>VYZM01015701.1:79287-132926 GCA_013398915.1 Dromas ardeola | reverse complement strand
CCTGCCCCGCCCCCCGCGCCGCGGGGGGGGGGGGGGGGGGGGGAGCAGGGTCTGTGCACCCCCTCCCCAGCACCCACATCTCAGGCGAGGGGGGGTCCCTCTGCCCACGCTACAGGCAAAGTCCCATGGAAATGGAAGTTACTGTAATTACGGTTTGCCCGAACATATGGTTTCAAGGATCTTTCGGCGTGTAAAATGCATGAATATGCATCATAAATAGATGTCACCGCTTAAGTTACATAATCCTGCACAAACATATATTTAAGAAGGACCCGACATCCTCCGTTTTTAAGGGGCTTTAGCAGTGATTAATTCTCTGAGCTTATTAATCACAACATGTGTTAGTGTTTGATAAATTGCCCAAAAGTTGCATTAGCTAATAAGTGTAAGAACAAAACGAAATAGTTTCATCTGTTTTTATAATAAGACAAAGAGCATCATGGGAGCATACACGGTGGTCATGAATAAAAGAGAAACATTCATTTATGATAATTGGTTTCAGCTCCCCGTTTGGCTGGTTCTTGTGACCTAAATGTATCCAGTTGTTTCCTTTCTTTCCCGTTGGTTTTTGGGTCACTCCTAATGGTTTAATTCAACAAAAAATGTCTACCATTTCCTGTAACCTCTGTCTTTTTTCATTCCTCCTTCCAAAATGTTTTTTTCTGTGCAGCATCTAGAGAAATCTCCCTCTCTCTCTCTCTCCCTGCTTCCTTCCAAGTGAACAAAGTCAATATTGTTGACAGAGAAAAGGTTTAACTCCAGGCAAAAGGGGAAAAAAAAAAAGTAATAGTCATTTATTTGTCTCCACTTTTGAGTTCACAAGGGTTTTTTGTTTGATCCTGGCGGTCAAGACTTTGACACGGAACATGCCCCCTCTGACCATGAACAATTTATGGAGGGAGAAAGAGACAAAAATCCTCATTCATGTTTAAGAAAGCAAAGGAAACGGCTGTAGATTAATATTTGTGCATTTGTAGCAAAATTTCTGATAGGTCTGTAACACATTCAGCCACCCTGGTTGAGAAACACAAGAGGCGAAACTCAGCCCTGGAGAGTTGAGTTTTGTTACTCTTGGACACCTTTCAAAACATCAGCCCTCATTCTGCTTTTCTTAGGGCAGCTTTTTCTTCCAGCAGAGAGTGAAAAATATTGTATGGCATTTGCAAGGCGGCGGCGCGCACCGGCGGGGTTATCTTGAAGCACAAGCAGGGAGTGCTTGCCATGGTCCTTCCACTTGCGCTCACGCCTGGCGCTCCCTGAACATCGCAAAGTGGTTTTACATCTCCCGTTTGTTCTGCTCAAAGCGACAAGCAATGAATTTTCTAGCACGAGGTCCTGAGATCAAGCTGGCGGGAGGTGCGGCGGCAGCACGGTCCTGGGATGCCAGAAGGCTGTTAGCACTCAGTGGAGGTGCCCTAACATGTGCCATCAGGAGTCCCTGTTCTCAGTTATATTCACCACATTAAAACTATTTGGGCTGAAATTCTCCTTTGCCAGGTGTCTGCCTCCAGCAGAATTTTCTAGGAAATTACAAGGAGGGTGGGAGAGGGGAAGGTCTGGCAGTATTCCAACACAAGATTAGAGAAAAGTGCTTAGTTGATGTAAAAACAAATTCTAACAATTTTTTTTTTTTTTTTTTGGAGACTCTCTCACGCCTCCATCCTCTGGAAAGGGAACTGGAAATTTGGTGTCACCCTGGGAACAGGGATGTGCCTTTTGCATCCAAATTTGACAAAGTGAAAAGCCTTTGAAAACATCCCACTGAAGATTTATTAGCCTTTGGGAGAGAAACCTCTACAGATTCTGTCTGCCTTGATCTCACTCCATTTTGGGGCTTCTGGGGCTTGCTTCTGGGGATTGCTCAGGACTTTCCTTGCTATGACTCCATTCTTGGCTGCTGGATGCGGCTGCGGCTCCGGGCACAAGAAGAGAGAGCCAGAAAGCCCTGTCATCTCGGCCCCTGGGCTCCCCCCATAGTCCCTAGCTGCCCAAATCACACAAAGAGGGAAGCAACAGAACTGCAAAGCAGAAGAAACCGGGGAAGGACCAGGGAGAAGCCAGAAGCAAACACCTGGGGGAGAGACTGAGCCTGGGGGGACGCTTGCTACAACATCAGGGAACCAGGATGAGGCAGAAAAATGAGGCAGGATGGTATGACAATGACAGGTAATAAAAGCATAAATAGATAAAACATATACACAGGGAAGTGTATGAAGGCCACAGATATGGCCTTCATTCTCATGTTTCAAGGCTGCTGAGTTTCAGCCTTAAATTTCTCATGCATTATAGTTTGTGTCTGTTGCCGTTTGTGGAGCACCCAGAGCTCTCCCCCTGCCCAGGACACCAAACAGCAAAGCATCTCACCGCAACATCAACCACCCACTGAAACAGCTGACAGGCTAAAAAGGCACAGCAGGAAGATGTAAAGAGAGGGCAGAGATAGTTGGACTAGAAAATGGCATGATTTTGAGTACGCTGACTGTACGCATGAGGTTTAGTGAACTGCAGTCATAAATCAAAGTCTGCTCTCAAAACTCTCACACGGCTGTTATCCAGAGACCCTCTGGCTGGAAATCAGTTCCCCACAAAATCATGAGTTTGACATAAATACTCATATAATTTTAACTATATGATATCTAGGAAATTTTTAGCCCTTAAGGATCAACATTCCTTGCAAACTTGAGCAGCAGAAATTCTAGTTTTCTGTTATTGAAATCTGTCCTTGCCCATTGGATGGCACACCTCAGAGGCTGAGGCTTTCAGAAAAGAAATCCAACCTGGAGAAACTCCAGCTAAAATCACGAGTATCACCAACACTTCGTAAACTGGCAGTACTCATTCCTAAGCATGCAGTAGAGGCTGACAGCATAAATGGGTTCGAGGCACGATAGGGCACATTCGGAGAGGATAGCCGTATCTGCAGCTAGTCAATACAGAGGTCCAAGCACAAATTGCATCATGAGCAATTGCTGGAGGATGCTTCAGGGAAAGCTTCATGCTATATTTGCCCTATTCCTTGGGATGCATTTAAGACTGGCAACTGGGTCCTGGCTACACGGACAACTCCATCAAGGCAGTTTTCCTTCTCTCTACAGGTGCAACCCATGGCAGATCTCCAAGTCACAGCCTGGATCTGGGGTGACCAATCCTTAGCTTTTGGGAATCACAACTCATGTGTGCCATCACCAAGGGTCATGCAAGGACCCTCCTGCCTGCAAGGGAAGAACAGCCACTACTTCCCTGAAATGGTCTCCCCTTGGCTGCTCTGGTTTGGGGATGTATTTTACTCAACACAGCCATAGGGTGGACCCCCACATCCTCTGCAGCATCACCCAGCACAGATGCAGCCACAGAGAGTTTGGCTGCAAACTCAACGTACCTCCCCTATGAGTACAGCAAAGCTCGTGACTGCAGGCAAAGCAGCATGCAGAAGGACTAGAAAACTTCTTGCACGTCAGAAAATTAAAACCGACTGTCCAGACAAGAGATCAGGAATTATCTTAAATTCCAAGCAGTGATAATTGACCAAGGGGAAGGGAAATAAAAAATGAGAAAGGCTTTATTAACGAGGAGAATGATTCTTTTAGAGTATGTCATACCAGTAAGAGGAAATTACATGATTTCACTGTGAGGATGTTACTAAAGGCTCAATGCAGCAAGTTTTCTTCCTCATTCTGCACTTTTCTATCATGGAAAATCCATGCCTTTTATCACATAGAGTCCTGGTGCCAAAACTTTCAAAGGAGACAGGCTTGTTACTGCACAAGACACCTGCTTTGTGTCCATTTGCATTAGTCATGACTGAAAACGTGATTTAAGGGAACTGCATATCTTCTTAAAACATGACAGGCGTTAAAATGTTATTGCATCCTCTCAACAGCTTCAGAAAACTGTTTTTTCTCTACCCTTGTCCAGCCGGGGGAATTGGTGAAGCCAACTTTCATACCAGGATAACCACACAAAAACAACTACGCCATGGACTTTGGATAGAACAGTCTAAGTAGCTTTGTGAGAAAAACTAGCACATTACTGAACACTGGAATTCTCTGTTCATAAGCTTTAACATCCAAAACCACACTGCACAATATTAGAAGTTTTCAGAAATCTCCAAAGCAATATACCATAATCACTTTTCATACCTAGTTACAACTTCTAAAGGGTTTGGGGCAGAAGCCCGCACAGAGCTGAGCCCCTCCACTCCCCCATCACTCGTAATGATGTTAAAACATCAGGGTGAGTCTCTGCCCTTCTCTTCTTTGCCTCACACCTGTGTCTTCATCCTCCTCCACAGTCACAGCTCAAGGCTGCCGGGAGATGCTTTTTCGCAAACCCAGCTCACAAACACCAAGCAGGCAGCCCAACCAGCTTTTCATTTGGATTTTCTGGTGAATGGTATTTGAAAAACTCTGAAAATTCTCCTTTTGTGAAAAATCACACAACTAGGAGCAGGGCAGAGAGTAGCAAGATTCACATTTTTCTGTAGTAAGATTTGCAATACTCAGTAACAATACTCAGCAAAGTCAATATTCAGTAACAAAACCATTTGGTAGGAGAAATGCATCTCTAGTTTCTTTTGGAGGCAGCAGGTTAATTAATATTGAGTGCCTGTGTCAGAAACTGTGGAAATCTTGCCGGGTGCTTTTTGTTTCCAGATCTGCCTGACAATGGTGTCTGCAGCTACTCCAGAAACAGGAAGACATACCTTTAGCGACACATTCTGGTTCAGTATACCCCAATTATCTCAATAACACTTCGAGATGATCTGCAGTTCTATGCAAAAGCAGGCGTGACAGCCAGTTTTGCATTACGCAGCATCTCTGCTCCCTGCTTTAGATGAGCTCTTCTCACTCTTGAGGGGGACTCTTACACATCCCCCAGCTGCACAGAGCTCGTGCAGAGCTGTTGGTGTGTGGGTTTAGCTGCGAGAAGCAACTGGCTCTAAATCTTATCAAATTATTTCAATTGCATGAATTGAGCGGCTTCCTTATATCCCCAAATATCCCCAATTAACCACGCAGCTCTGCGAGTACAGGATTTCCATCTTCAGAGACGCTAGTACTGAACTGACCATGAAATAAAAATGCTCGCTGCTTCCTGAGGTACAAAGATTTACATCTTTGTAAATAAGACGCGGGCTGGATCTCTATCTGCACGGGGCTCTGCCCAGTAACTCACATCCTCAACTTTACAAACACTAACAGTGAGCGTGACAACAGCTGTGCCGTTTTTCGGTGTCATTCCACCCAGCCACGTTGGAATGGTTCCGTTTCGTTATATCCCTGCATATATTTTCTCCTGTTTTGCTCGCTATCACACCAAATAAAGACACATTTAATCTAAAAAGCAAACAAACAAACAAGTGACTCTTGCATTAAAGTATGAGCACTTTCTGTCGTATTCTTTTTGTTTTCCCCATTCAGTGACCCGCGCAGTTCACTGAAGGGTGGGTGCGTTAACATGCGCAGCGCGTCAGCGTATCTACAGCGTGTTGGGATTTACGCACGGTTTTGCATGTAAGAACAGGAATTGCTCGCCTTGCAAGCTATGCGGACGACATGCTTCTCGTTACGACAGGGTGAGAGATGACCTGCCCCGTCCCCAGCCGGAGGCTGCTCCAGGCACATGTTTCCTTCCTTCTGCTGGAGGCTGAGGCTTCTTTCACAGATGCCAAACGGCAATCTGGGGGGGTTCACCTGATGTCTCCAAGCCCAGCATCAGGTTGCAGTTGTCACAACCCTGCGAAGAGGCACAGTGGAGAGAAGCTCTGCCAAAAGGCAGAGTGGCAGGATTTATAAAATATTTACCAGAAGAGTAAATAACTCCCAGAAGCAGGGCATGCAGCCACATCCAGGTCTGCTCCAGCAGGGCAAGTCACAAAAGAGTGTCACTGCAAGGTACCCTCAAAGAGGTGTCACTTTGGCAAGATGAGGTCCTGCAGTGGGTTGCTCTGCTGGCACCGCAACCCTTCACAGACCATTGGGGAAAAAAATTATTTGTAGAAAGGAAGACCAAAAACCATGCAAAACTTAGGGAAAACCTTGCCCTCTCTTCAAGGTGGGTTTGGATCACAGCACAGGGCTAGAGCGTGGCGTACCCGAGCTGGCAAACAGTGTAAGAGGTCAACCAGGCAGTTTTATAGGACCAGTTTCCAGGTCAGGCTCCCGCGAACCTGCAAAGCACCCGGAGGCGATGCCAGCGAACACCAGCATCTCTCCGTGCTCCCTTCTCTCGCCCTCGGCAGCGGAGGTGCTGGAAGCGGCTCCTGCTGCACAAAGCCCTTTGGGGGATCAGGGGCACCCCCACTTCCCACCCAGCACCCACGTTTCAGGCATGGTCAGGCCTGCAGGAGGCACCGTCCCCAGCATCCCGAGCCAGCTGCAGGTGCAGCTCTGGCTCAGCCCAGAAGCAGGGTCAGAGCGGAGAGCACGGCGCTGGCCCGGTGTCTTCACGAGTTTTGTTTTAAAGGTCTGCAGTTTTTCACACTTCTATCCAGCCAGGCAGGAAGCAATGCCAAAAGATGGCTGTACAAACTCGTTTTGCCTACTGTATGGAGGAACTGGGATTAGCACAGCACAAGCTACTAAACTGCCCCGGAGTCCGACAAGGGAAGGGTGAGAGACAGAGGTGACATCCCAGACATGGTGTTTTTGCCACCCTACCAACCTCAGATCAGACTGAAAACCATGGTCTAAGGACTAATGATAAAGCAAAAACCTCTGCCAAAAATACAGGCAGGACATTCCCGCCAGAATATATGTTAAAGAAAGACACACAATTATTTTTTAGAGTTGCTGGCACAGTGCTCTCAGGAAACCTTTCCCTTTAAACACTAAAATTAAACAAACACATGAAAAGCAGGGAGAAATGTAATTACTTTATAGCTTGACTTTGGTCTATTGCCTCGAGTATCCAGTTCCTTTTCTTACTGATGTGGAAACTCAAATTCCCCCCTAACAGTGTCATTAATTCCTTGGCCTGGGGAGCCCAGCTTTCCTGCTGCATTTTGCATCAGGAAATCCCAGCTGCCCGCACCTTGCTCCGAAAACGGCTCTGCAGGTGACAGCGGAGCCCCTGCCGTGCTCCCGGCACAGCGAGGGGGCAGGAGGGCTCCCCTCTCCCCCCCACCCCGGGAAGGGGGGGATTAAAACAATTGGGTTGACAAAAAAACAATTAAAGACCCAGGCAAAGATCTAGCTCCTCTGACCTCTAGCCCTCCCAAAACTCCCCTCGCCTGCCAAAAATAATGACAAAGGGTGTCTATTTCTGCTTGCCTTTTTCCTAAGAAAAACACCTTCCCCTCTTCCCTCCTCATCCCCCCCGCTGCTCTTCCCCCCCACAGGCAGTTGGGGTTGGCTAAGGTTGGCGTTAAATGAACACCCAGCCCTAAAACACAGGCGGGACACCATCCAGAGGCTGTCGAGAGACTCCCACTGACGTGGGTGAGCGTGGGTGCCTCCCACGGACCACCCGCCCCGGGATCAAAACCAGATTTTAGTGCCCTGTGGAGAAAGCGAGCGGGTTTGGAGGAGCACGGGGAGCCCCGCGGGAGGAGAAGCATCTCTCCTGGGCTTACCTTCCCGCTGCCCTGCCTTCTGGGATGCTGATGAAATCCTCACCGTCGGGTGCCAGCCCAACCAGGCGGCCACCCTAGCTCCTTCCCTGCGCCTGGGACACTGTTCTCAGAAAAAAAAAAAAAAGGCTTTCTTGGGCACCGTGCAGAACTTCCCAGCTCTTTTCAGAGAGAAATCTTTCGAGGTCTGTCCTGGAAGCAGACCGGTAGCAGCCTGCCCTTTGCAAGCTGTCATGTAATTTAGGAGGAACCAAGACGGGCTCTGTGAGTATATATACCCCTGTGACACACACACACGCACAGAATGTGCCTGGCATCTGAAGCAGCCGATGCTGGATTTATCCCTTCCCTTTTTGCCAGTGACTGACATAAGTGCCGGGAACTCTTGGTGGAAACTGCTTACGAGCTTTGGGCCTGATCCAAACCCCACTGAAGACAAAGGAAAGGCTTGCGATTGCCTCGGAGCTGGCTTCGGATCAGTCCCATTATCTCCGCTCGGAGAGCAGCGTACAAACAAAGCAGGCGAGGGCTGGGGCATGGTAAGCCTGTGCCTGGAGGCCTGTCCCATCTGAGGAACAGAGAAGCAGAGAGGCACATCCGAGCCTTCCTTAAAACATCAGTCCAGAGCCCCTCCGGGAGGGGACGAGCCTCAGGAGCTGCACGTGGTCACGTCCAGCCCGCACTCCTGGGGGGAGATGCCCTGCTCGGGAGCTGACACCCAGATTTCTCTGCTCAGGGTCAGTGTCAGCCACGGGAAACCTTCAGAGCCAGACCCACATCCAGACTTAAATTGTGCAAACCACCCACCCCCCAGGCTGAGTCTACTTTTGTCCATAAAACACCATTGGTTTGGATATTCCAACACTGAGCGCACCCGCATGTCTCAAAGGACACAAGGGTCCCCCTAAACTCTTTATATTCCATGAGAGACACAAAGAGTTACACTCGCAGGCTCCCTCCCACCTAAAATCCACAAACCCGTTTGTTTTGTCAACAATTAAGCAGCAATTTGCATTCTTCCTGGGTAAGAGGCAGCCTGCAGGACTGAAAAATGGTTTGACACTGTTTCATTCCACTTCTCCTGGCAGCACTACCTTTCTCCTCATTTACTAAAAAAAAAAAAAAAAAAAAAAAAAAAAAAAAAAAAACAAAAAAACAAAAAAAAAAAAACAAACAAAAAAACGAAAAGCTGAAAAAAAGAAATTTTTAAGTCATACTTTTCTATTTTAAGTCATTTGTTGTAAACATACATGGCTTTTTTCCCATGAGGGGAATAAATGAGAACCGTGAATCACACCAAACTTACCTAAGCAAAGTGCAAAACAATTCTCTATCCTGGGATTACAGAGTTGCAGACTCCTGACCATTACTTTGTAGAGTTCAGGCTACACAATATTTGTAGCAGTAAACATATTTCCATTGGAGATAAGAGGGGTTTTTAACCAACACCCTTCTACTCGTGACAACCCTTAGTGTGGATATAGTTACACTACACCATGACAACTCTTCTTGAGAAACTGGTAGAAAGCTTCCTTGCACCCCTAAAAAAACATTTGAATCCCTGCATTTTAACAGGCTGCCATGTGTCAAGTGAATGACAATAAACAGTAACGTGTGCGTCCTTCAAAGGAGATGAGCATGAGCCAAAAAGACTTACCCTCAGCTCTATTTTTTGCTGAGGCTGAAGCTGTGGTCTGGCTGGTGTCTGAGATGGGCTCAGACCCTGCAGGCAATTACCTGGGCTCAGCGGTGTGTGGGGAGGTGTGGCAATGCACCGACCTGCCTCCCAGCTCACCCCAAACAGGCTGACACAGTTTAAACTATGCTCAGATACCCCAAAGGGGGGCAACTCTGGGGAGCAGAGCAGCTCCTACAAGTTGCAAAGCCCGTTGACGTTTTTGTGACGCCAAACTCCGAAAATCACAGCCGGCGTTGAGGGTCGGGTACCCCTGAGTTTGAAACATGCAGCACTAAGTTACTTTTCAATCCTGGCCTGAACTACAGCCTTGCAAAAACGTAAGTCTCTAGGATTTCCCACCCTTCGTCCAGAGAAGTAGAGAAGAGAAAGCAGGGATTTAAAGGGAAATTAGTTAAACCTCATAGCATGCAAAATGAATTCCCTAACCAGAAGGGTCTTGCCACATCCTCAGTACGGTGTCACGGCTTGAAAACATGCCTTGTTTTCTAAGCTCATTTATTTGCTAGAAAAACTCAGCAACTAAAGTATGTCTTAAAGAAATCCCTGGAAAGGCATCTGCAAACAGTTGCACTGAAACTTCAATTGCTGCTGAACGTAATTCACGGCAGAGCGAAACCCTGGAATCTCTGTGAGCGTGGGGTACAAATAGCTCAAGGAGGTGTTTGGTACGAAGGAAATGGTGATGCTTCTTCCATTTCCCATGAATATCATATGCACAGCTCCAGCCATATGTTGTGTTGAATCTGCCACATTCTTCGGTGGTGGGCACAGATGTGGACAGATCTGACAGATCAGGGTCTTAGGGTCACACAGGAGTAAATTGGGGGCAGATGATTTGAGAGTCACAGCTTATTTTTAGAAAAAAAGGGGGGGGGAAAAGATTGCTAAGAATCATTTCTACCATGTGTCTGAACAAGAAAAGCATTTATCTCACGAAAAAAACAAAGAAGAGTTTCTCTCAAATAAGGAGTTGGTTTTAAGAGGCTAATAAAGATTTTTTTCTGTGCCCTCTATAGGTCACAGGTGCCGCAGGAAAGCAAATACGTTGCCACGTATTGCCGTGCTCCATTAACAGGTATTATTTGCAAACGGTCTCCAACAGTGCTCCATCTTTGCAGATGCAGAAGCAGCACCTTTGATAAATAAGCAAAGTTTCTTCCCAATTGCCTGACTTAAGCTATTCTCTGGTTGTTCCCCTGATTAGTGCTATTTTGTTTACATGTGCGCTGTGGGTGATAAAAGACGTTGAGGAAACGGGAAAACCCTTTCCCGAGAATATAATCGCTACTAGAAGACGGAGAAAAAAAAAAAAAAACAAGGAAAAAGAAAATCAGTGCTAATTCGAACCCTTTAGATCACCAAAATACAACAAAAACGTAGCAGACGCACGTCTGCACATCTATTATTTACACTCATAAGAGCATATTACACACACACACGTGTTCTCTGCCTCCTGCTGTACACAGTTTAATAGCAGAGAGTGAGGATGAAGGGTCACGTTACTTCATCAGTCCCACAAACTGCACTGCTGAGCATTTACTGGTACACTGCGAGGCTCTGCAAAACCAAGGCACAAATCAAACCTAAACAGCATTTGCCAAAGTACAAGAAGAGTTTTACAACACTGCCTGCCACAGTACAGGGATGTCCCTTTCCAAGGCTGCTTTGAGAAGGAAAACAGAAGAAAAACCCTGGACCAACTGGATGGCAAGGACAAGGTGCTGATGGCAGGAGTGTCCCAGCCAACCTGGACACATCAGTCTTTGCATTATGGTCGTGCCCAGTCATTTGTAGTGGATTTTTCCAGCCCGTCAGCTCAAATTACTGATGGCCAACCTGGGACACTTTTATTTGTATCAAGTAGAAGCTTACCCTGGAATGTGCCATGGATACGAGCATCCCAACCCAGGTCCCAGAGGTGTTGGAAATTGCTCAGAGAACAATGTCACCCCTTTGCTCCCCGAGCCAAGCGCCCTCCTGGGCCCAGGCAGCAACAGGGTGAACCTGCTCCTGAAAGCGTAGCTGGAGCTTTTCCATTTCCTCTTATGAGTCACTGAGGAGTTGTAGGTGTGATCAGTCAAGGGTTTTTTTCCCTTGTTTTTTCTGTCTGTTTGGCTAAAAGTAAAAGGTCTAGGCTGATACAGTTTAAACTCTACCAATGTCCCTGTACCTCAAGATTTCCTGCCGGCTGCTTCTGGGTCTTCAGAGGGGTCACACCAACTGGCAGAAGGATTCAGATGGGATTTAAGATGTGTGATGCTGGGCCAAAACTTTATGAAGTGTAGCTTAGTGATTAACTTGTTGGAATAGGGATCAAAAAGTCCAGCTTGTTAGGTGAACATGGACATTTCAGCCCAGCCATCCGAGCTCTGGGCAGGGATCATGTCACTTAAATTCTTAATGCCAATTGTCTGAGATCCACAGTGCTTAGAAGGGTGACAGGCAGGTGGAGAGGCTCGTATTTTGCTACTCCCATGCTTTGAGGTCTGCTTGAGCTCATCAGAGTTGCGTTTTGCTCAAACACCCAGCACCGAGCATGGCAGACCAGCCAGAGGAGCCAGAGAGAAGATGGGATGCTACAGGAGCTGCAGTCACTTCCAACTAGCTTTTTTTTTCTGTGGGATTTGTTTTCAGCTGGGTCAGCTCCCTGACCCGGGTAAGCACAGAAGTTTCCATGTACAAGGCAGGGGACTGGGGCAGACACCCAGGGTGAGGAAAAGGTAGGACCACCACTCCCAGAGGAAATATGAGTTTATGCCAGACTAACCCAGCCACTTAACTTGAATTTATCCCTATAACTTGATGATTCAGAGCACTTCCCATTAGGCCAACAGACAACCAGGGGCTGGACATTTCCCTCCTGGAGAGACATTTACCCCATGGAGAATGGGCAGAGACTGGGCACTTGTGGGTCAGAGCAGTACCATCAGGTAACGGCAGCATGAGACGCAGCGATGGGCAACGTGGGGGCTGCAATGATGTGCCAGCCTGCCATAACTCTGGGGACAGACCTGGCAAGATGGGAGTCCATGAATTCCTACCATCCCTTACAGAGGAGACCTGCTTCCTAGGAATGAGAAGCTCAACCCAAGCTAAGATTTGGGAGGAAGGTTGTTCTTTGTTGGTGTTTTTTCTCCGTGACCACTGGTTTCACTAACTTCTGCCTTGCCAGTTGTTTTGCAGCACATCAAATAAGCAAACTTCCCCTAAAAACTTGTGTATCAATGATTTTTTTTCCCTCCATTTGAAAAACAGACTACCAGCCTTAAAACGCATCCCCTGCTGGCAGAAGAAGAGAGGGAACATTTTACACACCCTCACCCGCACACAGACATGCTTGTGCCTGAGCACTTCCGTACATGTGCAAATCGCTTCACAAAAACATAGGGGTTTGCGAGATCACAGAATGGTTCAGGTTGGAAGGGACCTTAAAGATCATCCAGTTCCACCCGCCCTGCCCTGGGCAGGGACACCTCCCACTAGACCAGGCTGCTCAAAGCCCCATCCAGCCTGGCCTTGAACACCTCCAGGGATGGGGCATCCACAGCTTCCCTGGGCAACCTGTTCCAGTGCCTCGCCACCCTCACAGTAAAGAATTTCTTCCTGATATCCAATCTAAATCTACCCTCTTTCAGCTTGAGGCTGTTACCTCTCCTCCTATCGCTCCACTCCCTGACAAAGAGTCCCTCCCCATCCTTCCTCAGAGATCATCTGGTCTGTCTCTTTGAGTGCAGGCAAACAGCACTTGACAGATATGTGCCTGGTCTGCTTTCAGAGCCCTGACTGGAGACTCCAGGTAATGCTAGCTACAGCTTCACTCACCTTCCCAACAGAATTTTTTGTCACCTGAGCCTCCCCAGTAATAATCCAAGCTCCTCATCCTCTCTGCTGGGGAGCCAAGCTGCAGAAAGCAAGCTTCCCTTGCCCAGTGGGATAACCTGCTACCTAGATGCTGTTTTCTCTATTTTCCTTTCTGTACAGTAAGGGAGGAATAAAGAAGCAGAAGGGAAAGGGAGAGAAGAGAAGAGAAATAGAAACCGTGACAGGAGAGAAACACAGGTCACGTTTATGGGTGACACCCTCCAAAGGCAGCCCTGGCACTGTTAAGAGATAAGGGTGGAAGAAGGGGTAGTTCAGCTCCCAAGCCTGCCATAAGCTCCCTTGCAGATCTTGAAAATTAGTGTCCCTACTTCAGTATGTCCCAAGTTTGGGTCAATCTGCTGCTTTAAAAAAAAAAAAAAAAAAGAAAGAAATCTTCTTCTCTGGACTGTTCAAAGCTTAAATGAACATTTGCAAAGCTCTAGAAGAAATGGGGTGACGGGCGCTATCAGAGAGACAAAGCATTATCATGATAAAGTGTAATCTTGATGGTTTTTAAGGGCAAGCATCAGCTTCCAGCAGTAATCTTTAAAGCAACGTCCATTATCCAGAAAATCGGCTTTCAGCTAATGGTCTGTTACAAGTCACACTTGGTAAAACTCCATGCTCATTTTCTTCCTTTTTTTCCTAAAAGCACTTGGAAATCCTGCAACAGCTGCCTGAGGGGAACACCAGAGCCCGGCTGGCCGCCAGCACGTAGCAGCACGGAGAGACAAGGAGGAGCATGCGCCTGCTGCACATTAGGGAACCTCCTAGCCGGGCACCACGAATGGCTTGAGATGCCTCCATGGGGCAGAGATGTCACCCAGGCACATCTTCCCCAGCCTGTAGGGCTGGTTTGGGGCCAAACACTCCATGTTAGGGCTCTGGTTGGAGATGAGGGTCTGTCACAGACATCTCCTTACACGGAAATTTGGGCAGCAAAAGGCAGAACGGGGTGGTGTTCTTCTAAACAGATTTTTTGAGATTGAGACTCCCTGGAGAACCACATTATTCAAAAGAGCTGGAGCCAAGGTGCCCAAAGCGGGGATGAAACCAGCACTTGGCCAGGCTGAGCCCCGCAGCATCCTCAATGCATTTACTGCTCGTCTTCCTAAAGCTCGTGCTCTCCTAGGTGAGGACGTCTGTGAGGATCATAAAAAGGTCTAATGGGAGCAGAAAACACCAAATCTTTGAAACATCATTTCCCAGCCAGCAATGCATAAGTCAAAGAGCACAGTCACCGATGGGAAAGCAGGAACCTCCTTCACCATGGCCACATGGGGCTGGGACTCCATTGAGGAATCTTTTTTCATTTTTGGTGAAAAATATGGATAAAATGGAAAAGGGTTTAGTTTGGGTTTTTTTGCCTGAATGAAAACAAAATTGCTCTTCATTTTATTATTTTTGTCATTTTATGCCATGCTGCCAAAAATGTTATGTTAATATTTCTAGAAACAAGCCTTTTTAAGGTTTTGGTTGCCAAAAGAAATGGAAACAAAGGGTGTTTTTTCAGCTTTTTAGAACCAAAGTCTCATGGGGAAAAATGAAAATTTTCACTGTGAATTCTTTCCCTTTTTATTTACTTTGCTAGAAAATAACTTTCTACTGGGAAGGTGATAAAAATGAAAAACAACCATTGTGCAGTCATTTGACTGATCTTTTCATGGATTTTCTGGAAATACAGCAGAAATAAAAATCCCACCCGTTACCATGACAGGTCTTTCCATTTTTCTGAAAGTTTACGGCACCCCAGCAGGGCCGGCTTTGTTTTTAAACAAGCAGCAGCTAAATCCTGGGTTTGAAGCCAGCTGATAGACGATGTCAGAGGAAACAACACCACTTCTGTAAAGTGCTATTTTGCTTCCTCCCCCCGAGTTTGGATTGAATGGTTTATTTGTGATATGAAGGAGTGAAATACTTTCACTTATTCTAATGAGGAGCAAAGTCCTGGCTGCAGAGTGAAGGTAACCTGGTTTCTTCCCAGCTCTCCCAAGGATTACTTGGGTAGACTGGAAGAAGTTTTGTTCCATAGCCCCAGGCTTTCTGCAGCAATAGCAGGGTGAGGACACACACTCAGCCACCATGGGGAAGTCCACACTCAGTGTTTGGGTAGATCTGAAGGTTAAAAATGAAAAGCATTTTCCAGATTGCATCCCATTCCTGGCTGCAGCACCCCTGGGCCCTGATCTCCAAACCCACTGACTCATAAAATTTGCAAGCAGACTATGAACAAATGGGGAGCTGCAATGAGACCTCCAAAAACGAAGTAACCCAGCTCCCAGTTGCAATGTAATCTAGTGTCTACCATGGCTGCTGGCTGACACTGGAAAAACAAAATCGAGGGACGGTACCGGAGACATTTCCAGCTTCTGTCTAGGTGAGGAAATCTCAGCTGCTTCATGCAAAGCTTCTGAGCCTCAGGGACTCGATCTGAGGTTCTACTGCCTGTTTTGCCCAAGGACCAAGGAGAGGAAAGTAAAACAGACAATGGTTTCACTACAAGAAGTGACCAAGCAGGCCCCTGGCTGGAAAAGAGATGTACAAGGGGAAATATGATTTGGTTGTACAAAATCCTGGGCTTGGGCAAGAAGTAATTGTTCATGATCTCTTCCAACACCAGAACGGGGGTAGCTGGAGGGGGAGCATCAAATGAAACTAGCCTGTGGCAGGTTCAAAGCAAATGCAAGGAAATATATAGGGTGGTTCAAATGCAACCTGGCATTAAGCTGTGGGACTTCCACAGGATGTATAATTAACAGATAAGACAGGTTAAAGGGAGAACTGCACAAGCTCGAGAAAAAAATAAATACACTAAACACTGAGGGTTGTCAAAAAAGATTAAACCACCTCTAGTTCAGGAGGTCCTAGGAGAGTACTTAGAAGATGGAGAGTATTTGGAAATGTCCTACGTGCTTGTCCTACACCTTTCCCCTTCTGTTCATACCCCACTTGCAGTCTCAGCCAGAGACAAGATCCTGGATCAGACAGACCATTAGCGTGGCCACTTCTACTTTCTGAGATCAAAATCCTGAAATGGCCCATGGAGACATGCCCAGGCCTCAGCTGCCCTCACACCTGGAGATCCTCCCACCACCTCCAGAGAAGCTGCTTGACTCCAAACAAAGCACGATGGAGAACTGACGTGTTGAAGATGTACAGCTGCCATGACTGGCAGCAGACTACAGCAGACATGGACCTGGCACAGAGCCAGCCAACAGTTTTGTGACTGACGGCTTCACAAACAACAGATCATTTAAAATGACCTAAACCAACTATTGAATTTTCCCTGTAGTAGAAGGAGCACCCTTTTTTCTTTTTTTTTTTTTTGAAAAGGCAGCAAGAAAACAGCCCTGACTACAAAGAAGACACCCAGCCCATAGGAACACGCTCTGCTAGAAAACTCTTTCCACAGGCACACACATCTCTGCCTCCCCAGGGTCCCTTCAGGTCCTAGACTTCACCGTGAAAGCATGCAGGCCCACGCTGGGGACCATGAGGATTAAGGTTTTCACTGCCTCTGTGTGTATGGGTTGGAGGAAGAAGTAGATGAGATTAAAGGTTTGACTTCTTTCCCGTTTAAGGTTTCCTACTGCAATTACAAACCAGGATTAGCAGCCTTAGTATACAGGAGACCAGCACAATCCTCCAGAAGCATCTCAGATGCCATTTTTAGCTACAGATGATTATCCCATTGTTATTCTCCTTCAGGTCCCAGCACTTTCCTCCAGATCCCCTTCCCCAAGCCCCACAAAGGACTTCCTAACACCCCTGAAATTCAGCACTGAGCTGGGTATCTCATGCTTTGCCCAGCACGTGGGGAGAGGAGCAGGAGAGGAACAGCAGCTTATGTATGACACAGCTTCCAACAGGGCTCAGCCGTGGAAGGCGTATAAAACGGTATCACCAACAGCCTGGTAGAAAGGAGCCATGTTGGTGTCATTTAACACAATGAAAAGCATAATTGGTTACAGCTGACAAACACAGAATTGCATTAAACAGAACATTGGATGCTGGGCCATGGTTTACATCAAATTGTCAATCTCAATATGGCAGTCCCCTAAAAAAGCCGCTTTTTGTGTAAGCCCTCAGGAAACATAGCAAATCATGGCAACATGTTTATAGTCCTCAAATGCCACACAAGGAACCTGATACGTATCTTTTATGGTGGGATATACTGGAGGGCGTTTCAGCGTGTCCATACTCATTTTCCAAATACATTGCACAGCTTCGTTAAGCCTTCCCGAATCCCTCAGAGATAGATGTTTAGATGAAGCCGTGGAGTGGGCAATCCTCAAGGCCAAACTCACTCAATAAAAGGGAGATCGCTTGCCTTATCTCCATGTTGTTTTCTGTCTTCGAGTCTGGCTATCAAGGCTGGCACTGGCAGAAATGACATGCAGCTCTTTACAGCCTGCCCCTGAACTTCGCCATCTGCCGCTGCCATATAAACTGGTGGCTGCTCTTGGACTTTGGCACTAACTTGACACCAGCAACCGCAGTAGAAGGATGATATTATTTACGTCCAAACAAACGTTTGTTTCCGTGCTTACTGTGGCTGGAATTCAAGGTTTGGGGTTCCCGCGATTGTTTGCACAGCAGATCCTTTGGGGAAGGGCCAGGTTTGCATGGTGGCTGGTCCTCGCTGCACCCTCCGCCTGCCTGCAGCCCCCTACGGCGGAGGGGCAGCGGGAGAGGACACTTGGATTGGGTTAAATGGAGAAGGCACCTTCCACTCAGTCAAAAGCATCTTTTGTTTGGGAAGATACACCAGGTCTTGCTGCGCTTACAGCACACCCTGCCGTGCTTGGAAGTTTCATGAGTGGCCGAGATTATGAAACCTGGCGTCCTGGGAGTTTTGCGGGTTAGATTCTCCAGTGTCTAATACTGAGGCTGAGGTCAAGCTGAGGATTCCGGGGAGGCTAGCAGAGACTCTTTTCCTTCACCCAGCTTCATATTTTCATGCCTCTGGTAAGTAGTTAGTCTTTTTAAGACCTCCAGCTCTGTGACAGTTTTTCCACCAAATCTAACAGGTCAGTGGAAATGAGGGCAAACAGACAGACAGCATACTTGCTTAAGGAAAACAAACTAAGAATTCACACAGTTTAACTTTCAACTTCAGAAGAACAGAATTACTTACAGCAGGAAAAAACATTTTAAAAACTCAAGCTGTTTAAAATGATGATCCCAATTACCTACTCTGTAGGTGACCTACTGTGATATCAGCATATCTTCAAGGTTTCAAGATAAGGAACTACAACACAAGGTAGATCATTACAGCAGGATGGCAGCACCCTGATTTCATTCGGAGTTCTGTTTTACTACCATGAGTACTCGATCAGCCTTGCAGAAAATAGCTTTGAGCTAACTTTATTAAAGAACAAACAAGAAGAAGAGTCAACAAAACTGTTCTCTAAGTTTTAAATACCAGAAGGGGAGGAAGCTTTATTGCTTTATGCTACTACATTACACAGATACAACAACAGCTGTCAACAATAATATTATCTGTATTACAGCAGAGATCCCAACTGAGACTAAGGTCTCATTGTGCTGGACACTTGTGAGAAACAAGAAACACACTGTAAGAAACCACCCTCTAAAGAAACTCCAGACTAAATAGACAAGAGGGAAAGAAGGGCAGGAAATGAAACGACCCCTGCTTTTACAGATGGGAAACTGAGGAATGCGAAGGATAAGTGACTTGCCAGAGCCTGCAATAAGAAGTCTGTGGCAGAGCCATAACTGAGCCCAGATTTTCCAAATCCAACTCCAATACCATCCAAATCCGGTAGCAGACTTGCCTTTAAATCAGCCCTAATAACATTACGGTTTGATCTCACTTGTAATCTAACTGGAGAAATCAGAAGCGGACACGCATTTCTTTTTCTTTTTTCTTTTTTAAGAGCACTCTTATTTAGTCCACACCACATTTTGCTCAGGACTGTAAATTCTTCATAAAATAGGTCCTTTGTGTCTAATTTTCTCCACTTAACCTAGAGGCTGCATTTTTAGGTGCTGTGCCAGACACAAACTCGTTCCAGCGACTGGGCACCCCCCTTCTTCCTAATGCTCCTTTACACGCTCAAGGCTAACAAACCTGCTCCCCTCCTGCTCCCTCTGCAGCATCTGCAGGAGATACGGGAACGTTTAACGCAACCCTCACGCTCCCGGCGCACCGCTGCGAATGGGAAGCTCCTGAAACAAATGCCACAGCCCTGTAACGCAACGTGTTGGATGAACACTTAAACTTATGCGGTTAACGAGAGTCAACATGATAATTCGGTGTTAGTCAGAATTACCACGGTTGGCTTACCCGTTTTTCAGCTTCTCCTGTTCTAAGCCATCTTAGTGGCCTTGATTCATAAAAGACACGAATCTACCCATTTCAAATTGCCCCGTCGTGTAAATACTGTCAGTACAAATAAAGTAATTACTGTCAAACCATCTGAAAATAATCAACATGCTTCGCTGCGAAGTAAGCAAAGTCCATAACAAGACAGTAATTTGCACCTTTTTTTTTTTTTTAATTTGAGGAAAAATTCACTTTCTTCGGTGCATAAGTTAAGCATGGAACATATTATTTAATCCTAATGCAAATCACACCAGCAGGAAATGTCGTAAAGAAAAAAGTAATCTTCTGAAGGAAAAATAAATTATCGACCACGTTAAGAAGGAAAGAAACATTCTCGAATAATTTCTTTCTTTGTTGGTATTGGCTGGCAGCATAATCCTTCCAAGTAAATTGTAATTTCCAAATTAGATTATACATTATGTCATATTAGTTTTATATTAGAAAAACAAACTGACTGAAAGGAAAAATGCCAAAGTCGACTTGCCTGGTAATGTAAAATTTCTGTGTTTCTACTGTGAAATGCTTAATCTTTCTTTCTTTCTTTTTTTTTTTTTAACAAGTTTTGCAGCAAACATAAAACCTAAATTAAGGCAAGATATTTACTTTGCCTGACCAAGCCCCGTTTGAAACGCAAATAGGAAAGGAAAGACCGAGCCTTTTCAGGACACCATATAACCATAGCAACAGCTATCTCCGTGCATAAATACAGATACTGGCATGGAAATTTTTATGAGTTATGCATCAATCAAGAATATAAGCACCTATTGCACTCAAAAATACCTTACATGTAGTAAAAAATTAAACCCGCACAGGTCAAGTGATCTAAAGTCAGGAAATGCCAGAATTGAGAACGTCTGTGAAACTTTTGCACAGTTCCTTGTCTGTCCGTGTTATGCAAGAGTCTTTAAATACACCACCCTCTATTTTTTTTTTTCACACAACCCCTGCTGCAGCCACCGGCCAGGATGGATGGTGTTTTCTGGGTACAGTATTGCCCAATGTGTCTTTATAACCTTCTGGAGCTGATGCTTGGCCCAAGCCTCCTTTACAACGTACTTCCCAAACCCTACACCCAGGAGGGACTGCAAGCCTGTTTTTCACATGCTTGGCTTGCACTTCAGAAAACCTTAAAATACCACCAAGCGGAGATAATGCTCTAGCTTCAATGTATGCCAAACGAGGTGCAGAAGCACGAGGTCACCTAGGAACAAGGCCATGTGGCATCAGTGAAGAAAGTGAGGTAGGTACAGGGCCACAGGGAAGATGAGACTGAAGATGTCTCAGCACACATGAGTTGCTGAGACCAACGAGTTGCAGAATGTTTTGAAGACAAACATCTGGGTGTAAACATGGAAATACTGTAATTTCTTCATCACCTGCTAAACTGTCCCCAAGAGCAAAGGTACGTCACTGTCACCACAATTTTTCAGTAAGTTAAAAACAAATTGTAAAAACAATCAAATAATCCTGCATGCTGCAGGAACCAAAAGCCCACCAGTCTGTTTCTCTTGGATGCAGATGCTCAGGAAAACGGACTGCCTAAACTGACCATCCTTCAGCTCTTCACCTGTGCTTCTCTCCCCTTCCTATACAAGGTTGGTTACCTCCTTTGTCACTTTCTTCTCAGCATGGGCGGGGGGGGTACCAACACCCTGGGAGACCCTCTGGTCTCAGTCCCTAAGCCCAAAAGTAAAGTAACCGCAGAAAAAGTCCAGCATGGACATTGGGCAGGGAAGATGTTCATAGTCCCCTTTGGGGACTGATCTTCGCAAACAGGGCAAAAATCATTCCCCATTTATCAAATTTCTACTGAGCTCACACAAACTTTGATTTTTTTCTTTTCAGTAGCTTTTTCCTGGCCAAATCCACATGGTCTTCTTGCAGCCACAGCAAAATCTTTCCCACCTTCTCACAAACACGGAACAGTTTGGACTACTCCCTAGGGTGCAATAATGTTCCTTGGAGCAGCACTTTCCTTTCTCTCTCAAATGACGGTACCATTTGGGATGTAATTTTCTTGGGGGACAAGTCTAATCAGCATGGAAAACTTCAGGTTGAAAAGAGTAAGTTTAGGAAAGTTGGAGGCAATGAAAGCAAGGATGTTACTGGGGAGATTTCTGGCAACTCTGCCATGAGCATAAGCTCCCGAGTACATTTTAGTGTGCGCTTTCTTGCATGCATACACGTGAACACTTTGCTGAAAGCTGTTACCACTAACTATGAAGTTCTAGAGATAAATGAAAGGAAAATGCTTTTTTTTTTTTTTTTGGTAATGGGAATACTCTTTTATGACGTTTCCAAGTTCAGATCAGCTGACAAATAGAAAATGCTTTGGTATTAATTAAAGAAACCGAACAATAGAGAATGTAAAGTGCATCTTTATACATATAAAGGGAAAATAACCTGTAATGGGAAAGGAAATGTAAGAAAGGAAAAGAGATCTGCGCACCCCAACCCAGCAGGAAAACAGTGCCTATGAACCCTAACAGTGATTACACTTTGAAATCCTGCATGTTCAGCATCCTAAAGTTACTTTTGCTACTAGACTTCTCCCAAATGACAAGACCACCAAAAACTGACCTAGCCCTCAGTGTGCCCAAAGGAACGTCAGGACATGGAATCATTTTAGACGTTAAAAAAAAAAAAAGAAAAAAAGAAAAAAAGACAGAAATTTGGCCTCTAAAGACCATTTTGAACTCAAGTTTTAAGTGAACCCAAACAGAGTTTTAAATGCAAGTTCCCACTTCATCTCAGCTACAATCTCACTACTCCCATAATATAATACTATAAAATACAACAGGGTGGTTTTGACTCTAATATATTTTTATATCATCACAGCTACAGCAACATTACCATTATAAAACAGACAGATACACAGACATGTCTATCTCACTTCCTGCAAAAGTTACACTTACAAGCTTTTTAAAAGGAGCCAAGAGATTATTAATAGATGTACTAACATGGTGGTGAACAAGAGCACTGCGAGGAACAGGCCATTACAAAACCCTTAGAGTAAAAGGTAGCTCTGAGCCATGATTCTACACAACCTGTTGGCTTCCATAACAGTTTATAATCTTTTTTAAAACATCTATTAATCATCTGCTAATCCTTAAGCAAACACTTCTAAGTGGATTTTTCACGCATGTGTAATCTTGGGATTTTGTGTGACACTGTCATTGATGGTAGTGTGAAGCAAGCAAGGAGCCAAGCTCCATGCTATTCAGCCTCACTTGATTTTTCTATTTGATCACATTTGATCGTGGGTATCATGAGGCATCTATTGGGATAGTTTATTCCCAGTTTGGTCTTATTGTGCTAAACCTCTGATGATTTACACAGCCCTTTCAGTCTCATTTAATCCGTTATATACATTGTTTGCATTTAGATGGCTAGAAATGGTTTACTAAGACGTAACCCTGTGATTATGTCACGTTTCATGAAGGACCAGAGATATTACTTTAATCTAAACCTCACCACAATGAAGTGCAGACCTGATAAGAGAGTTTGTAAGTCATTTGGTGTGGTTTTGATCTTCCCTAGCTTCATTCATCTCAAACTTGGACATTCAGCCCAAACTTCTCACTTAGACCAACGGAGAGGACTTCACAGAAGAAGGAAAAGAAACAGCTTAGCATTTATTCTTTTCTGTCACACCTTAAAAGAAGGGGACCTGATGAGCACAAAAGTCTGCTAGATGCTTTATTTTTGATTCCTTACTCCACTAGCCCATGGGACTTCCCAGCCCATGACATCACCAGGTCCAAGAGTCTCACTGGGTACAATAGAAGATGAAATTCTTATGGAAATTATAAGGAACTCCTCCATGATATAGCAAAGGCACAAAACGTGAAAGATAAAATCCTTCAGTCTTCTATAAAGCAATATCTAATGTATGCGAGCAAGAAATTTATTTCTCTGACTAATTGATAGAAAATTATCTGCTATGGATCTTTGAACTTTAACTCTGTTATTGGTCCCAGCCAAAGAAAGGGCTACATGGGTCATGACCTGGTACGGTGAGTCCCACCAGCCCACCCTCTCTCATGCAGGCAACCAGTACTTGGCTTTGGTGTGAAGTATCTTTTCATGTTTTCCCTCCCAGGCCTGATCCCAGATATTCCTTTCTGTGATGACATTCTCAGAGACGCAATCAATGCAAGATCTGTTTTACACACATTCGTCAAAACATCTTTTTTCGTCTTTTCTTTTTTCCCCCCTTTTTAGACAGAGCTAACAGGGATTTTGCTGGAGGACCAAAATGCAAGTTCAGGTTCTAAACTCCATACTCAGAGTACAGCCCTTCACAAAACCTTTTGTGACACAAAATACAACCAGCAGCTAAGGAGGGGGGAAAGAATAAAAGCAACGATTCTGAAAACCAAAGGCTCTCACAATGTCCATAAAACAGCAGTTTCAAGAGAGTCAGAATCCCAGCCAAGAGAGACAAGACACACATACACGTACATATACAAAGAGTCCTGGAGACCACGTCCAGAATGATATAATTGGCTTGCAGGCACACTTCAATCGCTCCTTCATTTAGTAGGCTGCCATTATTTAGCTTAATAGGAACTCAAAGAAAGGAAGGCGGAAGTTAAATGAAGTAACCTCCCACCCAGCCCTGATGTATTATACTGGATTCCTTTATACTGGTTCATTTGTACCTATAGAAACTGTTCTCAATGACACAGGGACCAGGGATTATTATCAATAAAGAACCTGACTTGATCACAATCACCCATTACCATGAATGCTACTCAACAGCTTCTTCTATTAAGAAAAAATAATCCTTTTTTAGCGCAATATTTCTTGCCACTGAACTCCACTGGAAAAATGTATACTGCAAACATCTGCTTTTAAACACAGCCTTTGTGCTATGATTTCAGAGGAAGCCTGAAAGGCTCAGTCCAAGGTTGTTATCTGGGGACACAGTATTTAAACGAGGATCTTTAATACACCATGTCAGAAGGCCATCTTCATCTCTGTGATTCCAGAGAAGTGGAGGCGCTGCACTGCAAAGAATTTGGCTTCTTACCTACATAAAATAAACAGTTTCAATGCCTGTAGGTCTCAAAAATAGTAGTAAGGGTTCTTTTTTAATAATCCTCAGTCTACTATTTCAACAGCTAGACTACACATTGCATCTGCCCCCACGTACAATACAGCTGCCTTATGTTGGCCTTCTAACTGTTCATTATTTTTGTTTTTATAATACGAAATGTAAGGAAACAAATGACCCTTTCAAAGTGCCGATCTGTTAAAAGAAATAGCAAACAATCCCAAAGCCACAGAGACTCTTCTATTGGCACAAGAACGGTGGCCCTTAGTCATTTCAGGCCCCAAATGAGATAACACTTTGAAACAACATTCATTAATGTTTGAAATCCCAATACAGACCAATTTAATTCAACCGGCTTTGTTCTTTAGAAGAAACCTAAAGGGGAAGGCGGGAAGGGTAAAAAGACAGCTTAAGTCATATAAACTTTCACCAAAGAACAAATCAAAACATCTGAGGTTCATTCAATAGGGCTGACTGGCCTCAGCGAGAAGACGACAAACAAAGAAGCATTGTATTGTTCCGCGGAGTGAGGTTTTTCCAGGAACATCCTGTGAGATGCTTTCCAAGCGAACACCATGCAGCTGAGAGTAGGTGGATTTGAAACAGGGTAAGATCAATAAAAATCCAGCTTTCTATTTCACAGGAAGTCGACTGTTAAAACAGTAATGTACTTGTCCGTAGCATGTAAAACAGAAAGGCCACACAGAGGCTGGGCGTCGGGTTACTACTCAGTGTGCCTTAAAACATGGTACATACATACTGAACATCTTCCCCACCCCACCCTGAAAGCTTCAAGAGCCAAATAGGCCAAGCCTTTTAAACAAATGAATGTAAACAATCTCTGATAAAAGGCAAAATCCAACCACCTTTTCCAAAAGAACAAATGGTCCCATTTCCTCTGTTAGCCTTGTAAAGACTTTTTTAATACTGCATTTTGTCACCCTGTCTTGAAGTCCCAGGGCTCACAGAGAGGGGGAGCAGAAGGGATCAGTAATAAGGACGATACTGACTGTGCCCTGACTCATGGGAAAAGGAAGGGATGGAGAGGGCATCAATGTGACACCAAGCATTATGCTGGTCTTAGGTGTCTACTGCTCTATTTTTTCATGTGATTTGTTCTTCAAAGTTATGAGAGGAAAGAGATCTGAATAAAAAGCCCTGATTCAAATGGTCTTTGCATGCATCCGCATTTGGACTAGCAACATGACAAGAATGATCCAAGGTCTTGAATGGCTGCTGCATGGCGTATGATTCAACAGAGAATGACTTCTCAAATTGGAAGAGATGACTAAAATGGGATGTGGTAGAGATCAGTGGGACCTTGACCACAGTGACTAGGGATGAGTTGTTTACTCTCCAGGACAAAACCTGGGAGACAGAGAAGAAAACAGCAAGGAGCAGACTGAGAACAAACAAACAAGCAAGCAGCTCTTCCCCCAGCACCTGGTGAGGTTAAGGAACTCCTTGCTTGGGATGCTATGAAATGTATGTGGGTTCAAAAAGTGACCAGCAAATTCATCAGCAAAAAAGGTTAAAAGAGTGACGCTGCAAAAACATCACCAGACACTTGCCCTGTTGTTGCAGTTTTTCTTTGGTGTACCTTGTTGACCACCGTCAATAGCAGAGTATCAGGTTAGGGAGACCTTTGGCATTACACAGTATAACTGACCTTACATTATGTGAACTACCACAGCCACTGCCTGTGTGTGTTCCTAGCCTGCAGCAAACATGAGGTAATTTGGACTAATTTAATCCACCCAGAAAGAGGTTTAAGCTAGGCTGAATTGTCTCACATTTGCCAGTGGCCAAAACACACACGCACAAAGTTATCTCAAGCTAGCCACCAGCAGCCAAGGCACTGCCAAGCCCCACAGCACTGACCATTGACTCCGCAAGTTACAGAGTTCACTCTAGACCCAGAAGATAACTCCGTCTCTGGACTTGCTTGTCTGATTGAGCCTCCCACAGATCCCAGAAAACCACCCATGTTTCAGTCACAATCTGATCTTTGGGGTGTACCTTCCAGCCAAGAACATCAGAGAGATCCCAGTTGATGCTGACGAGGTTCTGACTGGTTCAGGTCTTGGCCACGCCACTGGTTTGGGAAGAAAAGATTTTCCCAGGGAGGTAAAAGCAGAAATCAGGTGAAGCAATTCAGTTTTGCCTCGTTGGCTGGGCAAACCCAGCAACTTTCCAGGATAATTTCCAGTTTAATGTTTACAGATCCCAGCTCAGGCACCAAGTTCACAGTGAGCATAATCTCTGGTTTCAAGATGAATGCTCAGCATTGCTGCAGCCACTTCTCAAAGGCATATTGCTAGCCCAGCTTTCCAGGTTTGCTACACAACTGAATGTTCTTGCTTTTGAGGGATTAATCAGACCCTCTCCAGAACTTCAGGGCAGCTTTTTTTCTTGCTCTGGTAACACTGCTGCAAGGAATCCATGCTGACGTCGATAGACTCCCACAGGAATGCTGCTGCAGGACCATCTGCAAGTGATTAATAACTGGGAAAGAGCAAGACAAAAAGGTTCCAATTGGTGATGAGACTCCAATGGATGTTCCTGGGGTGTCAGAAGTGTTAAGATGATACTCAGTCTTCTTATCACCATTTTCCTGCCTTTCCAGAACATGGATGTGAAGAACAGCCTGGAGGCACGAGTGGGAAAGATCAGCAGCTCTGGGGAGGGGAGCCGAAGTGACTGATCCTTCTGTATCAACGGCCAGGTCTGCAAGACCTTGCCTGTGAGTTGCATGGATCTTCTTAATGGTAAGGGGAACCAGATGCTCATTAGTCAAAGACATGGCTAATGTTCAACCAATGGGATGCTGGTCTGTCTTTTAACCTGTGGGTTTGGCTGCCTGCAAAATGGCAATGGGACCTCTAGCAGGGCTGTGTGGGAGTTAGTAATTTCAGCACAGATGGATTTGTGCAAACTTCTTATTAGATTACTTGACTCCTGGGTCCTCCAAGTCAGGTTGGATCCTCACCTGCGGGCAACAGAGCAGTTCAGCCGGCTAACATGGAATCAGGCTAACTTACACCAGAGGAGGTGGTGAGGGATTGAAATAAAGCCGGCATTTAAAGCAATCAAAAACCTGAGTTTCTCATGGAGATGGATCCTCCAAGGTCTCCGTGGAGGGAATTCCTATTGACTTCAACACACAAGGAGAGCTTAGAGGAGCAGACCCCTGAACCTGGGTCAAAGCAATGAACGATACCCGGTTCTGCTGCAAACAACATAAATCAGCCACATTCATTCCAAACCAGGCCCTGCAGCATGACCCTTAACCAACCTTTCAGTGAACCTAAGATATGGTTTTCAAATTTGTAATGAAACCTGAAACTAAGTGATTTTCACCTGGCTCTGGCTTTCACAGAAAACATTTCACAGCAATCTTTATTCCCTAGGTGTGATTCCTTAATATCTTTGTTAAATTCAACCAGTTCTTTCACCTGGGAGAGCCGAAGAGTAACCTGGTCACAATTACCTGAAATGCATTAAATTTTGTGTACGAATATGAGCTCATCAAAGTGGATACCTTCCACGGAGTTCCCTAAGGAATTCTGAAGACACACTGTCAAAATCATGTGCCTCAAAAAAAAAAAAAAAACAAACTATGCTAGATTTTCATGTAACGGTTTCCACACCTGAGTTTTATCCCTGGGCAGGGAATGATAAGGGAAGGTAACACTAGTTAGTGCAGCCATCCATCATCTTGAAAGCTTGTCCCACCAGGACAATGCTGGTCTGCAGAAGGGCTTCCATACCATAGGAAAAGCCAAGTCTGGAGTAGGCTGTGTGCCATTAACATGGGCAGCTCTATTTCAGATTGTTAGCAAAGAGTTCCTAAAGGTCCTTTCTGAAGGACTGAAAGGTCCTGCCTAGTTGAAGCCCATTAACTAGCTATGTGTCTGAAGAGAAGAGAAAATGTTATCTGCATAGATCTAGCATGAATTAATTTGCCACCCCCCAACACATGTCTTTTAACACCTAAATGAGTCAGGACACACAGCACTGAACCAAGGAAAAACTCAACTGCTGGAGCGATATCCTGATTGCAGAGGGAACAGAATAAAACCCAGCAAAATTCACCAATCCTAAATGCAGGTGCAACAGACTGCTGAGGGTCTGTGCTCAATCTCCCTACTAGACTTCTAGTTCAGATGGGGCACACAGAGTGTCCCAGAGTATCACCAAGTGTCTAAGTCCAGGCCCCCAAAAGTTAATTCCAAACCTTCACAATCCATGCAGGTGCCCTGTTATCCCTGCAACCGTGGAGGAAGAGGGGCCGTAGGTTAGTGGGGAACGGGTTGAACAAAGCCAAAGTATTGCTGCTCTTACCCTCCTAATAGAGTGAGCCCTGATGGTAGAGCAAAAGCATGAAGGAAACAACTCGGAGGAGAGGTGTGTGGCTAAACACCCCTTTAAAGTTCTGCTCACCCCAAAACCATCACTCTGGGCAGTCTTTTGGCTGGAAATGTAACTTCTGATGCTAGAGCCATATGTGGACTGAGTTACCAGCAAGGGAGCTCATACCTCAGTGCACAGGTTGCATCAATGGCCACTGGAAAGCAGAGATGCTCAAGTGTTCCCAGAGCTTCACATCCCGCTTGGTCTCCAAAGATTCGCTCAATAGACACAGTCCAATCAACCACCCTTTGAACCAAGGATCAGTGCCTGTTTTCTTTCACACTAGGTTTCTAGACAGGTAGCGTTGCCTGACGTTTGATAATACCCTTGTTATAAAGGACGCAAACCCATGATTTACTCTGCAAAAAGCATAACGCTAACTGAAAATAGCCTAGGAAGGATATAGCGTCATACCTAACACTACATTAAATGCAAACTGAGAACCTGATATATTTTAGGAAAATTCAGCACACTCTAGACTAATAAACATTTTACAATATTATTGCACATGTTCGTTTCACTTTGTACAAATAATCATTCCCTTCACATCTAATAAGTCTGCTTGACACATTTGTGGCCTTATAAAAACACCTTCAAGGGTCTTGTTTTGAGGCATTGATCATTTATTTATACGAAGCTCAAAGACAATGGCTAACGATTTTGATGGTATAAAATTCTTCAGCTGTGATCTTTGTCTTGCTGTTTGTTATCTCAGAACTCTAAAATAATTTAGAGGAGATTTTATTTTAATGAATGAAAAAATGTTTCTTTTTTTTTCTTTCTTTCCCTCTGGCAGCAACATCAAATCAATCAAGGTGAAGGAAAAGACCAGAGCTGTTTGCCTCTTAGCATGTTTCCAGGGCTGGAAACAGAGCTCAATTTGGAGCCCTTATTTGCAGTTTATGCTGTCTACACAATTGCCGGAGGTGCCAGAGGCCGGGAAAGCACGGATTGAAAATCAGGCTTCCAACCATTCACCTGTGGGGACATTTGGAGTTGGCTTTACCCACTCTCCAGAGACAGAGCTTAGATCTACCACACCTTAAATCAGAAATAACTGATGTTGATGGAACTAGAAGAGTGTCGAAATCCTAAGTGTAAATGGGCTCATAAAGCTGGGTACCCCAAAGCTGGTGCCCATTTCTAACCTCACTCCTCACTGCAATACCACCTGGTTTTCTTGCATCTCAAAACAAACCCCGGCTGTTTGTCTCTGGTGGTCCAGATCCTAAAGGAGTGTAAATGAGAGCAGTGTCATACACACCCATGAAATCAGATGGATTTAGGGTAGGGAGTACGCTTATCTGCAGTGATGGTGTTATCTCTGTGGCGCATTATGACACAGCAGTCCTGGGCTGACAGAAGGGAACAGTCACCGAACGTGGCATTGCTTTTCTAGCCTTTTTTTTTTTTTTTAGCAATCCACTAAAATGACAGCGTTTTCATTAAGCTCATGATAGCTGATGTATGCTCCAGAGTTAACCAAAAGCAGAACCTCCACTCCAGTTATGACCTCAGATACATGTAAAGTCAAATGAGGTGCCAGGGAAATATGATAGAAATAAGAGAATTATAAGCACTTACGTAACAATACAAGCATTCTGAAGCTTGGTTTACAATTAAAATGAATATATAATTAACTGTATTTTACTAGGCCCAGATTATGTTCAAAGCACGCTGAAGTAGATTAGCAGATTTATGGAACACATGTTAACTAGTTGTACGAGACTGAGCTTCCCCCCGAGCCAACTCTCCCTCGTGCTTTGTTGTCATTGCTTTTAACATCACATGATACCCGACAGCACAATACAAAAATTAAATGCCAGAAAACAAAACAGCTGCTAATCTTAGGAGATCTCCAAAAATAAATCCACGGCCTCTGTTTAAGATGCAACAGTGGGCTCATGTTCTTCTTAACTCAGCTGTCCCTTTCTCCCAGCCCACAGAAGACCTACCCAATTGCTCCAGGTACACCTCCAAGGGGTAAAGCCAGCACCACCCCCAAAATGAGGTTAATGGTTAGGAAGACACTTCCCCTTATGAAGATATCCCGGATGATACCCCTAAGGCAGCATGCGCATTCAGGCTTGGTCCTGTTCCCGTCTTCTTGGGAAGAGTTGCAGCGAGGGAGTTTGGTCCATACTGGAACCAGCTGGGACTGCTCCAGGGGTGCAACAGACCCTCTCCGGATGGTACTGGCTGAGGATCTGGTCCCTCAAAACCCCTCGCCTCATTGTGCGCTTGCAAAGATTTACAAGCCCATTCTAGCAAATTACGGTGGATCTGCAGTTCTTAAGGATCTGCTCTCCCCATGTTTACTCAGCCTTCTTTTTTGTGCTTGTACCCACTTTCATTTCTATTGGAAATTTACCAGAAAATGTACAAACCCCTTAAATCATACTAAAACCCATTAAACCTGAGATTAATTTAGTCTTAAAGGTTAGCTCCATTTTCTTACCACTATTTCTGTCTGCAATCTGTCTTCATCAGACACTAATTAATAAGCAGACACAGCTTTGGAAAACTGCCTTTAATCTTGGGAAAGTGTAAATACTCGTGGTTACTAATGCAAAATCTCACTACACAATTCATCAGGAGATTGGAACATATAATTTTCCTTTATAACAGCTTACTGATTTAGAGGACTAAAAGCACAGGTGAAGCTGAAAAGAAATATTACTTTAGAATTTTAAAGTATTTTGCTTTATTTTTTCTCTCTGCAGTGCCAAAGCAGTTGTATTTTCCTAAGATATTTTCTTTTTTTTTTTCTCAGGCAACAGGATTAGATCCTCCCATGATTTACACCAAGAGCCTTTGCTTGAAGTCAGGGTTTGTTACTCCTGATTTACAATGGTGCAAGTCATTTGGGGATTAACCCTGTCCAGAACTGCGTGCAGAAAGGGGGGTCTTGTGACAACTAGGAGGTAAAATATTGCTCTCCAAATTATATTTTTAATGATCGCTTCCTTTCATAATGATGCAAGATTATATATTGACTGTGAAGAGCTATTTATGTGCCATGACTAAGATACGTTTTCATCAAACATTTATTTCTCATGCCTAGAACTAATTTGTATTTGATTAAACGTTTTCTACGCGTTTACAGGAAAAGATTATTCACGTTGAATTGCTTTTCTCAACAAAACAAAACAAAAAATGTTTGCGAGTACTGCCAAAATAGCGGTTTAAAATGCATCTCTCTCTACTCTGTGCATCACAGTAGGGATTTCTTAATCAATACCATGCTGGCTAGCGCAGATACGCCGGCGGCTGGCTGAGGCCAGAGCAGCCGCACTGTGGCAGCAGATGACACGCTGATCCCTCATTGGAAGTGCATCCTTTACCTGGACCAGAAATTGCTATCTGTGGGGTAAACCGAGATCCGCAAACCCACAGCATATACATGGGAAGATTTTTTTTGATATATCTCATTGCCAAAAAGGAGGAAAAAAAAAAAAAAAACTTATCACAGAATCACAGGGTTGGAAGGGACCTCTGGAGATCATCTAGTCCAACCCCCCTGCCAGAGCAGGGTCACCTTAGAGCAGGTTGCACAGGAACGCGTCCAGGCGGGTTTTGAATGTCTCCAGAGATGGAGACTCCACCACCTCTCAGGGCAGGCCGTTCCAGGGCTCTGCCACCCTCAAGGTAAAGAAGTTCCTCCTCATGTTGAGATGGAACTGCCTATACTCAAGTTTGTGCCCATTACCTCTTGTCCTGTTATGTCATTCTTGGTTCTTGAAGACCCTCAGTGATGGCCATTCCAACTCTTCCCCAGGCCAGCTATTCTGGCAGGTACTAGTTGTGCTCTGCTTTCATCCTCTTTCTGCATTTTCTCGGCTAAATAATCTACGCTGGTTTACCAAACCATATCTGATAGGCTGCTTAGGCTGGAACAGTTTCTCTCTCCCTTCAAAATGACAAAGATGCATGGAGCTGAAAAGTAGCTTCTTCAAACCACGTCTGCCTGCCCGGGCCATGCAGAAAGCATCAGGGCTTTCCTTCGCCCAGAGCAGATTGCCAAATTGTAGACTCATCTCTGCAAACAGCCTTTGGAGAGTCTGGGGTAAATCACAAATCGCTCTCACACACGCTGCCTTCAGAGGCGCGTACCTGACCCAGCATTCGGGCTCAGATCCGTCTGCTTTCCATCACGTTCCCCAAGAAAGTGGGAAAAGTGGGATTCATCTCAACTGACTCCAGCCATCTAAAACAGAGGTCTCTAATCCAAACTAGTCACTCAGGATCCCACAATAGCCAGTGGAGAGAAATGCGCCCCTCTCAGCAACTTCAGTACTTAGCTTAGGATAAGAGGGATCACCCTGTGGAGGGGACGTCTCCCCATTGACCACAGGGGAAATCTAGACTAACCAGGACCAGAACCCCCCAGTTAAGAAGTCTCTAAACATTCACGAGACCATTCCCACTGCAAACCCTTCTGTGCCTCAGTTCCCCATCTCCACGAAGACCAGAAAGGTTTAGAAAAGCAAAACATCCAAGGGAGTGATGTACTCATAAACAGGCATCATGTAGTGGTAGGTCCATGCCAAAACCCCAAGATATAGGCAAGTCCCATGATTTTTCCACCTCTTGCTTACCCATTCTTTTCTTTCTCTTCTCACTATCTCTGTCACCCCTTCTGCTCTGTGCTGAAGCAAAGCTGCAATATGTTGAGCACATGGGGAAGAATTCTCTGCAGCAGCAATTAAAAAAAAAAAAAAAGAGGAGGAAAAACTCCTCTGAAAACCGTTTTAGTTATTAAGACACTTGGATTTTTCAGTATAAATAAATTTATTCGTGAGAGCACTTAAGACAAGTTCTAAGGTTAACAAACACTGCACTATGCAACTCACAGCTGTGACAAATATTTAAGAAATCTGATACAGCATGCCTAAAAATTATTCATTTGCAGGCCTCGTTGCTTTTGAAGATCAACTGTTTTATTTGTAATTTTTGACATTTTCCTTCTTTTCCTGTTTGGCCTGTGAATTTGAAAGGGTTGTAAACACGTACTCCAGCTCTCTGCCTGAGGCGCTGGGCTGCTGTCAGCATGCCAAAAGGAAAAGGAAGCTGATAGGTCCTTTGGTACATACCGATATGAAGGGCTTGTAAAGATAGTATTTGTTTGGTTTTTTTGATCCGACTTTGAATCTGGCTGTAGTACCTAGCCTTCAGGGAAAAGCAACTTTTAAATAAATGCTTCAAGATTGTGCAAACATTTCAGTAGTTTCAGAGTCCTGGTGTTCTGGGTCAGGGAAGGAAGAAAATACATGTCAGTCAATAGAGATGGAAACGATAAAAAATGGTTAGAGCTACAGTCGTAATTTTTTTCCTGAGCTGGGTGACGGGTTCTTTCGATGGCTGCATCACGTGCTGTTTCACTCATGTGCCTTTTGGCCGGCCTATAAAACGCACTGCGCGTTTTATGCATGTGCACACACACACACTCTTGGAAACAAATGAAAAATGCACCCTTCTTTCAAACTCATTGTCCTTCAATACCATGATTCGCTAATATTGCAGGATCTAGGAAAAAATACAAACTTGCTAGTTTTTCTGTTAGTCCTCTGAGAGCTTAGAAATGGTCATTTCCTTCCAATTCTTCATTTTGGCTATATTTCTGCATTATTTTTTTTTTTAAATCCATTATTTATTGCCCAGCTCTCTGTAAGGCGAGGTGCTGTACCAACACGTAGGTCACATCAGCGCACAGTGCGGTGGCCGGGGCTGTAGCAGCCCATCCTGCTGCATAGGCAGGAGGTAGAGCCCGCTCGCCTTGGAGACCTAATAAGCTCCAGGGCCAAAGAGCAGGAGGAGAAGCAGAGACAGAAGGAGGTGAAATGGCTCGTTCAAGGCCACAGAGCAAACCAGTGATAAATCTAGGAACAGGAGCCACATCTTCTGGACCTTTATCACAGCAGAATAAATCGGACATTTCTCATTTGCCTTCTGTACTTGCCTGTTACTTCCTTCCCCTAAGTCCTGAATCTTTCAGCAAATTGCAAGGTATTTTTACAGTGGGGGGGTGTGTTTTTCAAGGCAAAAATATATGCTTCTCTCATGGGTCATTAGGGGAGCTGGGAAGGGCTGGGGTCCCAGAGGAAGAGGAGCTGGGAGGACAGAGCCCATCCCTTGGATGCTCAGCAAGGAACCTGGGATAATGCATACAACTAGGGAAACACAGGTCCCAAACTGATACAAAACCAGTCATCGATTCCTTTTTTACACAACTTGATTAATACTTTTTTAAGTGGATCTAAATTTTTGCTGCTGCTATTTATCACCTAGAAATTGGAAGGACTTTTTTGTTGGTTGGGTCTTCGGCTAGAGTGTTTGCCGGGGTTGATCTTTACTAGGAAACAGCTCTGAAGGTTACACACCTGGTTTAAAAACCTAACAAAGATAGGAAAGCTGTGAGTTTTGATCAAGGTAGCAGACAAGCTGAAGATCTGGAGGCATGGGAGCTCACACGCAGCTCATACCAAAAGACACCTGGCCTTCTCCCAGGTTTCTCCTGGTGCGAAGTCAGTCACATTAACAACATGCACTTTTCCCAAGGGAAAAAACAGCTCTGAGAGTCCTGAGAAACACTCCACAACAGAAGCGCACCGCAGGGGCTTCTGCCCCATCCCCACGGCCCATGAAAATTTGCAATTGAGGAGAACCAAAATCTGCAGCAATACAGGGGGGATTTGAGGTGGAACAGAGGATAACCAAGAGGAAATGGGGGGAGAAACCGAGGCACAACAGTTAATGATTTCCAAGAAGCTGAAGGGGTGGCAGGGTGAGGGTTTCCCATCCCTTGGACCGCAGATCTCCCCTCTCTCGCTTGGCAGAGGGGAAAACGGCCTCGCAGCCGAGCCGCAGACAATGCACAGTGCCGGGGCACGTTCTCCCCCTCGCTGGCAGCTTCTGAGTGTGAAAACACTGGAGGCTTGGGCAAGGAGAGAGAGCAAGAGGAGGAAGGAGGAGAGCTGATGCATCCAGTACGTTTTTCCCTGGCTGGGAAGCGCTGGCTGCCGCCGAGGGGCCAGCGCAGCCGCCGGAGACCCGCCAGCCCTACAGCAAACTCGGGGGCGCTGCCGCCTTCCAGCCAACGCTGGCCACGAAATTCAAAGCAGCCCAGGTTGTTCCGCTATTGCTGGACCACCAGGCCAGCTCCGTGGTGTGTTTGAAGGGAATCTTTCCGCGCAATAAAACCCTCAGGCCGTTATTCCTCGGATGCTTGGCAGCGTGCTGCTGTCACGTTTTCATGGCAATAGCAGCCTGCGGGAGGTGGGATCCCAAGTGGAGACAGTTATGAGGCTGTTAGACATTTGTGGCACAAGCCAGGGTGGGGTTTTGTTATCCGGCATCTAACAGGGTAGCATGTCCTCTCCTTGGCCTGTAACTGCCCCACGGAAAGCACCGCTCCAGTCTCTCCTCCTCTTTACCCCCGCTGCCGCACATCCATCCCACCAGTGGCTGGGGTTTGGGGGAATTTGTTTCTAAATGGGAACCAGATTGGAAAACGGATTAGCAGGAATAAGATAAAGAATTAAACCCAATCAGCAGGCGACCGCGATTTTAAAAGGCACAGATGCACGCGATTAGCTTGCCGCATGTGTTCAAGTCAGATCTCAACATCAGAGATGGGTTTGGAGAAAACCTCAAATCCCCCAAGAGCCCGCCGGGGCCCCGGGGCGTGCCTTAGCGTGGCGAAGGCTGTGTGCGTCCCTGGAGCCATCCTTGGGAAGCACAGGGACTCAGACGGTCCTTCGGCTCCTTGTCCCCCCGAATCCATCCCCTTTGGTCCCCTTTGGGAGGAGAGGACATCCCTCTCCGCTCGCTCCAGCAGCGGGCAGGTATTTCCATGGCCCCTGGCTCTGGCTGCAGGACGCAGACTAAAGAGGAGACGGAGCAAAGTTAATCCCAACATCACAAAGCCTGAATTGTCCCAGACTGTGTTTGGGGAGGGGGGTGGAGGGGAGAAACAGCCTTTTTCTCTCCTCCACACCCAGGTCACAGAGTGAGTCAGGGGTCAGGGAACAGGGGTGCTGGTCCAGCTCCACCCACTCCCCAAGTAAGGCCAAGGAGGGTGAGAAAAGTTAGGGAAGGGCTTCCCACCTCCAGCTGGAGGAGGCGATGGCCATTTCATCATGTTGAGAAATGCTTCAGCGTCTCCTGGCCTCACACTTACTTAAGACCCATCCAAAAAGTAAATATTGCTGAGAGACAGAACAGCATCTGCACGCTATCAAGTTTTCCTGGATCTCAGGCAGCACTTGGGGTCACCAGCTTCAAGGGGTGGTTTTCTACTGGGGCAACAGGGATGGGACGGGGGAGGGAAGGAAAGGGAGCAAAAGGGGGGAGAAAGAGATTGAGTTCAGTGTAAGGAGAACTCTGATTTTTGGGAAGTCCTTTCTTGCTGGCAGAGCATCACCATCAAGTTCTTGTTGCTTCGACATTCGATACAGGTTCATGAGTTCAGTAGGAAAACATGAAACCAGAAAGGGCCAAATTCTGACCCCAGACAGGCAGGGAAAGCACTGGCCCAGCCCAGGGAGTGCTGTAATTTAGCAGCCAGACCACCCTATCGTTCCTAGAACAATAAAATAATCTTACTTCTATAGGACTAAATCCCGAGCCCAGCATGGCTCTTTCCAATTGGTGACAGCAGAGTCAAGCTGTGTGGTTTGCAGCACCATCAGCTAGGGAGCTCCGAGTATTCTGCAAATATTAATTCGGAGGCAAAAGTCAACCGTGAGAGAGGGGACATTTCTTTCGCTGCTTCACAGCCGGGGAAGAGGAAGCAGGGGTCAAACAACAACTTGATTTCACGTGTGCTGAGCCAGGCTCTCTGCTGCTGCTGGACCTCACTTGGGCAATGCTGGATTACAGCCCACAGGGCTCTGCCCAAGTGATCGTGGCAACTGCAAGGGCAGATTCACCAAACAGCTGCATGTGCCCACCCTTTGCCCAGCCTCCTGACCCAACCGGGGTCGAGAGCCATCTGTCTGAAAGGACGACGCAAAAAGAAATCCCCTGGAAGTGGTGTGTGCGGGACCATTTACCTGCGGGACGGTTCCCCCTTGCTCTGGAATAGGAGTTCAGCAAAGGAGGGTTTAATCTAATGCATTGAGCCATAAGGCAGCTGTGAACAAGGGCAACATTGCAGTAAGTTGCAGCACTTCATCTGGCAAATTTTCCACAGCTTTGCCATGTTTGGTCATGGATGACTTGAGTCCTCCACCTCCAAAGTCAAAGTTTTTTAGAGCCTTCTTTCATGAGGTCTTTGTGGCCATATGTGCATGCAGGGGACCATCTCCAGTGGATTTTGATCCAGTGGCGGATCTCAACCACATCTTTACCCAGGGAAGGAGACAATAAAGGTTCATCAGGACTAACCTGGTGTCTTCTCTTCCACTGTTTTTAATCAGTTAATGTAAACAGGTGTTATTGGGCTTGTTTTAAAGAAACGCTGAACTGAGTCAGATGAGTTGCATCCTGAAGGCGCCCATCTCTCCCCACCAAAAAAGGCAGTGCTGACTAGCTCCACAGACATGTTTTGCTTGCAGTCAACTCAGTTCAGAGATGAATCACACCTTAAGTTCCTGTAAGTTTTCTAAAAGTCTTCTTGGAGGAAAGAGAGGCCTCCTGCGAGGTTAAGGCTCAGCCCCCAGCAGGCATCAGAGACGCCCCTCGGGCGCTGACCCTGCGGCACCAGCCTCTAGGACTTTAATTCTCACTGGTTTTTCTGCTCATGAAACAACTTTCCAGCACTGACAACTGGTGTGCTACAGCAACAGCAAAATTGCACACATGGTGGTCTAAGGAGATAAGCAGGGTCGGTTTTGAAGGGAGAAGGAATATCATTTGCGAAGTAGGTTTGACTGCATGGAAAAACACAGCATCTTCGTCATAACTCTGCTGTGAGCCCCACAGGTGACCCCTGACAGCAGCGGGGTTGGGTCCTGCCTTGGTGGTTTTGTTACCTCTCCATTCCATCCACTCAACCCTCACTCCTGACACGACAGCCACAGGGAGTCCCCAACACAAATGGCTTTGCCCAAACTCACCGGCGTGAGGCAGAAGACAGGGGTCAACTGCCCCTTTCCTCCTCCCCACCCCACAGTCACCCTCAGCTCCCAACCCACTCTCACCCCCAGTGAAAATACTCCACCTCCTGTAGCCCACGCGGCCACTCCAGCCCCAGCTGGTCAAATCCAAGAGAAAGATTTATTTAAGCTTTTTCCAGCGTGCGTTTTACTGCAGACATTGCTTTTAATAAAGGCTGCACCACAATCCTTTTCATAATGGCACCGAGCAATCTAGCAATATCCTCATGCACTTAGAGAGTGAGTTAATGAAGGAATAGGTTAATTGAAATCGACTTCAGTATGGAGCATGAGCGGTTGAGCCGAAACGTGGCATAAAATAGAAATGAAAAGAAAACCCAGCTTCTCAAACCAGCCTGTAGAGCTTTCTGGCCATACACGGAAAAGAATTATTATTTCTTCTTCGTCTTCTAATATGTTCGACAGTAAAACCACCAATAATATGAAAATAAATTACACCTGGGGCAACCTTATATTGCACTAACAGTCTGGCTCTGATTAGCCTTGCCTTTATCATGCATGCATCGTATTAGTCCGTTTCAAAGAATTCGCGGAGAAATTCATACTTCGACCTTAAAACAGAGAGTAAAAACACAGCTGAATTTAATTACCCGCTGACCGCATGCACTGGGTTAGGTAATAAAATATAGAAGCAGTAAGATATGTAATGCTTTATTAAGCTATCTCAGATACAAGAGCATGCCTGGCAATTATGCCTGAAGGCTACTGAAGGCTACTCAGAATCTCTCGCGGACCACCCAAAGAGAGAGCTAAACAGAACCTGGTTCTCACTGCACAGCAAAGACATCCATAAATAATACAGCTATATGCAGGCAAAGTGCCTCCTTGCTCCTATCTGCTTTTAAATCCATATGTTTATCAAACACACACTGCCCTGGCATCAACCTATTCTTCTCAGCCTTGCTCGAGACATGGGTTTTTAACGCTTTCCCGGCCCACTCTTAAGCCCGGCTTAGGCCCCAAGTTTATGAACATTTAAATAAAACAGTCAAAAATTAAATAAAGCCTAGAAATGGCTGAATGAGAAAGGAAAAGCCGAGCCTGCCTCCCCTCCTCATTCCTAAAAGGAAACTTTGGCTGCAATTAAAGTGGACGGGCAAGACGGGAACCAGTTTGCAGAGATGCTGTGTGGATAAATAAAATGTTTAGGAGCGCACAGCACATGTCAGTGATAGGGAGGTAGAAGAGAACAAATCCTATCTTAATTCCAAAATTAACAATTTAAAGGACTCCAGTAATAGGCACAAGCTGCAAATACTGGCCTGACCAGATCAATGTGTTGAGGCAGTAATTTTTGAATTACTCTAAACTAACATCAGCTCTTTTTATATGCTTCATCCAACCTTATACTGCCCATAACCTGTAAACTTACACTAATAAAACAGAGCTATACAATGAATAACGAAGAGGTTGTCATAAACAGAGGAAAAGAAAAAAAAGCCCATCAAAAGATACGTTGCCAGGGAATTGTACTATAAACTGGATAACCAAAGTTTATAAAGAGATTCACATTTTCAGGCCCTCGTCCAGGCAAGGGGCCCAGGTTGTGCGTTGCCAGGGGGAAAGACAGTTGTCTGTCCCTCTGCTCCTGCACCATCCCCACCCGACGTCGCAGGGTGCCACTGAGAGCTGGCCACCCCAAATCTCATCAAGAGCTTGGAGGCCAGGCAGCAGGATCAGCCCAGAGGTAGCGGAGCCAAGGGAAAGGTGAAAAAGGGATGAGATTTGCGGAGATCGAGGCAGATTCTCCAGCGGGGGGGGAGTCGGAATCAAAACCTCACATCCCAACTTTCCTGGTGACCACCCCTTTTTCTCTTCTTCCATTTCCCTTCTCAGTTGTTGTTGGCTTCGACTACAGACAATTTAGGGTAGGAACACTTTTGCGTGTGGCTGTGCCATCCCTGGAGACACCACACTTGGTTGGAGTCTGCAGGCTGTATATAAATATAATCACTGCCATAAGAATCGAATTAGAGAGAGATCCAATATTCACATCTAGCCCCTCTTACTTGTAACCAGCTGAACCCAACTCACAGATCCCAGAAAATTTCCACCTCTGGCAATCTTCTCCCCCGTGCTTGCCATGTAGGTCCGCTCCTCTTTTCCTGTGACGGGAAATCTATTTCTCTGTGTATTTAGGTTTAGGTTTTAGCGTTTTTTCATTTTAATAGGAGAATCAGTCCAAAGCAAAGGCCAAAATTTGAATCAAATCTTCCCAGAAAAAAAAAAAAAAAAGAAATAACCAAAGAAAGAAAAACCAACCCCAAGTTTGGGTCACTTTTTCCTTTCCCACATTCCCTGGCTGTTGTTCATTTGTTGCTCTTCTGCATTTCAACCTATCTGGCCAAGATCAGAGGCAGACTTTTCTTAAACGTATTGTGGTGCGAAAGGCTGCTCTGGAACGATTTCTGGCCACCACTCTCAGTGCAAGATGACTTGGAAATCTCCACATAGAGCTGATTCTCAAAGACTTCCACAGAGCAACGCTGGAGGGGAAATAAAGAGCTCTGGAAAATGGCCATACTCACATCTCCGGGAGCTTGTGAACTTTCATGGTAAAGGGGAACTCAGCAGCAGCTCCATCAAAGTGACACCTCTCTGGCTGGATCAGTGTTTACACAGATCATGTTTTGCTCTGCAGTGTCCTTTAGCAGTGCTAGCTGATAAGTCTCCTACTTCATGCCACGTACTTCCCACCACCGAGCCAAAGGGACAGGGTCCACTCGAGTACTTTGCCTGCTGCTGATGGAGATGAGGACCCAGGGGTTCGGATCTCAAACCTCCTCTCTTCACACCAGAGTTTGAGAGTTTCCTGGGGTGCTATATTTAACATGGGTTTCCTGAAATCTGTCCCTAGTGTTTCAGAGTGGGGGGTTTGGAGATAAAAACCAGAACCTTGTATGCCAGATCAGGAATTCTCGCAGACAACGCCTGCACAGAGCGCCCTCGCAACAGGCAGTGGGGGAGCCCTGCTCGTTCGCATTCTCTTTATAAACAGTTGTTTATTTTATTATCTTTATTTGAAACAGATTATGCAGCAGAAGACTTCTGGAAAAATCTTTTCCATCTGACTACTATTTTTGGCAACATACGGTACAGGATAGAAATGCGCTTGCTTGCGTTTATTTATTTGTCTTCATCCCAAAGGCTGCAAATGGGGAGAAAGATGTATTAGAAGTAACTTCAGAGAAAGCCTGGGACTGTCAGCATAAAGATGACTCAGGTGCAAATCAAAAGCCTTCCCCTGGGGCCATCTGTGGGCCGCATTCAGCAAGACAGAATTAATCTTTCTTTAAGAATACATTTTTGCCTCCATACTAGGTCCTATCTGAGCTTTCCCTAAGAAAAGAGCTCAGGAAACCCAATACCAAACCCAACAATCTCCACGACCAGAGCTGAAGGAGTGGCTCCTGTTGCAAGGAGCAGAAGACAACTCTGATCCTCTGATAGGAACCAGAAATGAAGGGTGACAAAGACATCTCGAGGACTGCTTCATTGTGATACTCTTACACCACAAGAGACTGTTGTATTGAATTAAAGGCATTAACAATTTTTCTAAAGGAATTAGCCAAAACAGCCATAGAGAACAATAGAAGATGATAGTTAGCCTGTAAGATTCAGTTAAAAGCCCCGGTTCACCTCTGATATCAGACATCAGTAAGCCACAAGGATTATGGGCACAGGATGCACCCATTTCAAGAGAGGCTGGAGAAGTTTATGGATTATGTAATAAAACTAGTTGTAAGAACACCAAAATTCAACTACCCACTTCTCTGCACATGCAAAAAAACATCAAGCAAAACTGTTGGGGGGGCGAGTGTCACTTCATTTGAATTAATTGGTTATTTTTCTTTATACTTTGATTACTAATAGGGGATTTTTTTCCAGCTTACTGGTAATTTTCCCAGACATACACAATCTTTCCCTTTTGTTCCCCCATTCTGAACAGAAATGAAAAGGAAAAGAAACAAAAAAAGAAGAGATTTTTTTTTTTTAAAGAATTGGGGAATTATTGCTCAAAGTAGAAACTATCCATTGAACTTTGCTTTGAGAGGGGGAAAATAAATTATTTCCTGTCAAAAACATTTATGCAGAGAAAACCCCAAAAACCTCAGGCTTTCCCTTCCCATGTGTAACTGCTGAACCTGTCTTCATGATGTACAATTTCTTTATAGGACATGAACTCATGCATTCCTAAGCCATCAACAAGGCTTTCACACAACCTGCAGTGCCCGTAACGTCTCTATAAAATTTTCACTTAAACATTATTCATTGATCTGCTTGTAAACTTCCCAAACAGCACGTCGCCTAATTAATCATTTTTATACTAGATGCAATTGTGTGTTTAAGCTGCAGAATGGTTTGCTGCGGCTAATCACATCCATGCACTGTGCAAAGACGGAGCTGTTTGACAATTGAATATGAAGCTTTAATTATTCTATTCAGAAACAGAGTTTTCATTAGAGAATCCCAGAGCAGCTGGTTACTGTAATGATGTCCCTAGTGGAATTACAAACAGGATGAAAAGGGTTGGACAATGTTATTTGACTTACAGCATCGCGATGTTCATTTTGAAAGCCATGAAGAGTTGGACAAGATTCTTTAAGCTTTCTGTTGCTGGTGCCAAAACTCAGCTGGAGTGTGTTTTCACGACACTCTCCACTTCCTATTGTTTTGCAAAACGCTTTTTCCACCTTCTTGAAAGGACTCTGAAAACAACACACCTCTGAGAGCGAAGATTTTCTGCTAGGAGGAGCTACTGAGCTGAGCACAAACTAGATGTCCTCTCTGGATCCCTGTTGTCTACGACTGCATGGAAATACAGTGTATGCGGCTTTGCCCTCCCACCTCCAAACTCTTTTAAGGAGCAGATGTAATAGGAGAAGGTGTCACTGCCATTAACACTGCCTAATATGGCACATATTCCCCTAGATGCAACCCTACCTGAGTCACACAAATGCGGATATTAACTGTTCAAAGATGTGGGTGCAGGGGCACGAGGAAGTCCTCGGTGTGAGTTGGATCAGCTCCAACCCCACATCACATACTGCCCTAATGACTTTATGTCTAGCTGGGAAACAGAGGGAAAGAAGCGTGGGCCCAGTCACAGTCTGAAGGAAGAGCCCATTAGTCCTCACTCTGCTCCTTTGCTGTGCTGAGAGTGACCATGAGATGCTGGGGCAGGAAGGAAAAAGAACCAAACAACCTCCCAGTCAATTACATTCAAATTCAGGACTTCCAGTGAGGCACCGCAGCTTTCAGAGGAACCTTCACAATGCCATCATAAGCACTCTTCCTTATCATAAATTCACCTCAGCTTGTCCCAGTCTCTCCCTTTATAGCAAAGGTGGTGAAAAATGGAGTTTTTGACTCCTTTAATATATGCTCATCCTTCTAGAGGACTGGGAGGAGGAAGGAGGTCAGGGGGTCAGGGCAACAATATAAACTGTCATGAACGATCCTTTTTCCTGCAGAAAAAGCCCTTTCCTCTGCACAGCCCCCTCAAGCCATACGTGCTAATGTCCAGAATTAGGCCCTGAAATATAACATCTCTATTGAATTCTCTCTTCCCATGCTGCCCTCCCTCCAGGACTTCACTAACCAGTTCAGGCTGTGGAGGTAAAAGTCCAAAGCCTGTTAGGAACATCCCAAATGTAAGCCCACCATGAGAAGAAAAAAAAAAAAAGAAAAAAATAAAAAAGAAGGGGGGGAAAAAAAAGCTCATGAAGACATATATCCTGCTGAGCCACCAGAGAAGCTCCAGGAACATCAAACACAGAACCAGCTCCAGTGAGTTCTGATGTGGTTTCAATTTTGGATTCTGTCATTGGGAAAGTAATCAGGTCAATCAGAAATGTGGTGGAAACCCAGCTGAGAACATGAATTACTGCACATTCTGGACCACCCAAGACCAGAAAAGGGGAAAAAAAAAAAAAAAGCCCTATATCTTAGTAATACTATAGCTTTTATCATTAGGGCTAGAATTATAGTTGCAGTGAAATTATGGAAACAATACAGGCTTGTAAATGCTTCCCATTGAAATCTACATTTATTTTTTAGCGTGTGTGTCCTATTGCTGTATAAAACTACTGAGAAAGTTCAGTTAGGGCTGAGGGCTGGGGGTCACATCCTCAACGGATGCAAGTGTGGAACAGCTCCAGTGCTGGGAGGATTCAGCCCTTTGTTGAATTAAATTCCAACTAGAGACTGATTTTTATTTTTTTTTCTCCCTCAGTTTACAGAAAAATCTATTTGGGGCATTTGTGTAAGTAAGTGGATGTGATTTCTTTTTCAAGGATGTTTGGAAATGAGAAACTGAAGCACTGGAGAAGTCTCTCACAAGACTTGTTAGTGTCCCTTTCCCCCCACCCCCCGCAAGCAGCTGTGAAAATAGTCTAGCTGGAACAAATATGTGGATTAAAATGGAGATATTTCACAAGTGCAACCCTCTGTTGCCAGGCTCCACTCACCATTCCCTTTCCACAAGTCTCACTGGATTCCCTAGAGCATGACAGAGAAAAAGGGAGCGAGTGAAGGAGATAACTCCTTCTAGGCAATACGAAAGGCTTGGGTAGGGGCTGCAAACACTCCCTACCATACACAGGTTTGTTGTAATCTCATAAAACAATTGACTCACCCTTCTGGTAAGGTGAAATGGGAACAAGTCCTCTCTGCTGTAAGACCAGCCCAGTTGAGGCTAGAAGTACTCAGAGAATAAAGAATGCGAGATGCCTGAAATGCAAGGGGTAAGTTAAAACCCGAGTCCCAGGGAGCCAGATTTCAGGCATTAACATCAACCACAGAAGTCCAAGACTGTCACTTTCGATTTGGCCTCAAAAAAAAAGAGGCCAAGGTATACGATCTGGACAGCGTGTGGAGCTACACGAGCCAAAAACAGAGTCCCCATTTCACCTGCCTCAATTAAATCCAAAGAGAAACCAAAAACTTTCTTACATTGAGGGTGGTCAAGCACTGGAGCAGGTTGACCAGAAAGATTGCAGTCTCCCTCCCTAGAGATGCTCTACACCCAGCTGGGCAATGTCCTGAGCAACCTGCTCGGGTGTACCCTGCTTTGAGCAGGGGAGCTGGACTAGATGATCTCCAGAGGTGCCCTCCAACCTCAACTGTTGTGTGTGAAGACTTTGCTTTCATCCTGCCTCTGCCTGAAACAGGCTCATGAGCCCCCTCCGCTTGAGGACATGGCCAAGAAAATTCTCTGAGAGCAGAGACTGGCCAGCGAGCAGCCTCCAGATTCCATGGATGAGCAAGGAAATGAAAATTCCTTTCTCCACAAAATTAATAGCACAGGACCCCAAACACTGCAGCCTACAGCTAGATGCAGCTTGCAGAGCTCTCAGGACTAGAATACATGGAAAATTTCTTTTGTCTGTTTTTGTCTATCCGTTTTTAGACAGGAGCGTGGGGAACTGAGTTAGCAGGGTCATGCTCTCTTCCTCCTGTGGTCTGCCTCAATCTAAATACTGGCCATGGTAGAGTCCAAAGCACGTTCTGCTATGGTAATAAAAAGATCATGGTCATTTCAAAAGCAATTAAGCCCTCATAATCGATTGTGCTTTTACCACAGCCATCCTTGCCCTTGAAGCACACACCCAAGTGGAAAGGAATTGATGGACATTTTCACATGCCCTGCATGCCACACAAATTACTTCTATTTCTGGCTAGTCAGATCCCAAAAGTCTTCCAAAACCAAAGCGCTATAAAATAAAATCCCTAAGAGGGAACTGCTTTTACTGCCTCGTCACTGTCACAGAAAATGAGAGGGAGAAGGCCACAGTGGTTCTAGTCATTCATAGCAAGGATTTTATCAATAGGAGAGGATTATGGCCCTGTGGCCAGGATCAACCAGTGAAGTTGGGCTCTGATCCCATCCAGGGCAAATCCCATCACGGCATGTTATCCTCCTTTCACACGGGTGGTGCATCCAAGCAACTGCTATCTCAGATGGTGTCTTCACAGTCATTTCCAGGCAAATGGAAGCATGTTCTGCCTGTGCTTCCTGCCGTGCAGATGCTCTGCAATATGGTGCTGAGTCAGCGATCGTGCACAAAACCTTTCCATTCAGACTTGGCCAACTATCTGACATCTGTCTATAAAAAACTACGTAGATGAGACCTTGGGTTTCATTTCACTTCTGCTGCATTCACTCTTCAGCCCTGAAAACTGAGCATTAGAAATCTGGCAAAAACCATCCCATCACCTACATCCCAGTCCCTTGGCAGAGAGAGGATCCTTGCTTTCTCATCCATGATGTGGCAGGTAGCAAGCAGACCCTTACAAACAGATAACCTTGAAACTTTCCACCCCAGATGCCAAGATGCTCCTTGCTGAAGAGGTACCATGACCAATCAAAACCTGCTGAACTGGGCTGAAGTTAAAATATTGCCATCGAGAGTACAAGGGATATTTGTATCCCTTTGAAAGGAGAAAGAGGAGAATGTGCCTTCCAGGTATTCTTGTTCTCCACTGTCTTACTCCCTTTTGCAGATACCCATGAGATACCCACCTATAAGACTCAATTTAATGGGTCACATTCCATCATCCCAGGTGTTAAGGAAAGAATTGTGAGCAATGAGTTCAGGACAGAGTCCTCAAGATCCCCCAAGCTGTAGCATCAAAGTTTGACTATGAAATTATGGTAATTACTCCCTGAGTATTATCTCAAGCCAAATTTACAGCCATGCTAGAGAAGATTCATCTCAGCTAGGCTTCCCTAGCTCAGTTACAAGGCAACAAAGCTCCTGTTTTCTTTCAAAGCCTTGGGAAAATGATAGTCAATACAACAGTCTTAGCCTTAAATTACTATATATGCATACATGTATATGTATCTAAATAAAATAATCAGAGAGGGTGCAAAAGTTTGCTAGCAGCCTGAGGCTTCCCTCTGACCAGATGTACCCAGTTCCATTTCCAGTAAAATTCCATGGAAGCCACTGGCATCCCACTGGGATGTGCTACGCACTTATTAACTTGCTAAAATAACAAGGAAGATTTGCATGTATTCTGCTGTAATCTACCACTTTTCACTTTTTTTTTTTTTTTTTGTATATGGTCACTATAGTATCAAAGCAAAACATGACAGTATGGAAACTCAGGATCACAGGCCAGCTTGCTCCCGCTCAGCAACCTCAACCTGCTGTGCTGGGTCCCCTTATGCTCTGCTCACGTGGTTGGAAGTTTCTTGTGCTAACAGGACTGCAATCCTGACCTTCAGTACTTCTCCTCTGTCACCGTCTCCCAGAGTTGGGATCTCATAGCCATGAGAATCCTACAGCCAGAGTGTGATGAGATGTTTGACTCCCAAAAGACAGAGTACATCCTTTCCCTGACAAATGGATGCTTTGAGACATAAAGCTGCAAAAGTTCTTCATTTGAACGGACAATGACCAAAGCCTAAATAACCTATCATTACCTTAATGCTTGCAATAACCTTCTGCCTCCCTTTGGTTTTATTTTAGCTTGAAGGGCAGCTAAAACAAAGATGACACGCGCCATCCACAATGAAAACAGATTGGTATATTATAAACAGAAGAGTCTGGAGATAAGCCTGACTCAAAAGCTCCAGTTCTAGACACTCCCAAAATTTTTTTGAAACCTCCTTAGAGACCGACACCCAAGCTGCATACCTCATAGTCCTCGCTTTTGACCTCTGCTCCCCTGTGATGAGCTGGGGACACGAGCAGAACATCAGCTAAGTGCTAAGCGGAGCTGGCTGCCCTTGTGAAGTGTCTCTGCCTAGGACTCTGTCATCTCCTCCCACTCATTCATGCCCTCCGTACTGCAGCCTCATCATCCCAGACCCCTAATCACTTGATGTACACACTGTCCATAAATTAGCAGACATCACAGTGTTATTTGGGGCACTGAACAAGATTACTGTGCAATTACACCAACGAGCCACCTTTATCTCCAGGCTTGAAATCATGCCTTTAATTAAAACACTTTAAATCAATAAAATTATACTGTAGCCATCGACAGTACATACAGTTTTGCTTACTGGAATGACCCCCATTATGTTCAACGGGAGATATGTTTCTGCCTGATTCAAGCACAGCAAACACAGACTTTAAGTAATGGCAAATGTCAAGTAGTTTCAGGAGGAAATAATTATAAATCATTCATGACACCCTGCTATGTCCTAGCTGTTGGTTGGCTTGTTCCTCCTGATTAGTGCTGATTTGCATACAACTCAGACCAGTGCAGCGGCGATGGAGGCTCCTCCAGAGACAGGAAGGTAGCCTGAAGCACAAAGGCAGGTGGGTGGGCCATGATGGGAGAGATGCTATAGAGGTATGAGAAGTCCACAAAACCTTCAGTAGCATAGAGACGTACGTAGGGAACGATCAAACCATCTCTTCCTACTTAATAATCATCACAGGGAACCATCAGGAAGAAGAATAAAGGGCAAACAGAGGAATGTCATTCTCCATGCGGTGCATAGTGAAGCTGTGCAACTCCGTGCTGCAAGAGGCTGCACGTACAAAAAGATTCTATGGGTTTCAAGTCCATCTCCAGGGCCAAGGACAGTCAGTGCAGAAGACAGGGGTGGAGGGTTGGGCTTCTTTTTCCCCACAACAGCCAAGAAAATGGATACACACAGGTATCATCCTCAGCCTGTCTCTGTGCCTGAAGGCACCACAGATGCCGCATTACTCATCTGAAAAAGGCAGCAAGCAAATTGGCTCCCAAGCCTGGATGCGATGGAAAGTGAGGACCAGCCTCAGGGAGGACGCAGCTGACTGCAGAGCTGTCACAGTGATGGCAGGCAGAGGACTTGCTCCTTGAGAAGTGGCCTGCAGCCCCAAAGCCACATGTGTGACGTAGAACAAGAGCAGGACTGGGGTGGGCACTTCCAAAGGAGAGTGTGGGGAATACAACCCCACCTTGAGTAACTTAAACTCCCTCTGTAGCCTTATTACACTGTCCCAGGAGACACAGGAAAGTTTCAAGCAGCTCTAAGTCAATGGGGATTGTCTGGCGCAGTGACAGAGCCCTTATTTAACAGACTGCTAATTAACTTCATGCATTTCGAGTCAGGCAAACGCTGAGCATCCCTGTCGAACCAGGGCCTACACACAGCATTGAGATAGCTTAAGCCTGGAGAAGTAGGCTGGAAACATCTAACAACAAGAGGATTTCCCATGATAAATCTAGTACTTCCTGCTTCTGGCTGTGCTGGGTTTACCACACAAATCGTCTTTCTCACAGTCCTTCGGCGCTGCTCATTCCATTCTCAGCTGGGCTCCAGACGCACAGAGGTGCAGGGAAAGGAAAATAATGAGACAAAGTTGGAATAGGCAAACCTCGTGGTGCTGGAGGCTTTTCAAGGCTCTCAGATGCTTTGGTGGGTTTGCAAACAGGGATAAGATTGTGAACCACTTTCGGCCCCCCCCCAAGTAATTTAAAATGCATGCTCTCCCTTGTGTACCACCAAGGGTGGCTCAGTTATTAAAGACACAAACAAATTTTTTTTCATTTTTTTCTTGACTTGCCTATGCCCGGGGGAGTGAAGAAACCTGGACCACCTACCATAAGCTGGATAGTCAGAGAATATTGCACATAGTCCATACCCTGTGTTTTCTTCCCATGCTGGTGCTCCCACTCTGGTGCCCATCTGCCATCACGGCGTCCCCATAGTCGCTGTGCGCAAACATTCCTTGTTTTCAAAAAGAGAGATGATCCGAGAGTTGTAACACTCACACCCAAATCTGGAAACGATCTGGATTTTCCCCAAAGTCTGGCATCTCATTTCAGGTCCATTGTCCAGAATTGACCAGAGAGCAATGCTCAAATTAGACCCTTGATGCAAGCTTGAGCCTCACAGAGTGCCACCAGTGGGTTTGGCACTGTTTCCCAACTCAAATGCATCTTCTGCTTATGCTGTTCCCTGCTCCAAAAGATTTCTCTTTATCCTTTTATACAGCTTCATCCATACGAGTTTCATCCCTAAACCTCCACCAAATTCACCTTAAATGATTCCTTTTCTGCCTTTGTCTGTAATTCATCAATGTTTTTCAATAGCAGTGATTGTCCCTGTCCGATTAACTCTCCTCATAAGCACTGCCTCTCATTTTTTCCCCACAGTTCAGCCCTTCCAGCTTTTTAAACACGATCTGCTGTTCTCTAAAACCTGACTTAATGGTATCTTTGGACAACACTGAGACGTCGGTGCTTTTTGTACTCATGCGTACAGAAGGCTGCCACTCTAAGCTCAGTGATGGGAGGTCTTAAAATGGCTATTTGTTCCCTGCCTTTAGCACTGTATTAAGAACTTGGATTTCATCTGCCATTCACTGCCATCTTAAGGTCACTGTCAGACATATTGTGTTTCCGGGTCCCCCCATCTCTAATTGCACAAGTTAAGATTGCTTTCAATTTTAATTTCCTTCCTTTGATGGTTTCATCCCACTCTTAACATGACTTGAACGTGGGTTGCTTATTTGTTTTTTAGGCTTCCTCTGAACACCTCTGCTGACCAGTTACTGATTTATTTAACCCAAATTCACAATGTACAGTTAAGAAAGTGAGACTAAATGGCTGAGCATTCATTAGAAACAGATCAAGAAGAGACGACATTAACATCCCCCTGACTGACGCTTATACCCTCACACCCGGCCACTAAGTGCCTCTATAAATCAAATATGGCGTAAAAGGATGAGGAAAGCTGTAGGGTTGCAGCAGGCAAACACTGTCTCTGCTCCACCACAGTTTATCTCAAAGGAGTCTGCACACAGCCAAACTAGCATCAGCTTTGTTGACTTTCTGCTGGTCCGAATATCTCCTTGCCTTTTCCACACCACTCTCCCCATCCGCACTCCTTCAGATGGCCCCTCTCTGCTGCTTCCCAAACCTGCAGTCTCAGACACATCAGCTCTTCTTCTGATATCCTCCTTGTCTCTGGAATTGCTCTGAAGAGCATGAGAAAGCCTAACATGGTGCTCAACAACCCATAACAACCACCCCTTGGAACACGCAGCGTCCACGTCTCTGACCATGCAGCCTCTATGGAGGCCAAGCATCTGTTTTGTCCAACACCATCAGACTACGTAGCAGGCTGAAATAAAGGATTAACTCCCGGCCTCAATTTACACATTTTGCTATCCCATGTTATGTTATAAATTCTTTACGCACATAGATAGTTAGCTATCAAGCTAAACTGGGTGCCTACTTCCTTTTCACTGTAAAATTTTCTAGCTGGTTTTGTTAGAAAGAGCAAGCCCCTTCACAAATATTCTTTTGACGGGCATTAACACGTTTCATTACTGTATTCTGGATCTTCCACTAGTGTAATCCAGATCAGATTTGAACAATTATATTTCCAGAGGCTTCTTGTTTATCTGTACTTTGAATTTTTCTTAGAGAGGCAAGATATTGAAGTACAACAAAAACTGATTTTTTATTTTCAACTTTAACTTATATGGGTCCAGGCCAAGTCAGAGCATCTAAAAAGCGCATAAAACTCTCTGCCTCGGTGCTCCTGCACACAAATCTCTTGAAAATCACTGACCCAAAAATGAAAGTCTTTCTAATCTAATGACCCTTTTTTTTTTTTTTTTTTAACTTTATTGAAAGCCCTGTTTCTCCTTGATTATTCTGCTGATGTTTTCTCCTGTTCACCTCCACCAAAATGAAGCATTTTTGGTTCTTTTCCAAGCAGCTTCACACTCTAATCGGCCGTGCTGTTGAATACTTCATTTTCCAGGTCCCTGTTAACAGGTCTGCCCAATGGCTATGCAGGGCTGTATTTGTTTTCACTGAGTCCTTCACCACTGCTGTGTCACTTCAGAGGGGGCATGATGGACTTGGGAGTGAGCTGGCTGCCTGACCATGACTATAGTTCCCTGCAAATACAGTCCCTGAGCCTTGTATTAGGTCAGCAATTGCAAACTCATGAGCATTTGGGAGCTCTTTGATGACAGCTAAGAGTCTCTCTGTAGACACACAAAGTCAGACAGCTAAATCAAGGCCATAAGCCAAGGTCAAAAGGTGGCCTTAAGATAATTAAAAAAAAAAAAATTAGTGATACCAAACAATATAATTATTCTATTGACGTTCTATTGAAACAGTGACCTGAATTGGTCAGAAACAGGCCTGGGCAAAGAAGAAAAAGCAACTGTTATCCCAGACCCCTCTGTAGTCCAAGATCTCAGGGCTTCAACAAGCTTCATGCAAACAGATTTGCAACCCCTGCCGAGGGTGAGCACAGCAGTACATAGGGGCAGGGGCTCTTGGGAGGATTCATAGGCTGATTCAGTGGACATCACTTCATCACTGATATGAGTAAGAACAACACGGTCCAGAAAATTTATGGAGAGTTTGTTCCATGCCCCCCTAGAAGTGAAGAGACACAGAGAGAGAGAGAGAGAGAGAGAGAAGGAAACTTCCATGCTCCTACTGATTAACCACAATGCAAACTTCATAAATGTGCTCCTGACCTCCACCACAATGCGCAGACTTGAGTCATTCCAATAAAAGAGGAAATGACACTTTGCCACAACATCACTAAGTCCACATCCCATAAAACCATTCAGGGAAGAGGGGCTGGGGGGGGG
>VYZM01015701.1:29081-79236 GCA_013398915.1 Dromas ardeola | reverse complement strand
AGCAAGAGTAAAGCCAGGCAATTATCTGTTATTAACCCAGTCCTTAGTGGTATCACATTGCTCCTAAAAATAATGACAGAGCAACAAAGCTTGTTTGCATCTTCTGTGTCCTTTGTGGGTTCCTCATTATTCTAATGAGCTGCTGGAAAAAGCACTTTAGTTCCATCCCTGTCGGTTATTTCACTGATCACCCTGCTTTCATTTCCACCTGGCACCGCAAGATGTTTTACAATTAACACTTTGATCCTTTCTTTTTCTTTCCTTTTTCTTTTTTTTTTTCCTCTCCTTTTCTTTCTTAACCAAGGGACAAATGCAGACACCCACTTTGGGAAGAGCCGAAAGAGCTCATGGATGAGGCTGCTCCCACATTTTGCACGTGATGTACGCTGGGTTTGCTCAGACTTTGGGGCGACCAGGCTGGGCACGGCCAGCAGAGCCACAAAACAAACCGCCTGTGCTCGTGTGACGCCGCTCCCCTGCGGCTGGTACCAAAAAGAAACCAGGAACAGTTTAAGAATAGATCAGCGTAATGTCTGCCACGTGGGCTTGGGAGCAAAACAGGGAAGGGATGGCGGAGGGCAGCAACGCAGCCATTGCACGAGCAAAGACGCTGTGGCTTGCTGGTTTTTTTTTTTTCCCCTGTCACAGTGAGTCACACCACTCATTGCAAGTCACAGTCTGCCTTTTTTCATGTGGAGGATAGGAAAAAAAAAAAAAAGAAAAAAAAATCTTATTTGTTTCAACAAGCTTTCCTCCTTGCCACCTTTTATTCCACCCTTCACAGCTATTATTCAAATTATTTAAAGCTTCAACTGAGCTGAGATGGAGCTGGCAAGGAGCAGGGCTGCCAACCTCTGCCTCTCCTCTTCCTCTTCTCCTCCTCCTGCAGCACCTCTTGGGTCCCCTGGACGGAGAGGATCCCTGCCCGGGGTCATCCTTTCTTTGGCTGGAAAACCAGGCCATGGTGGGGTACCATAAGTCAAATATTGGTGCGGGTTTAGAGGACAGGAATAACGATATCTGCTGGGGGGAACGGAGCTGCCCTGCACCCAGCACGAAGAGGGCCAACCACTGCAGCGCAACTGATGTTCAAAGAGATACCCCTCACCCTCCACCAGCTACAGCCAACAGAGGGGACCTACACATTTCAAAGGTCTGAATATTGGTCCTTGCTGAAATTTGGGTAATTAAATGCATTTTTGTCCTTTCATCAACTAACAGCATTTTCTCACGACTGAATTGCCTCCTCTTCCACAGAAGAACTATTTTACTTTTTTTTTTTTTTTATTTCAAAATAGCTGTGGAAAAGATACCAAAATAGCAACAGAAAGATTTTGTGAACTCTATACCCTCCAAGTTTAAGATAAACTGAAGGGGGGTTATGTGTTGTTTTGCTTTTGGCAAAATACAGAAAACTGCTTAAAAGTATTTAAAGAAAATAATTTTAGCCCCTCTAGAAAGTTATCCAGCTAACTTGAATATTAGAGATTATCATAAAAGTATTGAAAAAGGACATTTGTATCAAAGCTAAGTCTTTCTTAGCGTACTGGGTGATTTATATGGAAATTTTAACAAAAGGGTAAAAAAATCCAAAGAAAGCATTTCTGTAATGTCCTTAATTTTTTTGGTTTTACAATAACAATATTTGCTATTTCAAAAGAATATGGGATGTTATAAAAAAAACCCGAACATGAACATCAAGATGAAATGCTTCACATTGTCTAAACCAAAGCTTCCACAGTATTGAAAATTTGGTTTCATTGGAAAAATCCACATTTTAGCTCTTCGGGGCCAATTTGTAATTTCAAAATGTTGATTCCTTACCATTTTATTAAGAAAACGTTGATTCTTCCAACGCTTAAGTTCAAGCATTACTTTACTACAGCTGTATTTGAATGAGGGTATTTACAAGGGTAAACTCATGCACACATACTAGCGTTGACAGGATGAGGGCTTCTGGTAACTTGCTGACACTCAATACAACCTATAATGCTGTACAATGTGCGCTTTATGTACACCAGACTTTGACCTTATTCATCAAAATACCCTTCTGACTTTGCTCCAAGGGCTTTTATGTTCTCTGAAAACAATAAAAATTCCCTTTTATGACATTACAACTTTAATTTCAAAGTGTGATGAGTGAATGTGGTGTTGTTCTCCTTATTAAGGCACAACGAGCTCGTATGCCGCGGCTCAAATTATTTTCACTTGGGGTTTACATAACCCTGATACAACAAGCAGCAGATTGGGGTCCAAAGTGCAAACCCAGGACACACGCAATCTAAAACCCCACCTTCCAAAATGGACGATGACTTTGACCTCTGCAGCCATAACCCACAGGGAGCGATTCTTAGACTATGACAACTTCTCCGCACAACAAAACGACCGGCTCTGTGGCACGAGGAACTTTTCCACCAGTCCTCGGATCCCGGAGTCACAGGAACATAGGCTTTCACCTCTTTTAAACCATTATTTTCTTTTTTCTCATGGATGTGATGAAGACTTTGAAATACAATAATCTCGTGGTGCAAAGGCAACTGATGCTAAAGTGTCTTTTTTGGGACGAGGGGGTGATATTACCAGCGTCACCCCCAGTCACCAGGGAAGAGTGAAAAAGAGCCCAAGGCTCCATTAAACCCAATCCGAAGCTCTCGACTCCTTTAATTTTAGCATAGATTTACTCACAGAGACTATTTTCTCCCCTGAAAAAGATGCTAATACCAAAAAAAAAAAAAAAATAGAGCAGATTGCCATTATGAAAAAACACACATGTATAAAGCGACACAGATGCTCTAGCTCAAATTTTTAACATGCTAACCTCCTCGGCACGAGTTTGAACAATGCTGATTCAGGTTCCAAGGCCAAAGCTGTGTTAGTAATGGCTTACTGGCACCGCTCTCAAGCCTACCTTCCTCACAACTGGCAAAAAGGATGCTTCCGCTGGGATAATTTATACCAGTTTCCCTAAGGAAATCCACTGTAACAGCAAAAGTACTGTTTTGCCAGGATAAGCTATAACATTTACGCAGCATTTGCCAACATATATACATATATTTAAAAAATTTTATGGAAAGCCATGCCTCTCTGCAATGCTGTTCCACCGACAGTGATTTTTTTGCACAGATTTGGCTTGGAGTGTTGAGTGGAGATACAAAAGGCATTATTATATGAGACTGGGGACTGGCTCCAAGCTCTGTAGGAGTAATTGAAAATAGGAAATGCTGAAAATCAAACTCAAAGCATGTACACAATCCAGGAAAATGTTGCAAACCACTTCTTTGAACAATGGAAGTAACTCAGTCCTGAACTAGGTCCTCAGCTGGTGTGACTGGCGTAGCTCCACCAAATTCAGCCATGGTATATTGGTGTGAACACAGCCCTGAAAATTTCCTATTCTGGGGGTTTGTTGTGAAATTTGGATGAAGGCTACCTGCTATTTCTGGACACTCCTGCCGCGCATTCAACTGCTATGAAAAAAAAAGGAGATTCAAAGCTTCTAGAACCTCAAATATGATGAACTCAAATCAAAGACAGAGATATGACCCCAAGGAGGGCATCTCTTTCCATGTGAGGTTGACCTTTAGCTCAGTGAAGAAAAAAAAGAACTAGAGAAAGAATGAGGGGGAAAAGATGGAAGAAAGCAGTCAAGATAGAGGGGACAGATGGTGGGCATATTCATAGGGAGGGAGGAGATGGAAACAAAAAAAAAAACGAAGGGTGAAAGAACAAGGCAGATTAAGAAATAGGAATCAGAGGTGGAGGAAAGAGAAGGGGAGGGATGGGCAGTGATAAAGGGAACAGGGTTAAAATGAGTAAACAAAGAAGGCATGAAGAGAAGGGTTCGGGTTAAAGGAGCAATTGCCCTCTGGCAAACATACTGCAGTGTAAATGGAAACACGTATGTCAACAAGGAGCGTCCTGAGATGTGCTAGAGAGGAAATAGCTTACATGACATGAGCTTCTGCTGGGAACCACCACAGCCTTCTCCCTCCACTCCCCCACCACCCCCTTCTGGAGGTGCTCATCCCCCCACGTACAGCAAGACACTGTCAGAGAGGATCCCTGAACCCAGCCATGAGAGCACCTCCACCCAGCACCACTGCTGGTGGGGGTAAAACGAGCTGCGTCACAGCTCTTCAAGATATAAATATACACATGATGTTTTCTCAGGTAGCTTTGTACACACTTGAACTCAAAAAAAGAGCTTCAGAAATAGCTGATAAGCACACAGGAAGGTATCTAGAGCTCTTAAAGCTGAGTCCAGCACCTGAGCTTGAGTCCTACAGGAACTCTGGCCAACGCTTAAGACCAGAATACTTCATTTCGCTGCCTGAATTACCTTGGTCAGGACCCAAGTCCCTCAGAAGCATGTTTTCCTGGAAGCTAAACTCGCATAAACCATTTTTTTCCAATTCCAACTGGCCTTTTAATTGATCCAACCGTCCAGTTGCACCTTCAGACATTTTCCAGAACATTTCTGGTGCTTTTTGTCTTCCTTCTTTATCAGAGAGCTTAGGGAAGATGGCAGCAAGCCGACAACAAGAACCATGACCTCCTTCCATAGACAAGGGGAAAATCACATGATAAAGGAAAAGGATCCAGCAGAGATCTATCTGCAGAGGCTACCAACGCTGCTGCCCAAGACTTTGGACAGTTGCTTGGGAGCTTCTAATTGAGTGGACGTCTCTAGTTGGGGTGCCATACATTCAGGAAGACCTATTCCATGTGTTGCCTATTAAAGCAAAATCGCCAGATATACTGTGCATGTACAGCAGGGCTATGCTTCCTCATGGCATTGGACCTTTAACTGTCCAGGGTTTGCAAGGGGCCCAACATATGCCAAGGGAAGTATCCTGGGTAAAGGATCTCTTTTTTCTATGCGAAAGATTCAGCCTTTTTGGCTCATGGGATTTGTGTATACTGGTTTCTGCAGCCAGTGGTGCAGAGGGAAGCGAAATGACTTAGTATTTGTTCTCAGATGCCTTCTCCATGCCCAGCAGCACATAGCACAAGTCTAGGGCACAGCTCAACCAAAAGTGTGCCTGGGTCACTGCTCACCTTAGTGATACCTTCTCGCAGCGCAGCTACTTCTGCTCCTGCCTGACAACAGCCAACATCAACAGAAATGCTTTTATCCCGGTATTAGTACAGCCGTAAGCAGGGTGTTACACCATCTCAAAGACCCAGTTGGGCTGCAGAGATCATGTATTGGTATAGTCAATCTCTTAGACTACTACAAAATTCATTTATGCACCATCAAGGTACTGACAGCAAATCTATTAGCTGTTAGGCATGTTACTGTGGAGAAGCTGACACGCGATGACTTCCACAGCGCTAAAATCCTTACAAGGACATGTTTAATACACAGTATATTGTGCATTGTAGGAGGCTGTTCCCAACAGCCGTTCATCTTTCTTCACTTCTGCTGTTGTGACTTCCCTTTGAAGTGTTAAGAAACACTTTTCAGATATCCTCCATCACTTTGTCAAGTACAGATCACTAAATGTGTGACCAAGATCATTCATGCCTCTCTACAAGGACCTTTCGTCTATTTAGAAAAGATCCTTTAAATGTACAGAATCCAGCTCTTTGCATTAAGTCACGCTTGAAGATGACACAGAGATGAAGGGCTTCCTATAGCTATAAACTCAGAAGATAGATGAAAGTTCAATCACGGACACTGAATCTTTTTGACATTTAAACATTTCTACTCCAGAACACATGACAAACTTTCAAACAACCATGTTGTTTTATTTTTACAAGGACACCAATTAGCCTGTGTTGTTTAGATTGGTAATACTTGCAATGTATAAACTTTCTTAGCACATGGCAAGTGAAAACAAATAACCTCCATCAGATATGCATTTTCTATGTCAAAAGGGTGAAGGAAAATTAAGTGGCATTTCTGTAATAAACTGCCTCTAGACTTCCTTCCCAGAATCTGGAGAAACATTCAAAGGTAGAAGCAGAAATGTACATGCTGACCCGAAAATAATTCTCCAGTGGGTACTTTCTCCAAGCAAGTAGTGTTGTTGTAACTATGATGGTCTCAAAATAGAGGGACGAGGTTTGTAGACAATAATCTTTTCCTGGATCAGATGATACAGCTAAAAAAAACAGGACTTGGGCACACAGAGTTTTCTAAACTCTGTTCACACCGAGGACATCTTTCCTTGCACAGTTTTGATGCCAACTCTTGTAGCTCTCCAGTCACCGAGGTTTTCCAACAGTTTTCTCTTGCTTTTCTCTGCGCTACCAACTGCCCAAGCGCTCCTGAGAGGGTGGTCTAGATGTTCAGGAGACCTGGGTCCAATTCCCTTTTGTCACAAGCTGCTTGTAAGGCTTTAGAAAAGTTACGTGACATCTCTAAACACCTGTTTCTCCATCACCCATAAAGCAGGCTAAGTGCTCTCTTGCCCTGCTAGGTAAAGGGGAGAAGGAAGTGTTCAAGGCCAGGCTGGATGGAACTTTCAGCAGCCTGGTCTAGTGGGAGGTGTCCCTGCCCATGGCAGGGGGGCTGGAACTAGACAATCTTTAAGGTCCCTTCCGACCTAAACCATTCTATGATCACAGCTACCTACGGTACTCGTCTGTTTCAGTTGCAGATGCCTCACCAGGCTGCTGAGGGAGCCAGAGGAGAGGAACAGAAAAGATGCCTGGAGGTATGGAGGTGGAGTAAATCCCAATGGTTTTATGTGATTTTATCTCACCCCTGAAGTTTCATCCTACTGCTCTGGAACTCATTGATTGATGTAAATGCCTTGCTGCACTGATATGCAAGCACGCATCTCCTTCCTGCATCACAGTATAACCAAAGAAATCATTTTCTTTCAAATTAGAGAGAATAAACCAATTCTTCAGGAAAAGACCAGCATTACTGGATTTTAAGGCAATAGATAAATCAGAAACTTCTATGAAAGGGGAGCCAGAGAGCTGGACAGCCGCTGAATAACCAAGGAGTCTAATAGCAACGAGCAATCTATACAGGTCATTTTTAAATAGCCCATTTTCTGAGCACAAGATACTGGTCTCATTTTAGAAAATGTAAATGTGTTGTGCTACAGAACTGTTTCAAAGACAGATGCAGAAAGCTGTTTGTTCAGTGTCCTTAATCCAAACAAACAGTTGCATACTCTTACCTACGACATAAGTCTCTCATCTTCAGACTCCAGCCAAGAAAAATATTTTCCTAGCTAGTTTGTTATGAAAATGTTTGAATAAAAGCAGCAACATCAATAACTTATGTAAAAACTTCAACCTCTAATCAGCTGAGCTTTAATAAGGTTTGAGATAACAGCACACGCATTTTGCCAAGAGTATAAAATAATCATAAAATATTATAATTGATGTGCTGTTCTGGTTTATTACATCTCACAAACTAGATAGTTGATTACATGGAAGAAAACATTTTGGACCTTGTGTTAACATATTGCAATAATTAATAGGCATTATTTGGATTTGGGCAATCTCAGTGAGGTGTTTTGTTTGTTGTTGGGGGGGGTTGTTGGTTTGGTTTTGAGGGATTTTATTATTTTAACAGCCTGTACAAATTTTGCCAAAGGCTCAGATATCTGAAATCAAATGAAACTATTTATGGCACAAAGATTTGGCCCATAGTGTTTTGAAAGAAGTGGAGATGGCAGAGCTTAATTCCTGCTCAAATTAAACCCTCAAAATAGAGAGGGGAGGGAAAAAAAAAGCCCCGAACTGCAAATAAACCCTTGACAATAAGTTACACCAAGTTGTTTCCTTTTTGGAAGGTAGTGAGCTGCAAATAATTGCTAATAAAAGGTTCACTGTGTTTGGTGAATACAAATCTTTATTTAGTGGCTGCAGAGCAAGTCTTTTTCTTGCTCTCTTGACAGTTTAACTACACGCCAACAATATTTGCTTAAAGTCTTTGGCTCCATTAATCTCAAACCCTGCTACACCGATTGCCAAAGCTGATGACAAACCCCAGTTAGCTTGGATCATCTACTTGCCCATGACAGTATTTTTCCCATGACATTAAACGGATGTTTCCCCCCTGCCCCTCAAAGAGGGCACAAGTCTACGGATTCTCAAGAAGGTTTGAAAGGATAAGTCTATGGCTTAAGGTGACTGATAGAGATAGCTGGGGACTACAGGGAAACAAGGAGGAGGAAGAATACCCTTGCACTCTAATTGGCTTTTTTGTTTGCTCACAGTTGCTTCTAATACGGACAGATCTCCATAAGAAAACACAAAATTAGCACCTGTTAGGACAACTTAACCTTCAGGGAGAAAAGCAAACATCCTTGGGTTGTCAAGATTTTGAAACAAAGGTTAAAAAGGAGGTGATTTTATTTCTGGATTGTTTTAACCCTTTCTTGCAAAACGCTGCACCTAATTAACGAAGGTCCACCACTGGTTGTTGGCGACCGTCTTCTGAAATATGGTACCTGAAGCAGCACCAAAAAACGTGGGACTAACAATATCTTCATAACCTGAGCATCAAATGAGGAAAGTAGCTGCACGTTACAATTATTATCAAGGGAAACTGAGGCATGGTAAGAAAAATAATCGCTTATCCTCTGCACCCTCATGTCTGGCAAAGTTAAGAAGAGGCATTCACCTGTTGTCCCCATTACGAGTCCCACAGCTTAATAGAGAAGAGCCTGAGAGCACCAGTGCTCTAGGTATTTTTACAGTCACCCTCACTGAAATGGCTGATGGGAGGCAAACGGGCCTGGTTCATTAATGTTTTGGCAGCCTGAGTTACAATATGGGAACAGGGAATTGGAAGAGATGCCTTGGCTTTGTCTTCCAAAGTAACGCTGCCGTTTAAACCCTTGGGTAATCCATGCAAGCTCTGCTCTAGAGAAGCTTGCTTTCCTGGTCCCTACATCTCCAGCTGTCAGTCTGGTCTGGAAGGTCCCCTTTATCACAGATAGACACTCCCTTCTTATGTCCAGTTTGGATTTACACGTGACTATAACAGCATCGTTTGCTCCTGAGCCAACACCAGCCTTTCTCTGAATTCTCTGACACCCAGACTCCCATGGTATTTATTCCATGGCCACATTCCCTTCTCAAACCGTGTTGGGAAGTGGGAGGTGAGCATCAGCAATGCCCCTCCTCCAGCCCAGCCCAGCAAGAGCAGCACTACCTGGAAGACGACTGTTCTCCTCTCCCCACCACGCAGCTAGACTTCCTAAGAAGGTTCAACGATGCTTTGTGCCCGCTCGCTTTGCTGAGTAACACAGAGCTCAGCTGCCGCTCCAGACAGGAATAGCATCCAGCAACGACTTGCCACTTTCTTCTTGCTCGAGAAAAAACTTCTCAGAGCCAGAAAATTTAAAGCAAACCCAGCAATTAAAAATCAGTTCCGTGTCCTTTTTCCTGACTCATCAGCAGGTGTTTTGGTTGAAACCACAGCTGTCTTCACCGAGTGACTGTGTCACCTGTCCCAGAGGCCTGCTCCCACAGACAGACGCCAAAATGCTGAATTTGGTGGGAAGTACAAAAGATCTAATGGAAAAGTAGCTCCAAGTGAAAGCTGTGGTATTCAGCCATGGCTCTGGACAATGCAAGCGGCGTATGTATTATGTATACCTGGCTAACAATAGCATCACCTCCATCACCCTGCCCGTGGCTCGTTCTTGATAGATAGTGACTTGATTAAGCTAAGGACTTCAGTGAAACTATTCATATGTGAAAGCATAAAGCCTGCGCAGAACTCTGCAGGATGGCGACCTCAGCAAGTAAATTGAACTAAAGTGATTGTAAATGAGCTAACATCTTTCACTTAACACTGCCTCCTGTTACTCTCCAACAGAGGCACCAACCTCTCTCTCTCACTGGAATCTTCCACTTCTCCGTCAAAACCACAAGCATCTCCCAATTTTTCTACACTTTAACCCCGGAGGGGTTCACACTGTAGCTAACAGCCTCCGAGAGGACTGTAATAAAAACTGAGTGAGTCTTTGTTCTGTATTGCAGATTAAAGAGAACAATCCGCAGTACAAATGTAAAATAGCTTTCCCGAGTTTTCTTTCCTCTTTCCTCCCCCCTTTTTGAATAATCAGTATCTGCATGTGAAGGTTCAATGTCACCAAACATGAGGCTTGTGTACAAAAGCACAAGATCCTTGACTAAAGCACAGCATACTTAACAGCTCAAAAGCAATTGTTGTAAAACTTCATGGAATTGTGCCTGGCAATCATATTTTATTGTCGTTTGTACAGGGAAGCTTCAGCATTTTCTGGGTGCTTTTTTTTTTTTTTTTTTTTACCTTGGGGAAGTGGTGGATATTTGATGAAGAAACTGGAGCTCAGGAGTTCATGGCCATATTTACTGTTTTCTCCAGAATGTACATATTTTATACAAAATACAACCCAGGTGTTCATAAGAGAAACACTTTCCATTTATTCAGGTAAGAATATAGCCCAAGGTCATATAAAAGCTTGTCACTGAAGTTTGCACTGACTGTGGTACAATAAATAAAGGTCCAGTTTGACACAGCATTGGATATTTTTTGTGTTCTGTACCAGGCTGAACCCAAAATCTTCACAAGAGGAAAGGCAGGAAAGAGAAGAAAAAGAGAGAATCCTGAAGCCACAATTCCCCTGGGATTCAAGAAACCCAGAATCTGCTCCTTCCCCAGCAAGAATTTAAATTTTCAGTCCTCTTCATCTAAGAAAAGGTCCTCAACCACCACCTCACTGCCCCTCGCGCTGCCTCTCCAACGCAGGCACAGAGCTTTCTTGCCAGCTGGGTGAATTATGCACTTATCTCATCTTTCCAAGGGTCCTTTGGATAGAAACACGCAGGGAAAGGGAAAGACAAAAGACACACAATTCTTAAAAGCTTCCATGTAGCAGCACTAGAAGAGAAGGGCTGTTTCCCTCTGGTAAATGATTTGGGGAAGAAAGGGAAAGCAGGACACTGGCAGGGCTTGCAGCTCCCATCCTGCAGCACCAGCACACACTGGGCACACGTGGGCAGGGGCAGAGCAGCAGGTTTCAAGCCCGATGCTCACCAAGGGATGTCCTTCAGCCCTTTGCCACCACACCACCGGCTGAGAAGAGGTGATCTTGGCCACCACGTCCGTCCAGGCACAGCTTTCACAGCAGGGAGGACATTCCTACCCCACCAGTACAGAGCAGGGTGGGTGCATGGTGTGGTATAACACAGCACCGTGCCTGCTCAGATAAAGTGCTGCTCCAGCAGCAACAGCAAGGAAACACCTCCACAGCCTGGGACACATGCGTTGCCCTGCCTGAGGCACAAACAAGGGTGCAGGGGCAGGTGGCTGAAGCCAGCGGGAAAAGGAGTCCCAGGAAAGCAGAGTTTTGCTTTCCAGATGGAGCGGAGCACATCTGGGGAGGCAGCACCTCGCAGCAGAGGGGCTTTTCCTCCCAGCCAGAGCGGTGCGGAAGCGACACCCTGGAAAGCACGCCACACACATCTTCTTGCCTCTCTGCTCAATATGCTCGGAAGCATATGGCACATCCACAAACAGCACTTTCAAATAGGTTTGTTTTTGGGTTTTTTTTGTTGTTGTTGGGGTTTTTTTTGTTGTTTTTTTTTTTTTTTTTTTTGGGGTTTTTTTTTTTTTTTTTTTTTTTTTTTTTTTTTTTTTTTTTTTTAATGCTGGTATCCTTATCTGGACACCAGCTGTTTGTGCACATGAGGGTTTAAAACAGCCTTTCTGGCATTGGGAGCAACGATGCAGTATGTGTTTCTTTGCCTTAGAAGGAAGAACATGTACATATATAGGTGACCAGCTAAAGTAGACAAATTAAAAGACCTAGATAAAGTGAAACATGTGACTAGAAAGCATTTCTGTCTGCCCAGCAATGATTGCAAGCTGGGATTGCCACATCTCTGGGTTGTCCTTTATACACACCATTTTCTTCCCTAGAAATGGTAATGCAGGCCCAATAACACATCATCAGAAATTTCAGAACATCCCTCAGCCTGAGGAGATAAGTGAATTTTATTTCCTCTCCAGTGCATACGCGCTAATCAATATGATCTATGCGCACATGTTCTGTGCGCCATAAATCCTGCATAGCTGGTACCTATCAGACATGCTATACGTATCGGTATTTCCGTACAGGATTTTCTGCATGGAAGGGAAACCTTAGTAATCACTAAGTCACAGCCACACAGCTGGAAGGGATCTCAAGACATCCAGTCCCCTCTACAGCAGTGTCTCTATCTTCTCTCCCTCCTCATCCCCAAGCCCTCTCATGGTTACATTAAAAAAAAAAAAAAAACCACACACACAAACCAAGCAAAAAACCCCCCAAACAAATAGAAAAACTCCAAACAAACAAACAAAAAAACTCCGCAACAACCCACCACACCGAAACTTCTTCCAGCTTTTACAATGAGGAGATAAAAGAGAAACACTGAGATACTCATCCTAAATTTCCAGGGGTGTCCATGGGAACAGTGATCCCTGGTGTCCAGCACTACACCCAGATCACTCCCATCTCCTTGCACACCACACAGACACCCCCCCATGGCCTCTCCCCAAGTGCCAAATAACTCACCAGCCTGGGAGGGCTCCAACTGCAACATACAGAGTGAGTGTGTGCATATGGACACATATATGCACACATTTTTATATATATGTACACAGACACATATGTATAAAAATCACAAAGACTTGAGAGGGAAATCCCTCCTTTCATCTGGACCTAAATGGGAAGACCTGGGTTGCACTGGAAGTGAGATTTCAGAAACGTAAGGAATGAATGGTCTGCTTTGTCTCCGCAGCTTTGATATATCAGTTCCTTCAGTGACAGACTTGTTAATCTTTCCAATGTTGCTTTTTCAAAAAAGACAAACACAGTGGATAAATGCAAAGGGCCAACCACATCCCCTCCCATAGGAAGTCTCGCCACATGGGCAATTCTTCCAAGTAAAGAAAACAGCCCACTTTATTTACAGGGTAAATCATTTTGACTTATCTTGCCGGGGTTTGCTCATAGCAAACTGACAGTTTCCCCCTGTTGCACAGTAAATGGCTGACGGGGAAAATGTTTTCCTTCCCACCATGTAGAAACAACCAGCCAGAAGGGAGGAGGGGTCGGGGACTTCATTTTTCTAATACTCCATTAATGTTCTCCGAGCTGACAATCACTGCAAAGGCCTGAACTCACCACTCCAGGCAGCTCGAGCAAGAAACCTGAATCTCTACAGGGATTTTTAGCTAAGTACATCGACTCAAGTTAGAACTTTTGGTCTTAGAGGGTAAGGTAACCATTAAAATGATTTCCAAGTAAGTGCCATTACTCTAGGAAAGTAAAAAAAAAAAAAAAAAAAAAAACAAAACCAAACCCNAACCACACCGAAACCCAATGACCTAAAGTTTCTCCTTTTTCCTCTTTTTAAATCCTTGCCCTCAAAACATGGTTACATCTTTGTCACCTAAAACGACAGGACAGTAGGGGCAGAAACTTTTTAAAGGTGTAATATTCCCAAGCAGATTCATTAATTTATTTTTCTTTTATATACAACTTTTCCATTGCAATCCCCTTATCCATCTGTTGGCTTTGGTTTGTTTTTGTTTTTTTTTTTCAATGTACAGCCTAAACACACAACCAAATCTGGGTCCAGTGCAAATTGCTTTTTTCTTGCAGATAAATGTTTGCAGCTCAGGGGTGTAATTAGGCCCAATCTTTCTTGCTACTAAGAGGATTAGGGGACTGGAACACCTCTCTTATGAGGAAAGGCTGAGGGAATTGGGTCTGTTTAGTCTGGAAAAGAGACGGCTGAGGGGTGACCTTATTAATGCTTACAAATACTTAAAGGGTGGGTGTCAGGAGGATGGGGCCAGGCTCTTTTCAATGGTGCCCGGCAACAGGACAAAAGGTAACGGGTACAAACTTGAGTATAGGAAGTTCCACCTAAACACGAGGAGGAACTTCTTTACTTTGAGGGTGGCAGAGCCCTGGAACAGGCTGCCCAGAGAGGTGGTGGAGTCTCCATCTCTGGAGACATTCCAAACCCGCCTGGACGCGTTCCTGTGCCACCTGCTCTGGGTGACCCTGCTCTGGCAGGGGGGTTGGACTAGATGATCTCCAGAGGTCCCTTCCCACCCCATGATTCTATGATTCTACGGAAACCAGCGAGATCTTAAGACATCACCTTCAACAAGTCAGCTCACTTCACCAGCTCTGATCCAGGTTACAGCAGTAGCTCCCTTGGCTTTTTAAATCCAGCCAGCCCACCACGCACATTTTCCTTGTGCCACCTCATAAAGCAAAACACAAATGTTAAAAAGACCGAAAATCTGGATTTCTTGCCATGCCAGGTGAGCAAGAGGAGCGATGCTGAGGGAGTATTAAAGTGGTGCGTTGTATTTGCTGAAGGTGTGCGCATCAAAAGCGGGATGGACAGGATGGGTGAGGCAGTTCAGAGCAGTGCTGGGGTAGGTTTGCTTTGGGATGGACAGGGGAGAGCAACTCTCCCACCACACTGGCACCATGGCATCAGTATAAACCACTCCACACAGACTTTGCTAACAATCCTATTCAGATAAATTGGGATGAACTGCAAGCGCAAAAGTCAGTCGCGCTGATTTCAACAGTGATTGCGAGAGGATGCAAGTCTGCGCTTAAGTGTTTTCCACAATAGCAAGCAAAATAAACCATCTAAGATGCCAGCCGTCATGCAAATAACAAGGAGAAATCCACCAAGACTTTTAGATGCCCTACACACGCTCACAAAAAGAGCAAGAGTAGAATTTTGCAATCTTAATACAGCAGGTTAAGTAGTGTGCATGTTCCACATCCCCAATAATATCTTATTTCGGAGAGGCATCAATCAAGGCTAGACCTCAGGCAAAATCCATGTAATTGCAATGATTTATACCTTTTGACACTCTGGTCTGCTGACACTGGAAAGACAATGTGCATCAGAGTTTGCTGCAAATATCCACTAACACATTTTTCTGGTTTTGCGGGGGGGTTAGAAATATGAAAACATATGTTCTGATTTATAAACTGCAGGTCAAACATGCAGGTGTTAATGGCTTTTTCCCTGAGATTTTCAACTCCAGCCAGACCTGTGTATGAACGACCAATTAAAAAATAGAAAATAGCAGAGCATAATGGTGTTCCCATCATCTCATAGTAACAAAAAATAGCACAGCAAAATTAGAAACACAGACCTTTCCACCAGGACTCAACCTCCAGGTAAGAAAACAACTTGGGATCCTGCTCAAATCCAACAAATGCTTCTGCTTTGACCTTAAATGGTGTGATTTACAGTAATAATAAATATTTTAAAGACCTTTCCAATTTAAATGGCTGAAAGTTGAAAGTTTTCACTAGTACAGTTAGTTGAATGATTAAAAGTAACTATAACTCTGTTCGTACTAATGAAGGCTGCACAAAGGTTCAGATTGCCTAATAGGTACATTTTTCCTTGTTGGGTTTTTTCCTTCATTGTTCTAATATTCCCTTTGGGTCCTATCTGCACAGGTAAATTTATGATGTTGAGGATTATCCTGAAATATGGGCTCTATCTACACTGGGCTAAAAGCCCAGGCAGGTAAATACAGGCGTATCGTAAGTTCTGGTGCGGTTCAGCTGTCCCCATGGCCCAGTCATGAGCATCGTGCCATCCAAGGACGGTGGTAGGTTAGGACTTCACCACTGCTTGCTCTGCCAGTCTACAAGCAAAAGGGGCATGACATGAAGAAGATTGATCCAGGGCCAGGACTCTGATTTCCATCTGTGGTCCCATGAAACACAACAACCACCACTGTAGGTACTTTCTAAGCTATGGCAAAGAGAAAGACAGTTCCCAAGGACAGCTCAAGATCCTTATACTTAGGTGAAGTTAATTTTGGAGGGCTGAACTGCTCTCTGGAGGGTACTTCTTTGCTGTCTAGAGAGAAAACCCAAGCTATTCCAACCAAGATGTCACAGTGAAACACCTACACGGGGAAAATCCAGGCTTTTAGGCCTGAATCCCAGGGTTTGACATAAGAACACCTTTGCCTGCAAGTTCATGACTTCCAGTCTTCTGCATGTAACACATCCATGCATGGGAAGCTCCGGTGTCCCTGAGGTTGCATGTCAGTCTGCAGCTGTTTCAGGTCAACACTGCCCTGCTCGTGGCCCACAACGCACCAGAAGACACAACACTTGCAAAGGTACAGAAGAAGCGTAGAAGCACGGATGTGTTTGCTGGAAAAGGAACCTGGAGATTGCCAGCAGGATTATTGCCAACCCCAGAGCAGGTCAGCCACTGGCGGTGATCCTACAACCTTCCTGGGTACCTGCTCCAGCATCACACCACCCCCTGAGTGGAACACCTTGTCTTAACCTGCAAGATTGATAAGAAAAGGCCACTGCATCCAGATGTGCAAGGTACAAAATAAGCATTTGAAGACCAGTCTGATTTTTCATTGCAACAGGTCGCTCGCATCACACAAACACACAACTCTCTGATACTTCTTGCTGGTATGTTTTTTTTTTTTTAAGGCTGGTTAGTCCTTTGGTTTACATATGCTGAGAAACACTGCCCAAAACTGCCTGAAAAGATTCCATACACCATTTCTTCCTGCTTTAAAGAGTATTTTCCCATCAGGTGACATAACTTACATTTAAGCCAAAAATTTGTGAAGATGGCAAGTCAATATTGCCTTGAGACCACAGAATTGTTGAAAATTATTGTTTTAATGGGGATTCAAAGTGGTTTTGCATCATTATATCAATATATAAATCAGCTACACATTTTAAAAAAAAATTCAGCTGGCCACGTAATTCCCAGCAAGTCTAGCTTCTAGCAACAGTATCATGAAGAAAACACCATCATTTTCAATCCCAGTAAAAACATGGTACATGTGGTAGAAACTATAACCAAAGAAAGCTAGAGAACATCCTTTAAAAACATTCCAAACGTCTTTCTTTTTCATGCCATGAGAGATGATTTTTTCTATTCCTTGTGAGGCACTCGGCTGTTTTGCTTGTAATTCCTCAGGGACTAGTGACCTCATGAAGAAAAACAACCAGGACAGAATTAGCCTTTATTTATATATATTAATAGTTTTACCTCCAGCAGTAGCAGATACAATTTTGAGTCAAAAATCATAATTTGCGAGCGTTTGGATAGCAGCGCTCCTGCAAAGTTGTGGTAGCAGGAATTGCCGGGAAAGGCTGAATTGCGGTTGCCGATCGCTGCATTTATTAATGATTGGATCTGAAAATTAAGCACGTACTCCAAAACCGACGAAAGCCAGGAAGATCTTTTGCATTCCCTGGATTTTATATCAAACCTTAAACATAAAGTAGAGTCATAGCACAGTGGGGGACACTGACAGGGAATGCAAGACAGCAAACCTCTTCCAACGTAAGTGCTCTCAACAGAATTATCTAACGGGACAGTGCTGGAGGCTTTGGGGAGGACTGGGTGTCCAAAAGCTTCCCTCCCACCAGTGCCATCCCCCTGGCCAGGGTCAGTCTAGCAGGTGACTGATCCTTGTCCTCACCCTGCCCGGTGAGAAGTCCGGTCCCTCTGCCTCCCTCCCTCCCCAAAACACCCCTCATGGGGCTGCGAGAGGGAGCCTCCACCCCGAGGGCCAGCGAGGCAGTGAAAAACGATACGAACCGAACGGCAAAATCAATATTTGGTCAGGCCGAGGGGGGACTATCGATTCTTTTCTCATGATATCCATGTCTCCTGCACTTCCTGCTTCTCCGGGGCACTGGAAACCCAAGTCACTCCTAGACCAAGGGTGGCCAGGCTTTGACTTTGCAACATCTGTACCTCACAAGAAGTTCACGTGTGGTCTCCCGGGTCGATGCTCGTCCACTTGAGTGGCAGCAGCGATGTGCTGGCACAAGGGCTAACGGGTAAGCCAGGAGGAAGCAAGACAGTGGGAGACGCTAAGGGCAATGACGCTGGGTCAATGCAGGGGAGCACCACATGGAGATGCTGCCAGATCCTGCCTCTGTTGTCTTCCTCACAGCCGTGTGGCTACATCACGGTTTTAGCATCTAACTTTTCGTTTAGTTCCCCATATCCATTTTCTCTAGTCTTTCTTGCTGTCTGTCTCTGGCCCAAAACTCTTGTGTCCTGGATAGAGATAGCCATGGGACCCACACAACTAGGAGGTCCAGGAATGGTTCCCAATCCTTATATCCAGGAACAGTGCCTGGGCACATGCCAGCCCCCTGTCTGGGGACCCTCATCTAGCTCCAGATTTCCACAGGGTGTGGGAACCAAGGGATGAACAGCAGCATTCATCATGTGTAAGTGCAAACACAGCCAAGACCAAGGGCTGCTCTCCTACAAAGCTGATTAATGCTTTCTTTCAGTTTCTCCCCATTCCCCTGTCACACAGGACCTTCTCACAGGTGGCCATGGACAGTACATCATGATAGCCAGCATGGGGAACAGCGGGTCCAAGAGGGAAATAAAGTCACACCACCATATCACTAACGACAGTCAGTTCAGCACCTCAAAATATGGCAATTCTTTTCCAGAAAAGTTACTATTTTAAGGCTCTTCCTTTGAAAAAGCTAGGGTCCCCCTAAAAGTTACCCTAGATAAAGAGGGGTGTGCCAAACCACGCACTGCGGTGCTTGGTGCCTCCGTTTGTCCAGTTGCAATAGTTTTGAGTGCCTCTGGAAAGCATCCAGCGATACAAAGATGAGGAGAGCACGGGAAAGGTTTCCTCCTCTTTCATCAAAACATTTTGCTCCCGGGTTTAAAAGCAAAGAAAGGCTGCTTTTAGCTAAGGCTTACAGAAACCTGCCAGATGCCTTGAACTCCAAGATGGAGACCGACCAGTGAAACTTTCGGCTTCTTGCCTGGGCAAGAGGCCATTTTCTCTGGAGCAAGAGCGAGACAGTGAAACAGCTCTCCATGCAAATACCTGCCTGAGACCCATAAACCCACCCCACGCTGAACAGCCATGCATACACATCGCAGTGACTGCAACAAACAGAACACTGCAGTGCATGACTTGTCCTCTCCAGGGAGTACACAGGAGGGGATTCCCACATTGCCAAGTTCACCCAGAGTTTGAGCAGACAAGATAACCAGACCTCCTCATCCATCCGCACGCCATGCCTGCTGACTCCTGACCTGGTTCAAACTGGGAATATTGAAAACCCTCAAATCCTGCTCTTGCGTGCAGTCTAGATACAGGAGGGAACAGCCCTGCTGGAGCTGGCTTTTGCCTCGCGAGGTCTCCAAAGGCACCCCCAGGCTTTGCGCCTCTCTCGCTGCTCTGCCCTCCACCAGAAGGACCTGATGGAGGTGGAAGAGAGCCTGAACTCAGCCCTGCTAACGCACAACAAGAGAGAGGCATAGGAAAGCAAAGGACATTGCATTGGCCAAAATGGTGCATTGAGGCAAACACGAGCACAGGAGCAAGAGACTTGCCTAGGAGAACAACCACCACGATGTGACCAAGGTTAGGGACATCACCAAGAGCACCAGGTGGCACTCAGATGCTGCAGTGCCAGGGAGACAACAGAGGGACACAGGGCACAGCTCTGCCTCCAAAAGCCTACCCTGAAATGAAATCAGATCAGCAGGCACCTGAACCAGAGCGGATCCTGTCCCGCCTCGCAGGAACACAAACAAACCACGGCTGCAAGTGTCCTTTGCGGGTTGCATCTGGCCAAAATTGCCTTGCAAGGGTTGGGGAGAGTCTATAGAGAAAGCGCTCAGCCCTCAAAAAGACAAATATACAACAGAGCTGGCTAGGTGGTGGCTGCCCTTGTTAAACTTCATGGAAAAACACAACTTGTGCAAACCAAATTCCCTCACTAACCTCTTCCCCTTGTTGAAATATTAAACAAAAATAACTTCTCTTTTTATCTTTGAGCCAGTGGGACAAATTCATCATTAAAGGAACTTCACTGAAGTCAACAGGGATATATCTGAGATGAAGAAATGAATTTGACCTATTGCGTTTTGTGTCCTTATGTTCTAACTAATAACTAAATTGCACAGACTTTTAATCAATGGAATTTGAAAACCTGGCCAAAGCGGCTTGCTTTCTTCCCCCCAGTGTTGCTATCTGTGCTTTCAAATTGCTTTCTCTTTAAGTAACTTTGGAAAACAGGTATTTTCGGTCAATTTAATCATGTAAAATTTTTATGAGTATGTTGTCAAAATCTTAACATGCAGTTTTCATAAAATATTTGTTCCCGAAGCAGAAACTAAAAAATAAAAAAAAAAAATTCTATTAAACAGATTTAAAACGTTACCAATTCTCACCAAAAAAAAAAAGTTTTGTGGGCGTTTTAGGCACACACATTTGTTAAAATGACTCTGGCCAGAGGACACCTAGTCTGATCCAAGGATCTCCCTGGAAGATCCATGGAATGAAGCAAAACAAAGCTGCGGCACACAGGGAGAGCCAAAACGCTGCATCTCGGCCCACCTACAGCTCTTCGCACGGAGCCGGGGCACACGCTTCCCACCGGGCAGAATACGAGGGATTCGGAGAAAGGAAGAGCTGCTGGCGAAGGAAGGGGAAGATGATGAAATATAGAAGCTACCGAAGCCAGTGTTAGGTGGAAGATGCATTCCGTGTCTCGTGTTATATTGCCTGCCAGTCGGTGACGGTGCAGCCTGTATAAACACATCATGCGTGCTCTGACAGGGAGTCGGGGTGAAGCAGGGTGTCAGGGTAAAACAGAGGATAATAAAATCAGTTTAGATTTATTTCTCTAAATTGGAAACTTCATGCTTACACCTGACTAAATCATCAGCCTGAAACTTTAGCTCGACTCCCACAGAAAAAGTATGAAACCTTATCCCATCTTTGTTTAACAAAGGCCAATCAAGCTCGCCTAATGAATTCTGCAGATGTAGGCAACAGGACGCGTTTGGCCATTTTAATTCTGTGGGGCTTCATCAGACCTGTCTCCGACGTACCCATCTTTCTCTTCAAGCGATCGAAGAGGTTTCAGCGCTCTCAAAGCCAGGCTGCAGCCCACAGGTAGAGCGGACACGTGAGCATGTTATCGGGCATTAGCCACGGCCTTCATAAATTCTGACAAATCTTAAGGAAAACATCGCAGGTGGCCGGCGGCGGGGGCCGGAGGATGCCAAGGGCTCATCCCCCTGGTCCTCCCCAGCCTGGGAGGCGCAGGAGCAGGGCACCTCCACCGCCATCCCACCACCGGCGAGTCTCCCCGCTAGCAAAGTGCAAAAGGACCTTTTTTAAAAAAAAAAAAAAAAAAAAGTCCAGCATAAGGAGCTGGTTAAAAAACAATAAATCAGTGGTGAAATGTGGATAACAACCTTCTCTGTAAAATCAACATGGATTGTGTTCCTGCAGAGAGCCGTCTGACAGGCTGGTTGAAGCCTGACTGCTTGCAGCCAGATTTTCTTTTTTTTCCTTTTTTTTTTTCTCCACAAGCTGGAGGAGTATCTCGGATCAGGGGGAGGCGAGGAGGTCTCCTCCTTTTGTACATGGTTCTGCTGTGTTAGAAAATCAATAAGCAAGGTCCTGACCTCAGCATAACTTCAGACATCACTCACGACTCCTTTGAATCTCTTCCCCCGCAAAAAAAAACAGTTTTCCTTTTTAATGGCACGCACTAGAGGGAGTGCTGGCAGGGAGGGGAGATCTTGTGGGCAGAACCCATCTGCACCCATCTTTCTCGTCAGGTAGAAATCAAATTAGAAGAGGAACGCGCCCGGGGAGGCCGAGGGGAGCGGGGTTAGCTGAGGTAGAGCACAACCCAGCAGGAAATGCCGAAAAAGAAACCATATGGAGCATGGAGGTGCTATGGATTAATATACGAGTTCCCACTAGGTTTGGTTTTTTTTTTTTAGTTTTTCTTTTCTCAGAGGAGAGGGCATCAAAAATAAAACGCACATTCTTTTTCCTCCCTTCTTCTTTTAGCACTGGGCTATTTTCTGTTAAATCCCCCTTTTTAAAAAAAAAAAAAAAAGACAAAACAGAAAAACAAAAACACGCTTTGCCACACGTTTTCCCTCCAGCCGACTCCTCAGGCTGGCTAAATTGGGTGATTAAAATATAGGAAGGCCTCCAGATTCCCCTCAGGACTGTTTTTAATATCTGTAAAACTGCCACTTTGTCTTGCCAAGGTAAACACCATCGCATGCAGTTCAAAGGTGAGCAAGCCTAAATGTTTCCCTTCGCCTGAAAGGAATCTGCCTTGGGACCCTGCGGGCCGTGCCGGAGGGGGACGCGGCCGAGCCCGGACCACGGCGCGGTGGCCGGTGAGGCATCTGTGTACACAACGCTAACTTCTCCCACACAAATACTAAAAATTTCTCATTAAAAATTATTGCTGTGTCAACATGTGAGGCCGGCGCAGCCCCCAATCTGGAAAAGACGTTCTGGTTTTTTCCTTGCCTTTGCTGGGAAAACGGCGGCGGCAGCGGGGAGGGAGGGGGGAGAGGGATGGGACGTGAGACCGGAGTCATCTGCTGCTGACTTTGGATCTCTTCTTTCTCCCTTGTCACTCAAGTTGAGATTTCCAACTGTTCCACTTCATCTATTTTAGTTACTTGCTACCCAGATTTTTTTCCCCCCTCTCCTCCTTTGCTCCCTATCGCGGAGCTTTATATTTCCCTCACATGGCTGGGCTGGCCGCGGCGCTTGGCGTTACTTTAAATGGAAATGCAATTTTAAGCCATCTCTTTTGTCGTAGTGGCTGCAGTGCCTTCAGAGCACAAGATTCGCTCTTATCGAGACCCATCTGCACAGATGCAGCCGTAAATCTGAACTCGCTCTGCCCGTGCGCGATCTGTTCCACGGGTGGCCAGGAATTTGTAGCAAAACAGCAGAGGGACCAAATACGTGACTAAAGCCGGCGAGGCAAAATTCGCATCAAAGCCTCATCAATTTGCGCTCTTCGTTCTGCTCTACAACACCGGGCATTTTGCTCCGATGCCCCAAAATAAAAGTTTAAAAATATGCGTTGTTATCAAGTGAGGTGAAAGATGGGAAAGTTACTCCAGGGAATGAAAAATAATGGGATGGGGTGAGGTGGGGAGGGCAGGGAGCCAGTCGTGTCCTGTGAAACCAAGCAGCCATCCCTGCTGGAAGCATCCATCTCAGGGGAGGGCTGGGTGGGCAGCACCCCCCGGCCCTCCCAGGGGCTCCCGATGCCCCGCGCTCCAACACCATGCCGTGACGCACGCCGGTTTGGGCCGAGACGACATGAAATACAGCGACGCGTAATTAACCCGGTGTAACGCTATATATCAATAAGTTAAAAAAAAAAAAACAACAACATCTTGCTTTGAGGTCAGGCACCCCCACACGCAACTCAAACAGTGGAGACCTAATCCAAATTTATTGGAGTTTGTAACAGCTGGACTTATGCCTCTAATACCTTTTAAGTGCCTCTTTTAACAGTGAACTGAGTGTGTCTTTCATTAAGGTGGAGTTGAAAGTATGTTAAGTTCATAAGCATGAAAATAGCCATTTAGTTCTCTTGGAGATTAATTCTGCCTTCAGTTTACTCTCATCAAACCCCATTAATGTCTGGGATTTGGTCTTTTGTGTCCCATTTGCATTAGCTCTGTTTATTATAGGGCCTCTTGATAATGTGAAAGTATTAAAATATTTCTTTCCCAAAATATAGAGGCATTAATCTTGGAATCCTCCTAATGTCCTTAATTTGCCATCAAATCCCACAACAGGAACAAATGCGCTTTCTAATCAGCAATCTTTTCTCGCTTATAGGCCCTGATCCAACAAGCTTTTAAGCAAACAATTTACTTTAAGCAGTGAGTAGTCGTACTGGAACCAATGGAACAGCTCGTGTGTTGTGATGGATTGGGGCCATAGAAAATTGCCTTGATGAAAATGTCAATGCTCCCAAGAGCTGGTGAAAATATATTTTTATTATAAACACACAGAGGAACTGTTTTGATCTGAACATTACGGGGAACAAGCTTTGAACCAATGCTTTTTCACGGTCAGACCTAAACAGAAACTGAACACCGCCAGGTTGGATGACAGTTTAAAAAGGCAGCCCAGAGCCAGATTGATGTTTGTATATAATGAAATTTAGTATTGATGTGATATGGACACTGTCCAGCCTCTACGACTTGTTAGGGCGATGCACAGAAAATGTGGAGAAGATAAAATCAAAGGCGCACAAGGAAAATAAGTCTCAACACTAAGAGGAAACATTGTTTTGAGGAGCTATTTTGCTGCAAAAGTTTTGAAGATAAGCTATGGCAAGACGTAAAATACAGAAGTGACGATAACGTCTGAGCACTGTGCACAGACATGTATCACGCTTGAGTTTAAGTCAGCAAATTAAAGCTGGGCCATTCACCAGACGTGAGTTAATACCTGGACGTGGGTTCACAGAGCCTTCACAAAGCCGCTACTTTGTCCCCATACCAATACACCCCCACGGGCACCAGGCAGCACGTGGCCAGGGGGATTTGGGCAGCATGTCCATCTCCCCCATCCGCAGGTGATTTCAGGTATGACCGCTCTGTAGCGAAGTACAAACTGTTACAAGAACAGACTTTACATGGCAGCACATGGGACTGCCAGATAAGAAGTGATAACAGACAGCAAATAAAGCCCAGAGACCGGCACAGAGCTAATCCCAGATTCCTGCTGCAGTGGATAGGGAATCACCCCTGTTCTCTTATGAATATCATACATCCAGCTGTTTGCTGGATGGCCGTTGCGTTGCCTGCTCTGTGATCACCGGGGCTTACTCCCACCAGGGGCGAACTGCACACAGGTCAGGGGGTTGATGACAGCCCCCGCTGGTCCCATTCACTGATACCTAATGGACAGCCAGGTGTCCTTCACCCTGGAGGTTCACCTTGCACCACACCCAGCTTAGCAGAAGCGGGAGAGGGCCTGGGGTCAAGCCGGAGCGAGGAACCTCATGGCAAATGAAAATGCAGGTCCTAAAAGTAGAAGGGAGGGAAGAAGGAGCATTTCGGGGAAGGAGTGGGAGCCCTGGCTCAGAGACAGCAGGGATCTGCATAAATCAGCCATAAATGTCTTCAATTAGCTTGGGTTTGCTGCTTTTTTGGAGCACATCACCTGCAAACTGAAGGGTACCTTTGAGCTGGAACAGCTTCTGATGTTTTCCATGCAAAGAGAGGACAAACCAAACAGGACTCCGGGGAACAAAATTAACCACAATTTCTTACACACTGCAAAAAAGGGGTTGCTGCTGAAGAGATCAGGCAGCAGATTTCAGATGGACATTAGCAGCAGAAGCCTTTACCAGGGTACTGTGGAGACCAAGAAACCTCCATAGCTGGGTTTAAGAAAAAAACAAACAAACAAGACAAGACAAATTCAACACCAGACCCATAATTGACTCAAACGGAATACAGCCTCCACCTCACCACATTGCTAAGCTTCCGATGCGGAAGATGTCAGGGAAAGAATGACTCTATGTCCCTTCTTGTTTTGCCCAATTACCAGCAAGCAGACCCAGCCACAGGCATGGCGCAGGGTTGGATGTAACCATGGACTGACCCAGGGTGGTGCACGGCACATTTGCACCCAGGAGGACAGCAGTCCCTGGTAAGGTTTCCAGCACACAGCCTTCGAGCAGGTCACAGGGATGGGAGGCATCCCAATGAGCCCACAGCCTGGTCAACCAGAGGAGAAACCACAGCCTGGAAGTGGGAATAGGGGTGGTACCATCACCGCAGGAGGGAAATAGGGAAAGGGATTTGAGGTGGCAAAACAAGGAGTGAGGTAGAAGAGGGAGCTACATCCCATCAGTGCCTCCACACAGGATGCCTTTGGGCGTGGAGAGCTGCTGGACCAGGGGGAACTGGGCAAAGAGCCAGAGAGGAGCAGGCTCTTCACCAACTTCACCTGCCACAAAGCCACGTCCTGACTGCAAATCTTGCAAATCAATTATGCCCACAGGTTGTTGGGTTACAAAGTCTGGGGGGAGAAGGAGTTTGTTTGGTTTGCTTTTCTTAGTAAACCACAAGACCATTTCCTAGCACGTTATCCCGAGAATGACAGGCAGGGCCAGGGCTGCCGGGTGCCCGGAAAGAGGCTGCCAAGTCCCAAGGATCACCATTGCTAATTGGCTCCTCTGAAACGAGCGTGACAGAGAGCCACATTTTCTCACCCGCGGGTTTCGGGGTTATATTTAACTGGCCGAGGCAGAATTAAATGTCAGCTTGGCTGGAAGGGGAAAAAACAAAACAAAACAAACAACAACAAACAAAGTGAGAACTTGTCATTAAGCCGGGGGGGAGTCAGTGCTAAGCGCGCTGCAGACGATGCCCACAGACAGGGCTGGCAGGCACGGGCAGGGAGGAATTCATCCCCTTAAAAACACATCATTTAGATCCACGTTGCGTATATTGATTTGTAAGCAACACGGGGGACTGGGGAGAGGGGAGACAGATGATGGGGACCTTTATCCCTTCTGGTTTCTCTGCGGGATATTCCCACCTCCTCAGTCTGATTGCAGCCACAGACGTCCACATCCAGCAACACCAAGGGCAGAAACTTCCAGCAAAAAAGGGGATGAGGTGGCAAAAAGAGACAGGGACAGAAAACTCCTCAAACACAGCTGGAGCCACCGGAGGAAGTTCATCTCAGCTGGAGCACAGGACCCTTTGGGCATGATGAAAGAGGGTGGCAGAGGAAGGGGAAGGAGCAATGTCTCCCCCACACACAGCACCCACTCCAAAACAGCCGGCAGAGCTTCAGACAGCAATGCACACGCTTCCCTGGCATGGGAAGGGCAGCTACAGGCCTCCCTCCTCCTGCTCCACAACCCATGGGTTCAGGCTCCCCTGAGGCAAGGTACCAGCCAGAGCAAAACCAACAACCCACCCCCACAACCTGCTGCCTGCCTTCACCACCCCCCCTCCTGCCTGCTTCCTGCCTGCCTTCAGCGATGCAGAGGTGAAAACAGCCCTTGCCACAACTCTTAACAGCACCCAGCCCCTTCCCCTTCGTGGGAGGGAGGGCAGTGCTGGCATCTCACAGGCTTCAAAGCCGGTATCGGGCTGTTGGAGAACTCAGTGGCCCCACTCAGATACAGCAAAGGGCATATTTGCCCTCTGCCAAACAGGACAATGCAGGACATGCGCAAAGAGACAAGGCACCTCCAGCCTGCTTTGGTTGCTCCTCACTTGCTTTCGTTCAGGAAGAGGAGGACTATATTACCACGTTCACTCCGCAAGTCACGTAATATGGACCCTTCTCAGGTCAGGTTTATGAAGGCAAGACCAGGACCAACAAAAGCGAGAGGCATGGACCCCCCCAGATCATACTGGGCAACACCGACTTGCTCCCACTCCAAAGACAGAACAGCTGTGTGCCCTCTCCAGGGTCATGGACTGGGAAAGGAAGAGCAGGATCAGAGGGAGCAATGAGGGGAGATTCACTGCTTCACATACATTAGCTAATAAGAAAATTAAACTGGGAGTACAGGTATGGTCCTAATTTTGCACTACAAGAGTTTTTCTTTCGTCTCCTCCACCAGAAACTATTGTTTAATCCAGGTAGTGTCCTCCTCCTCCCATTCCCCAAACAGGAGAAAATGTCAAATTCTAGGAAAGTAGAGCTACTCCAGGAAACTGAAAGCATCTTTTCCAAATGCAAGGTTTCGCTTTCCAGATTGGAGTGAAGTATTCCAGACGAAACTGAGTTTAAAAATCATGCTTTTCCAAGTCAAAACGGACACTGCAAATGGAATAATTTGTTTTGAGGCAGCTTAACCTCGAGAGGAGAATGACAGAGTTAAACTTTTTGGCACTATTGAATCAGAACTTCTTATTCAGTGGAAACAGGTTATTTTGACTTTTTCATCTTAACTGGGGACCAAAAATTTCAAAAGCCCAACAAAATGTTGACACATCCAAATTTCCTTCAGGCTGGCAGGTCTAACCACCCCTTCTTAAATGAAGATGGAAATATTAAGCCTCAGCTCATATGTCTACAGGCTTATTTTCTTTAGCTCCCATCTTTAAAATCTGGAGACCATAAATAGCCTGGTTTTTTTCCTCCAGACTGCAACACAGCCTTTTAAACCAAACATTTGTAATCGTCACAGCTGTAATAAGTACAACGTTTCTTCAAAGGCACTACATTGGACTGTGGTTTTCAGTATTGCTTCGTTGTCTGTTGTGAAATCTCCTCACCATAAATTAATTTGATTCTATTATCTTGCCGATACGATCTGCTTTCTGACAGATTGGTTTTATCTTGGTTCATTCCTGTTTCTTATTGACAGCTCAGAGCACTGTTGAAGAGATGTGAGTTATTAATGTTGACAGGGATTGTAACGGAATATCTTTTATCCAGCAACGTATCCTTTGTAATGTTTTTATTCCCCCTTCTCTGGCTACTTTAAGAGGCTAAACAGAAAAATCAAACAAGCCATACAGCTTGACTTTCCTGGAACCCTTTTCAGCTCTTTCTGGAACATCTTTCTACATCCACCGAGGATGTTATGGTATAAGGTGTTATTCATATTGGACAAAACTACTAAAACAATAACATACTGAAGGTTAAGTACAGTGCAATCCTGTTGGAAATCCAAGCACTGGATCAAACGACTTAAAAGAAGTTCATATTTTTACAAAATGATGTAATCCTATAATGCCAACCAGCATGAGAAACAGCAACGAAAATTAGCAAGACAGTTTATGTACCACCCAAGCTTGAGATAACACCTCCCCACGCACCACCAAATGAGAGAGGTAAAAAAACAGGCATAAAGAGATTCAACCCATTAAATAAGAGGTACTTGGCTGGATCACTGGAAATTAGGCACCTATTTACCTTCTGTAGGCCTGCTCCTGGGTCAAAGTAGGGAACCAAACCTAAATCTTCTCCACCTTGTTTTACCACTATCCTCAAAACACCCTTCCATTCCACACATGATTCATTTTGCCTTAAATGCCTACTAAAGATTTTCTTGAAAACATTAAAACTGTGCAAGGAACACAAGAGAAGAATTAAACTGTCACGCCTCTCCCTTTGCACCTTCTCTGCTGGAACAAATAAATTCCAGGCACCAAAACTTCAGCAGCAGCGATTGTATTTATACCAGGGACAGCGGATAAAACACCTCTAAATCGGTGTAATTCTCCATTCAGGTTCCCCTGCAAACGCATTTTACAGCCACCCTGGGTTCACGCCGCACAAGATACCAGGATTTACGATTGGGATTTAAGCAAATCTGTAACTCCTAATGAATGGGGAAAGGCTTTGTGTGCAGGGAGCGTGACCCCACCAGCCTCCTCACGGTTTCCTATCTCTTTTCGAAGCGCATTGTGCTGATGCTGCCAGAGGCAGCAGAGGGTCCAGGTGTCCAGGACTGGCCCAAATAGTCCCAGAATAGAGTAGGAACTATTCCTTCATGTAGAAAAAAAAAAAAAAAAAGAAGCCTTAACAATCCCAGGCTTCCACCTGGAGCACAAGATTTTCCCACTGGTCTCTTACAAGCTTCACCATCAGGAATGCATCTCTCCCGACAGCGTGGCAGGAGGGGGCTTCACCTCCTGCCTTACTTGCAGGAATTCACTAGACGCGGGGCTGCCTCAGTCGGACGTGTCTCTACGTTGACATTTACTGACAGAGAGTATTTTCCCTAGATCTGTTGGTTTACTTTGACCAGCTTCCACATTCTTATCTTACCTCCAAAATGATCAGGCCCTATTTCTTGGTATCTTTAGCAGTAGACTCTTAAAGCGTGTCCGGCTTGCCCTGCAGTAAAGTTAATAGTACCTTTCCCCAATTATCTGGAGCCCTTGAGAGCCCCCTGTTATTACTGGAGTGTTTTTCATTAGCTGTGCTGGTTCCAGGTTGCGAGAGGATGGAGCTCAGCACAGGAGTCAAACTGTTCTGGACAGAATGAACGAGAAACCCTGTAACACAATTAGACGTACCCACAGGGTAACATATAACTTTACTGTCAAGCCCTGAAATAACACGGCTAGCTAATGAAATAACAAAATAAACTTTGTTTTAATTAAAATTAAGAACATTTTATCTCTCTCATTTTAGTCTTAAAACAGGGGCAGTTCAAAAGTCATGATGGAACAAATGAAAAAAAGACGTTTGCAAGGCGAGGGGCAAGGCATGAGGGCAACATCACCTGGTTTAGAGCAACCTGCGCCACAAACTCCTGGCAGGATCTTTGTGTGAAAACAGCCTGCAGTAGATGTAGGTCAAGCGAGATTCCTAGCAAGGAGCTAAACCTAAAAAACCCTAGGGATGTTCGCACAGACCCACCTTCCCTCCAGATTCAGGCTGAGCAGAGGATATTCCCACCATCCCAGGGGAGACCTGCAACTCTGGCAATGGGACATGAACTGCTCAGGAGCAACCCGGCCCCAAGAAGTGTGACCTAAAGTCAAGCGATCGCAGTCTCTACCTTGTAACACCCAGGTCCCTCATGTCTGGGAACAGTAGCTCCGCTCCCCATGGGGAGGTTTATTCCACTTTGTCTTCACCCATCAGTAGCAGCTTGCTGCTGGCAGCACTCCTCCTCATGCCTGCGCTCCCAGGGCACTGGCAGTCATCAACGGAGCCTTCGCTGCTGCCACCCCACAAACCCGCCGTGCTGAAAGCGAGCCTGGCATCTCACTGCCTTCTAACAGCGTAGGCTATTTTTTTTTTTCCCCTTTTTTTGAATGGTAGTGGTTGGAAGGGACCTTTGGAGATCATCTAGTCCAACCCCCCTGCCAGAGCAGGGTCACCTAAGAGCAGGCCGGACAGGAATGCGTCCAGGTGGGTTTTGAATGTCTCCAGAGATGGAGACTCCACCACCTCTCTGGGCAGCCTGTTCCAATGTTCTGACACCCTCAAAGTAAGGAAGTTCCTCCTCACGATACATTGAAGACAGATGGCACGAACCTCGTGCTTGTCCCTGTAAGGCATCATGGTGCACACCAACAGCAAGCACCAGCAGGGCACCCAAAACGGGTCTGATGGCACGTGGCTTTTCTCCTCCTGCCACTATTGAAGCCAAGAACTGTTTCCACTGTTCTCATTTCTCCTGGCCTCTTTTTCCTACAGCTCATTGTTTCTTAACTGTTCTCAAAAGCCCTGGAGAAGCCTGGAGTTACACTGCGAGAGGGACACCACTGTCTTCCTCGCACTTGCCATGGTTATTCATCACAGGAATGAGCCCGCCTTCAGGCCCCCTGGCCAAACAAGACGGGTGATAGAAGCTTTATGCACAAAAATAGAGAAAAGGGAGAGCTGGTAAAAAGAATAATCAGCTTTCCCTTTTTATATATAAACACACATTCTGGCAAAAGGTATCAGGGCAAAAAATATTCCATGCTTGACCGGTTTTAATGAACAATGGAGGTATGCGGGGATCTAGACTGTATGATCAGAGTCTGATGAAAAGCAGAAATTACCCAGGGGAACAAAATCCTCTTGGTCGAAATCCCAGGTTTTTTTCTCAGAAGTTCTCCAACAGACTTTCAACAGTTTCAACATAACCTTTTTTAAAACCAGTTTGATATCTAGTCCTGCTGTAAGTGAGACTTGAGAAACTTTCTGGTCTCTTAATGCTCCATGTACGCACATACCACCAGTACCTCCACTATAGATATGGATGAATGCTTCCACACAGGACAAGCATCAGTGAAATTCCAGAAAGATTTGCTTTACATATGTATATTTTAATGCATCTATCTCATCCTAAAATTCTGTGTAACCTCTGGACCACCACATTCATCCATTGCCATCCAGTGCCTCCAGCCATTTCTGCTTGCATTAAGTGAGTTAGAGAAGACAGATCAGAACTGGACTGGATTTGTGTTAGAGCAGGGCTGATCTGCTGATCGGGCTTTTCCTGCTCGCAGACTGTTCCCTCCATCTGTGCCTGAGTCCAGTGGAAGCACAAGTAATAAACCACACTAAATCCTTATACCCCCGGTCACCAAGGTTAAGTTATACCAGAGGCTGCTCTATGGGAAGCATTAGAAGATGTTCAGAAGGCAGATGGCTCCTTAGCCCATTTAGAAAATCAGGCCCCTAAATATCCAACAGATCAGGCACCCAACCCCTTATTTCTCAGGCAATGGACCTTAAATCACCTGCCCAAGCCCAGCAGCTGGCTCACTGCTTTGAGACACATCTACAGTTTCCTAAGGAAACTGGCAGGATCTGCAGCTTGCTCTGGAGGTCCTCAAATGCAGAGCATGGAAAAAATAAAATCCCAAACCAGAGAGGAAGTAACATCCGAAGCCAAGGAACATGAAATTAGCTGAAATATCCTCCCCTTGCTTACTGTGAGAGCTCACTTGCTCTGTAAGGGACCAGAAGATGGGCAGCCTTCTTTGGATCAAAGTTTAATTAAACTCTTGACCTCAACAGTTGGATCCAAAAACCAAGACCTTCAAGTTACGGGGAAATCTGTCAGTAACCAGGCAGAACTGTGGCATGCAGCTGCGGTGGGGTCTTTGTGCCAAACTCAGACTGTAGATTAATTTGCTCTTTCTACAAGATCTAATTGCCAGAAGATCTGAGCTACCATAGAAAGCACAAGGCAATGAAGGATACTTCTTAAGTGACCAACATAGGTGCCGCAAACTACAGCATGAGCAAAGCTCTTTAAGGCTCTTTGATGCTGTGGTTGCATTGCTTTCTGATTAAAACCAGCTCAAATTTGCTTACATGTGCTGTAATCGTATCTGGAGACCCACTTTGTGCAAAGCGTATGCTGTCTATGACAAATATTACATGTCCATTAAAAGCAAAGAGGGTTCCAAATCCAGGGCAGGAAAGATTAAGGGAAGAGGTGTGAAAGGAAAAGAGCAGAGGAATAGGAATGAAAGTCTCAGAAGCAAACTCAGGATGTCAAGAAATAAGAAGTGATGTAAAAATAACACAGGAGGTCAATCACCAGTGACACCGTTCACGATTCAAAACCTGCATATCTTAAACAATCTAAACTTATTCAATCCAATAAAAGCAACAGTTCTCATTATGCACTTACTATAGGGAAGTATTATTTCTGCGTTGGCTTACAAATTGTCTCCCTCTTTCTTTCTCAAACTCATCGCAATCTTAACTAATACAAGTAAATCTCTGTGCATGAAATATGAACCACTGGCAGCTCTAAGGCTCGCTTTTCATCCCAAGCCTAATGGGCAGAGCACTGTGATTTCATTTCACGAGCTTTTCCAACTGAGCTCAGAGTCGGTCATTTGCCAGAGTTCGACTCTTGCAAACAGCCTGCCGGAGCCGCTGAACTCATGGGGCCAAATCCATCAATGGTGCAACTCCAGCTAACCCGAGACACTTCAGGCCAGAGACTAGTTTGTTCCAAAGCATTAAAAAAAGTCTCTTGAGACTTGTGATCACAGAACATTGTCATAACACTTAAAAGTTATGGTATGTTTATTAGGAGTTGTCAAAATATATGTACGGGCCTGCCTGTTCTTCACTTGGATGTGCACAAGAAGCCAAGAAGTTCATTTACTGGAGCGCTGTAGCTCCACGAGATAGTGAAGTGTCTGTGCAGCGCAGTGGGATGGGCTTTCAGGTGAAAGCTGTGTCTTTGCCTCTCCAGCACATGGTTCCTGGTCCTTCAGCAGTGCTACTGGGCTCAGTCACTCCTTTAAACGTCTGAACCAAAACCATGTATTTTCCATCTTAAATAGCATTGGCACTTGGTGTCCCTCTCCAGGAAGGGAGCTCTTGTAGTTCAAAGGAGCTAAAAGAACTAACTCTTAGGCAAAACCAAGCAAAGAACCTATAAATCTTGAGAGACCATGGGGTTTCCTCAATACCCAAGGGGAATGAGAGAAGCCACATATATTTAAACACATTTGCTACTGACACAGTTTCAAGCACAGCAAAGATGAGGTGCAAACACCTACTGATAGAATTAAAAGCTGCTATGAAGCGTGGAGTGAATCAGACCTCAAAGCAGTGGTCCAGGGGGAGCACTCCCATGATTGAAAACTAAACGCGTGCTTACGCAAAAGAGCTGGGCCTCCAGCCATTTTCCCATCTCAATATTTTTTTTTTTTTTTTATCTTTTGGAAATTTCTTCCTGCAACAAACATGGAAGAAGAGCCAAGGCAACAGGAGGAGAGACATACCAGCCCCTACCCACTCTGCAAGAGGACCAACAAATGGATCCTGGCCCCAAGGCAGTGTCTATGGACACTGGAGCATCCCATGGTGGAGAGCCCCAGGACCACCGCTGAGGGAACCAAGGTGGCACCATAGCTCTGTGCGAGGACCCAACACGTACCAAGGCACACCTGGAGCATTGCCTTTTACACTTCATACAGGGGCAGAAGAACTTGGAGTTACAGCCTCACTCAACCCACTCCTGAACTCTTCAGAAAAATCTGAACATCCCAAACCAGGGCTTGCAAGAGAGCCAGATTCCCCACCCCTACCTACTGGATAGTCCCCTGACTGCTCCACTCCCAGCAGGTGTGGGATACCTTGGCCCAAACCCTACACCTTTCCAAGCAGTGTAAATTCTGGAGCCACCCCCGTGTCCCATTTTCATGTCTTAACCAAAGGGCTGACGGGATTAGTCATTCCTCACAGAAACCACAGGGAACACAACAAGTTTCCTTTAAAAATTTCATTTTTGACAAAGCTGCAATTTCCAAACTGGGGGTAGGGGGACAGCAGGGGGGAAACGGATTGCCAAAGAATTCTTGTAGTGCTTTGTTTAAGTGCTTTGTTGGATCTGAAAGCAAAGAAATTACAGAAAGGATACAAAAGTATGGACAACACACTACAAAACGTACTAGAATAGTTTCAATCCTTGCAAAAGTATTTTAGCTCCCATTGCTTTCGATAATATATCATAAAGTGTCAGTAAAAGCATTGTATGATGGCCTGTGAAAATAACATGATTTTACAAAGAAATACTTCATTACTGCTTTCTGCTTAACTACCCGAGAACAGCTAGGTTCAAGAATTCGTGAAATTCAGAAAATGTAAATTGCCAGGAAGTTAAGTGCATTAATTGGAACATAAAGAGGTGTTGGTTTCCTCATCAGAGAGAAAGGTACTTTTGCTGAGTAAAGATGATTATTAAAATTCAAGTCATGCAGGTTACACTCTGACTCCAACAGGCAAGGACTTTCCATAGTTACTGCTAAGAACATTTTCATAATATTAAGGTGATAGACAGTTAATTCATTTTAAGCCAATTATGCAGAATAAACAGCAATATTTGGGTGGATCTGGGAAAGCAAATAACATTTGTTTCCAGAAGGGTTATATGGAACATTCATTGACTATTCTGCTAGGTACCTCTCCAGTTAGTCACTTTTGAGCAGAGAGCTGGCAGGAGCTAACACTAAAGTAAAGCAGCCTGACTTGTGGCTTGGTCCCTGTTAGGCGGAATAACAGGAGGAGAGAAAGTTAAGTCCAGAATAAAACCAACACAAGAAAAAAAGGCAGAAGCCTTAAATGACAGAGCGCAGAGCTCTGACATTGGGTGCTTCCACCTTGGATGGTCTCAGCCAAGAGAGGAATGTTCACTCAACCACGTCACAGATCCTGTTTGTTCTACAGTAATGGGTGTAAGCCCAGGAGAAGAGAGAGGAGGGACAAAAAGCTTCTCGCATCCTTTGGACTCTGGGTCACCAAAACAGCTCTGGATGTGAGTTTGAGCTGCCCTGGAAGGGCTATGATTTACCACTGCCTCCTGAAGGGATGCTTAGCACCATCCTCCTTTGAGAAAAACCCACAGAGGTGGAGGGCAGCACCTGGGAGGTTGCAGAGGGGATGAAAGCACACGTACACCCTGGTGAGCAGGACCAGGGCAGCCCTGGGAAACAGGAGGTTCAGGGGCCCAGCAGCTCTCTGCCAGCGGCTGCTCAGGGATCTCACAGACAGAAAAGGGATAAGCCCAGAGGGTCGCTCCCAACCACCAGGTTGTGTGCCATGGTCACCAGCAGGACAACGAAAAGGAGAAACAAATATTCAGCTTATCAAAGCAAGCGGCAGCTGGGGAATATCCTCAACTTTGGCACATCTGATCAACCAATTACTCTTCTTTCTCCCCGTTTCTTTCACCTAAATTCCTAATCCTGTTCTTGAAATGCCAGAAGACAAAAAAAAAAAACCTGACTGTAACTGAATTGCACATTTTACAAAGCTCCGCTGAACTTGGCAGCAGACACTGGCTGTTCTCAGAGCACTCAAAATTTAGGGCCTGAACCAATTCCCATTGGAGCCTTTCCATTCATTCACCGGCAGAGGGATGGGGATGGTCAGTAAGAGGACAGGCAGGGGAAGGCAGCTGCCCAGCAGAGTGGACAGCAGGAGACCCAGGTTACTTTCCCATCCCTCTCCCCAAACTCACAGCCCAACAAGCCCCTGCACGTCCCCACAACTGTCCCCCCCTTTGCCCTGTCTTTGGGGACAATGTTTGGCCATTTTAGCTGCTGCAGTTCTGCCCAAAATTCACCCTTTTCAAAAGGGTTTCCCTCCCCCCGATCCACGAACTCAGAGACCAGAGATGAAGCCTGGGAAAGTCCAGCCCAGAAGGGAACATTTTGGATAGGCGTGAATATGTAAGAGCAGGGTGTGGAGACTGCGTGGGCTTTGCCAAAACCAGACTGCCCGGGTGCTAATAAAGTCCCATTTGGTATCCCATCTCCTGGAAAAACCTCTTCACTTCTCCAGGATACTTGAGCAGAGTGGGAAGGTGGGAGGCAGCTAAGCGTTAACAGCTTGTGCTACAGGATCAGGACCTCCATCGAGGTCAAAGACGCTCTTTATTCCTGGAACATCTCCAGTCCCTGGCTGCCCTTGAAACCTGGGAACATCGCCACCTTTGCCCCACCTTCCCTGGCCATGCCAAGCTCAGGCTGGCCACCACCCAGATTTGGGGCCAGGGATTCTCATTTTTAAGTAAAACGGAGGGGAAAGGGGAGAAGAGAACAACCAAGACATGGAAAGGTCAAGTGTCTTCGCCAAGGCTAAACAGCACATCAGTGGCGGAGCTGGCATTCAAGCACAGGAGCGCCTGTTTTTTACGCCACTGCTAAAACATCCAGACCACCCTGCTGCCTCCGAGACCACACCGCCTCTGTGAAATGTGTGGAAATTCGCAGGCATTTTCCCCGATTTTTACAGGGATCTTTTTGTTGTTGTTGTTCCGCACTTGGCTTACAGCTGTTTGCCAAAATCAAATCGCTGAGGTGTTTCTGTCTCTTTAAAACTTCATAAACAGACACTTGGACAAAAACCATCAGTGAATCGCAGCTGTGGCGGGGGGGATTCAATTTAGCCATGGCAGGCTGAAAACGAGAAACCCAAACCGAGGTACAGCCCCATCCATCTGACATCCCAGGAAGGGCTCACAGCCGCACACAACCCACCGGCATCACCCGCAGCCCCTTTGCTTGGGAGATGCTGGTGTCTGGAGAATCAGACTGCTCTTCAATTCCTCCCAACAAATAAAACAGCATTTTCCGCAATAACCATTTTAATTCTTACTTCCAAAGGAAAAATAAAGCAGAAAACATTCAGGTCCCCTCCTGTCCCAGCACTACCAGGCTCTCTGCAGTTTGCCATCCGTATTTCAGCAGGATGATGATGATGATTTACTCAGTTAAGCACCCGCACCTTTTCCCCCCCACACCAAGCTGGGCCATATTTCCCCAGCTTGTCACTTTGCTGCTCTGTTTGTGAGACGCGCACGGGCCCAAGTGTCTTGAAAGCCAGCCATAAACCCCTCCTGCCCCTTCTCAGCACTCATCCCTGTCTGGGAGATGCTCATGTGAGAGTTCCTTCCCATCCATCGCCCCCGCCCTCGCCGTCCCTGCCGATCCCACAGCCCCTCAGACCCTGCATCTCCCTACGGATGCACCCCAGGGCACATCAGGTGCATAAGAGTGATGGGGAAAGATATTCAAGGCTTGCCCCAGGCAGAGGGAATGTCACGAGCAAAGCACATGGAGATGAAGTGACTATTTTTTCCTCCTTAAAAAAAAAAAAAAAAAAACAAAAAAAAAAAAACACAAAGCAGAACACCGACGCATCTGTGGCCAAACCACATTCTGCAACTTGCCACCCAGGTCCTGCACAGCAAACAAAAGGTTAAACAAACAAACCCCAAGCAATGTCTCAGGCTTGCCAGATGCAAAAAAAAGCTTCCAGCCAGTGACATTTCTCCTTCCCCAGCTGTAGGTTCATATTTTTAATGTCAGATTGCAAAAATAATAAAAAAAAAAAAAAGGGGGGGAGGGGAGAAGGGGGGGCAGAAAAAAAGCAAACATTTAGCTCACAACTGGATGGGAAATGAACTGGAAGCTTGTGTTTGTGTATGTTTCTCCCTGGCTAAGGGAAGCCGGCTGGTATGTGCAAGGTCCTGAAAACCTGTCCTGACATCGGCAGAAGTGTGACTAGCAATACCTCTCCCCCGCTGGCTCATGCGTTTTCTCCTATCTCACTTCATCTCTCACTAAGCTCAAGCGAGCCCGCGCTATTACAGATTTATCACCATCTGAAAAACATTAAATATCTCAGGGTTTCAAATATTTGCAGACAGCTGAAGAAGTGGCTGTGATGGAACTGTCTCTTTCTGGCATAAAGCTATCAATTTTCCATGAAAATTGAGGCCTGGATTATTTTTTTATTTTATTTTTTTACCCCGGTAAAACACTGTAACAAATGACTTATTCCCCTTTTAGCGAATGCGAGGGAAGCGGACAGTCATTATTACCAAATGTGTGCACGCACAAGTAACTAAGGGAAAATAAATCCCATTTGAAGGTTAATTAACTAAGGCAGGGTCACAGCTTGACAATCTGCCCTCAGCAAAGGGGAAGCTCAACGTCGGAGGGTCTACGAAGCAGAGCCATAATGAATTGTGACTTGAGGCTTGTCTATACTGGGAAATTACCGTGCAGTGAGCTACAGGCTGGATTTATAGTGCTCCACATTTACAGCCTTAGACCCTTTGTGCAGAGTAATTAGGAACTAGTTTACCTCATTTACCTTCTGACAAATGCTTCTTTGCACAGAAGCCCACAAGAGCAAATTGAGCCCCATCAACTCCTTGGCTGTTGTTGCCACAACTGGCTTGGCACGGCGACTAGCAAGTCCACGCTGAGGAGCGAGGGAGGGGTTAGGAGAAACACATTCAGCCCCCAGCATGTGAGCAAGAGCTTGGGCTGGAGCTCAGCACCCTCAAGTGTCCACAGAAAGCCCTCAGGTTTGGGCAGAAACACGCTTGCATCAACAGTCACATACAGCCTTGAGAGAAGGCTGATGGTGAAAGCGATGGACAAACCAGGGTGCATTTGTCATCCCAGCATCTTGTTCAATCCAGTCCCCACCCCATCCCAGCCTGTAGCTGTGGTGCCTTTCAAATCTCCAATGCCCAAAGGAGCAAGAAAAGCTGCAGCAGTTCAGCCAAGGAGACTGCCGGGAGTCAGACCAGTGGTGGAGAAGGCGGCCACGCTTCTGGCGCAAGGCACCAAGGAGCTCTGGTGGAGGGGAGCAGGGCTGAGCCCAGCCTAGACTCCTTCCAAGGAAGTTTCTAAAGAGGACCAGCTGGCTCACTTTCACCCTGCCTGGCTTCTTGGCCAAGCCCAAGGGCACCAAGTCAACATCAGGCCACCTCAGTGCTCAACAAAATACACCCACCACAGAGGTTTCGTGCAAGGTCGGCTGTTCTGCTTGCACCCCTTCGCCATACAACGAGCATGGAGGGACTATGGGGTCAGCAGGCTGCAAAGGTGGGCTATGCCGGGCATCAGCCGGCAGAGGGTGGCAAGGGCCAGAGCTGACATGGGCAATGCCAGGCTGGAGTCTGGCCAGTAAAGGTGACAATATCATGGTCCCACGCACTGACTGACAGCTATCTAAAGCCAAGTCCTTTAGGGTTGCTTCACAGATGCAGGCTCACACATGCAAAACTAGTCAAGGCACCAGGTGCCAAAAGTGCTGGGGAAGGTCAAATATGCCATCTCCAGTTAAAAACAAACACACACCTTCTGGCATTTTGGCCTTTTGAGGCACCGTCCAGGCAGGGATATTAGCAGATGTCAAGAGGAGGAGGTGTGGGAAGAGCTGTCAGTGTAGGATCTGCTGCCAGCCCCTACAGGGACCTCAAAAAAAAAAAAAAAAAGGTCGTTTCACCTCCCTGTGCTGCTCTTTCCCTGCAATAACAGAAGACAAGTGACCTCCCCTGGAGGAAAATTTTCCAAGTCTTGGGGGGTGGAAAAAGCTCTGATAAGAAACAACTCAAGCCATGACTTTCTTGGTAAAGTGAAGCTACTTTCACACCTCATTTCTCCACACAGCAGAGAGGGTGGCTGAGTTTCAGGGGTAAGCGCAAGGTGCAACACGCACTTTCTGTATAACAGGGTCTCCAACACAGTGAAACAGGCCAGCCAATGGGGGACATGCCATATGGTGGGCTAAAAGCTCCCCCTTTTGGGGACATCCCTTTGGAGACAGCTCCGGCACAGGGAGGAGGTGTCTGGCAGACACATTTCCGTGCTAAACCTAGAGATTGACAATCATTTCTGCTCTTATCTCTCATCTGACATGGAGCTAATGAAAGGGGTTCACTATTAACGTTCAATCACACTCCTCCCCTTGGGGCTTGGCAGTCCACCACCACCAGTCTGCAGCAGCAGTTTTTCATTTGCCACTTTATCTCATTTTTCTTTTCCTCCTCCCAAACTGTGGATTTCACAAAGCTTCCGAGACAGCTGCTTTACTGAAAAGGAAATGCTTAAAGCCAGCCTGACTACAAAATGCGCCCTGCTGAAGGCCCAAGTCAGCTGGCGAAAAGACTGTCTTCTCCCCAGTGGCCCAAAACCCAAAGGACGTGGAGATAAAACCATCAGAAAAACTGCTGAAACGAGAAACAGGCACACAGGCCACCGAAAGACAGAGGAAGCCCCAAGAGGCACCTTCTAAGCAAAACCATATGGCAATCTCGGCCGAGCCATCAAGAGATGTATTCCTACCCGGCGCCTGCTAGCGTGCTCTCCAAGCGCCTCGTAGCATTCCCTCTTTCAGCACAGAAGCATCCCAAGTGACCTGCCCAAAGCGATAACACCAAGCAAGCCATTCAGCTAAGACCCCCCTAAGTCTCCTACATGACCCTTTTCTTTCCCTCTCCTCTACCTTGCTTTTTCTTTCTCCCCTCCACCTTTTTCTTTACTTTCCATGCATAAATATTCTTCCATTATGCACTCCTAACTCATCATAACCTAAGACTCTTTACTTTCACCTACTCTTCTCAATCTAAGCACTGAAGAAATAAGCATCTCACAAGCTTTCGCAATGCTGGCATCACACCACCAGCACCGGCCGGTTCCCTGTGAAATCAATTACAAGATAATGTTCCATCCTGGCCCATCAGATGAGCCCTTTCACCAAGGGGCACAAGAAATTTAAGAGAAGGAAAACCACCAGCGCAAAGGCGAAAAATCTGTAGGCTTTTTGTTTTATTTCCAGTGGGCTGTTTCAAAGCACAGATTCACATTCACCACTGGATATGCAGATTGCATACCCATGAAAATGTAGATGGCCCCTCCTGTGTGAAAAACAGCCGAGGGAATAAAACAGGTATACAGCTACATACTCTGCAGGCTGGTCCTATGATGTCACGGCCCACCGATGTGTGCATACTGTCATATGTTTACCTACTAAAATATAAATAATATTTTATGTAGGAGTTCATTTACGAGGCAGTGTTTATGCAGAAATGGGAGGGCCTGTTCTACAGGAGAGAGGGGAGGTTAAAAGGGCTGTGTTACTGCACTGATTTACAGGCTGCCCGATTTAATTAGTATTTGAATATGATTATTTGGGGGGGCTGTGGGTGGTCATTCACAAGGGAATGCCAATATCATCATTTGAAGGCTTTTCATTTCTTTCATGGGCTCATGTAATTGTAAGAAATCTAAATACATGAAACTGCCAAAAACCCAAAACATCCTTTTCAGGTACATTTGTATAGCACCTTTACCCAAAATACCACAAGAAACAGGTAAGAACCTTTATTCCTCAACCTCTAAGGGCAAGGTTGCAACATCCATTACACAGATGCGCACTCTGGGGAGCAAAGAGGTTTAGCAGCCTCCTCCAGCACAACGAGGAACGTGGCTTCCACCGATGCTGTCCTCATCATGAGGCTCCCCTCCCTCACACCCCCACCCGCCTCATATTTCAATGCTATATGTGCTCATATAGTCTTATTCTTATTTTAAGAACATTAATATATACATTTGAAAACCCAAACCATTAAAAAGTAGTTGGCTCAGACTTTTACTGGAACACGTGTACAAATATGTTGTTTGGATATTTTTACGGCCATTAACTTTTCCATATATAACCCAGACCTCCCATTAGGTGTTGTGAACTGGATCGCCTCTTTACTTGCCAAGTTATATTTCAATTAAATTAAAGTCACCTTTGGTCCTAATGAACCCCTGTTGTTTGCCTAATGCCATGATTAATTCCAGCTGCAAGAAATGGTATTAGCCTGGGTGGGTACATGGTTGAAGACTCTGATTCTCCTCCAAGATTTATGGGTGCTAAAGAAAGCTCCATAACTCATGTTGCTGAGTATATTACTTTTCAGGCAGTAAACAGAGGCCTCTGCCACAACAGGCCTCCACTAGTGCTTCAGAAACCAGGATTCACCCTGAATTTGTTCCTGCAGTAGAAACTTAACACAGTTCTTTGGGCACAGAACACAGAATACCCAAGTGCTTCCTTAGAAAGCTCAGCAGAAAGGTGCCAAAGACCTTGAACAGTCACCTGGTGCCAAACATCCTCACCTGGAGAACTGCACAGCCAGGAGGGACCGCAGCTTGTACTCACCATCCACAGCCACCAGAGATGAAGGGTTCCCTCAGACCATGTTACCACACAGGACCCAAAAGAGAAAAGCAAGCAGGGACCGGACTTTGTCCTGTGATCTGACAACTGCTGTACTCTGGTTCTAGGCCTAAACATTTATGTTGGTTCCAAGAGCGACTAGTTAACATGGAAAAGTAGCACTGGAAGTAGAAGCCATGGGCCACCAAAACCCCAGGTCTTTCACATGCATGTCTAGCCATTAACATGCTCAGAAGGAAGAGGACATATCTCAACACCTTTGAGAGACTGTACTTAGCACTGAACTCAGTGCTGTTAGGGTCATCTTACACACACCTGAAGCACATCTACCAGACCTTCAGGAGATGCAGGCATGAGAAACTTGGCTGTGAGCCAAAACCCCACTATGGGTGGATGAGGCCTCAGTTTTGCCAAAAGGGAGTTGCCTCAGTGCTGTAGCAGGTCCCAGACTTCAGATGCCCCAGCACTTAAGAGCAAAGGTCCATCCAAGCGCAGAACCTCTTTCTGAACTATTTCCTACGAGGTAAAGATTTCCAAGATCAACAGCCACTGATGAGCCTGTCCTTCGTGACTGTGTCTAATCCTCTTTTATGCCACTTGTACTTATGGTCATCATGGCACCAAACAGCAGAGTCCCACCGCTTTATTATCTGTGGTGTAGCAAAGGCAGGCGCCTGCCAGAGCACAGCATGGTGCTGGAGGAGTTTGCCAGCTCTAGCCACAGTATCTAAATTCTGATTGTACCACTTCATGAGATCCAAACAGAAGACCACAGTGACCTACAAAGCTCTTAACTTTTTATTTCACAGACTTACAGGTGATTTTGTTTGTGGCCAGTCCCTTCTCCAGTCCCTTCCCCTCCTCCTCTCCATATTATTAAGGCCATAGAAGTTGCTTCGGTATTCAAGAACATGACTAGATTATCAGTCCTTTTATTAGTGCCAGTGGCAATCTGATACCATGACCCAGCCCCGGCCACTTGCTTCACACCTTCCCAGCTAGCATAAGCTGTCCTTAATCACACTTGCAGATATTTCCAGAGAAGAGGGGCGACTCAGCAAGTCTGGCACCACAAACTCGGAAAATAAAGCACAGTTTGGACGGTTCAGAGGTGGAACAGGATAAGAACAGTTGGGACACTTCAGCTATATGAAAAATTCTGCCTTCTCCTCCTCAAAAAATAAAAATAAAAAAAAAAATCATCATTACAGAGAAAAATTCCGTTCTGTTGCCAGAACCCTGCTTTAGGATTGTATCTGTGGGAGATGATACCTACTGCTGACATTCAAGGTGGTCCTTCCCTGACAACCACCCTACAGGATCAATTCTTATGAGAACTATCCCATGTTTAAAACCAGATAAATCAGGAATAGCTCAAGCTGGATGGAGTTTAAGATAGAGATGAGAATAAGGCCTATGATTTTAAAGAGGCCAAGACAGCAGAAACAAATATCCATTAGTCCAAGGTTCAGAACTGTCTTACTTTGTACAGCAGCTCAATACAAATCACAGTCTAAGTACAACACAAAAAAATAGTTGCACAATTATCATATTCAGTTCCCACGACTTCCCTGGCATCCACCTCGCCTAGACCAGGACTGCACTTGAGCAAGAGCGAAACAGCAGAGCCAAACCATGTTACGTATAACTCCGCAAAGAAATAGAGAGGTTCAATAGGCTTCAGACAAACCCAAGAATAACCATTACACTGTGGAAAGTATTTGCCATTAAAACATTTTTCATTAAAAGTGGCATTTCTGAGACTTCTATCCTGCTGAAAAGCAATACCAGCCTCACGTCAGAAAGACTTTAAGAAAAATTTCCATTGCTATAATTAACTTCTCTGTTGAGGTTATATTGTTCCCCTTTCACAGAGAATCTCAGCAAAATTTCCATGGTTTAAATGCAGCCAAAAAGGTGTCCTGTTCCATTTTTGAGGAGGAACTTGTGGTCACAAAATGTCTGGGAGAATTTTACGCTATACACAGGGTGCAGAGCAAACACAGGGTAAGCATCTACCCCACTGAAACCAAATGAAAGGTCCAGCTCATTCCGTAAACCAGCTTTGACGCTGAAGCAGCTACAAAGTATTATCTGTTGGCCAACAGTTGCCACAGGCCCACAGAAGAGCCAGAAATAATGCAAGAACCAGGTTTGTACAGCACGTTCCTTCTCCTGGTACACCTTTTCTTGCATCCTGCTACACTTTCATTACTGACTTGCAAAATAAGATGCGAAGAGCCTACAGAATGAAGACAAAACCTTAGACAAGGAATCTAAAAGGAAACCCAAGAAGCTCAAGCAAACTGTAACCCCACTGCAACCAACTTCTAACCCAGCTTGGTTTTAAAACCCTGCCATTACTCCAGCAGGGAGAGACCCTCATACATAAATGGGTATCAGACCCAGCAACTGCAAATTCACTTTTTCCAGAGAGGTACAACTTGAATGAGGCCCTGTTATTTCCCTGATTTCTGGTTTTGGGTTGCAAACACATGTGGATTACTAGACCAGCCACTACAGGAACCTGCCCCACACGACAGGTTACTGTAAAGTCGTCTGGTTTGTGTGTTGCATTTCAGAGATGCAAAGGGACAGGCAAGACCCTCCAAAGTAACACCTAGAACAGAGCTCAACCCAGTTACTCCTGCATTGAGCCCAGTAACTTCCAACTGGACAGGACATCTAAGAGAACATTCATACTGATTTTAAGACCAAAGATGAAGATTCCATGTTTTCTCTTTGCAGCTTATTCCACGCTATTTGAAAAAGAAGAGGAATGTGATCTAATTCTGCTTTGAACATAGAGTCTGGTATGCAGGTGTTATTTTTCTTCACCACTCCCCCCAAGGAGATTAGTTAGGACATTTCCTCCTGGTGATAGCAGTCCACATCCTAACAAAGTCTTATTAATTGCATCTTTGAGACAAAAATATTTTACTTTATTCTCCTAATTTCATGAACTAACTCTCAAGACACCGATGCAAGGATTCTGTTGATTTCTCCGTTCCCCCTAAAAATGTTGAACCCATTCTCCCACTTGTTCTACCCTTTGATCAGTCTTTACTGAACTTAAAAAAATAAAGCTGCTGTGAACTGGGCGGGGAGGGGTCAGAAACAAAGGCGAAAAAGAAAGCAGGCCTAGTTTATGTCCCTCAAGACAAAGGAAACTAAGGCAGTTCAACTGTCCCGTGAAAATGGAAATACAACCAGCTAAACACCACAAAGAGCTCAGAACCAGCTATCTCTTGGGCATGCTGCTGCCCAGAGAATCATTAGGGCACCAGGGAAATGAAAGACTATTTTGGACAAGAAGATCAGAAGTGAAGGTTGCAACAATGACTTCACTGGTTTCATTGCTCAGGAAAGCCTTATTTTCCTGTGTTAGAACAGAATTTTCTTACATTTCAGGAAATGGGTCAGAAACAGCCTTGCCATTTAAGCATATTTCTGAGATACAATCTGGAGCTCACATGTCACAGAGCTGGTCAAGAGATTGTGAAGCAGCTGGTCTCATTCCCAGCAGAAGACATCCTGCCTACGTACAAGGCATCGTCTCAGCTCTTCTCCTCCAAAGCCAAGGGCATGAGATTGGTGCTCAGCCCCACCACCACCCCCCAGCCCCCATAATACCTGATCTAATGCTGCTTCCCTGCATCAAAGCAAAGCAAACTTGAGCAGTGCCCATTTCTGTGGGCTCTGGCTTCCAGGACCTAGAGCTGATGTTGCCAGAGACTGGGATTCTCTCTGAAAAGCCACGTTCTGTTTTGCTACTGAATCTTGGCCCAGCAAAACTCAATCTTTGACACATGTCCCTTCTCTCTACCACTTATATATCACTGACACATATAATTAACAGCAGGTCGAACATACCACTCTTAACATTTTAGAGACTCTGGTTTCAGCTGCTGTAGTGAAGCTCTTTGACTGTGCCAGAGATGGGTAACAGACACCAGGACATAAAGCAGGGTCAAGAAATATCTCCAGAAAGTTTTTCACCCAATCAGCAAGCAATTAAAATACAGATTATAATCCTAACTAAAGGAAAAAATAATTTTTTTAGGATTACTGTCTCTGTATTGATATAAATCCTGTTTACACACGAAGAATAAATGCCTATTTTATATTTAGAATAAAATATTACAGAGGCTATGATCCCCAAAATCTTCCAAAAATTGGGCCTAAAGCTGAACAGACTGTTATCTTGACCCTCACAGTTAGTCAAGGAGACAAATTACCTGGGGGGGGGGGGGGGAACAAAGCAACCCCAAATTCCTTCCAGGTCTGCTTGAGTCCTGCTGATGTATCTCCATTTCTTACCAAACAAAATGCCCAATGCCTCATCCAGAGACCTGGATAAACAGCTGAGTGAGAACATGCGAGGAAATCTCAGCAGAGCATGAAGTTCGCAAGAGAAGCAGATGCATTCTCCAACATCTAGTAGCTTCAGTTTGAAATTTATTTTCTTTCAGTGCCATTAGGCAGCGTTCAGCCCCAGGACTTCGTGCCAGATGTGAGGATCACCCAGTGAAGTCTCTGCCTGGAGCTGCATGGACAAGCACATTAGATGAGCACAGCTTCTGCTCTGCTTGTGGTTAAGCCCATCCAGAAGGAAGAATTCCCAGAAATCCCAGATCCTGCAAACACGTCCTTCCCCAAGAGGAAAAGAAATATTTTCAACATGGTTTCACAGAGCCAAAAGGCCTGGTTTGTTGAATTAGTGTTTGATTACACCCCCAGCTACACCTGATCTCCTTCACTGCTCGTTCGCCATCCCCCGAGAAACACCTGTAGCAAATCACCCCACCTGCCTAAAATAACATGGCTGGATAAGAAAAACAGGAAAATCAGACTTCAAAAGCAGTTTCACATACTGTGAAACACTACTTCTGCCACCCTGGACCATTGCAAGCAAATTGCAGACCCACATATGTTGCTCAGGTTTTTTTCACCTTGAAACCTCAAATTCTGCAAATTACTTTCTCCTGTCCCACCAGTCTGTATTATTACCTGAGACAATTTAACAGAAAATGCAAATTCATCCCATCCCTTATCTTCAGAAGGCTTCCAAACACTGTTTTTAAAGGCCCACACAATGTAACAAAACAAAATAACATTTCTTTGCAGCAATAAAATCCACATTACAGTAAGATTTACTTTTAAATACAAAACATACATCAAAACAATTTTTTTTAACCTTCCCTTTGACAATACAAATAAAAGTAACTGCCATCCACGTCACATCTCAGTCCTCAAAGCTAGAAGAGGAGCCCTGTTCATCAGACAGGGACAAAGTTAGCCCTAAGCAGCATAACAAAGAACTTAGCCAGAATGAGCTTGTGAAACACCACAGGAGACCTGGGGACAGATTTGAACATGGCAAAGTTGTGATAAGCTTCACATGGGTACAACAAAGCAATAACAATAAATATACGACAAAAATCAGCTTCACCTTGAGATTCACCTCTTCAAAAACATTAAATATTTCTAATCTGTAAACCCATGACATATGGAGACACATAAGGCTGAGAGGACAAGCTGGCTGCCCAGCATAGCTGGTGGCACTGCTTCTCTTCCTCTGGAATAAAACATTCCCCCATGTCCTTACCTTGCAATTCAGGTAGAAGTTTACATCCAGACACTGCTGTCCTGTTTGACCACTGACCCCAGCTGCTGCCACCCCAGGGAACCTGGGCAGAAGACAAAGAAGGGTCTCATCACAAGCTGCCCAAGATATTCTTCTCCCTCTCAGCCCCCAACCGTCCAATTCTGTCAGTCACGAACATCTTTCTAAAGCAAGTCTTGGTGGATACGTGGAACATGGACCGCCCTGGTAACGGAGACTTAAAAGTTGCAGCCAACATCTCCTTGCAAATGGGCAGAAGAATCCAGGGCATGTTCTTCCCTTTCTCTAACGACATCCCAGGTGGAGCCTCCTCCTGGAGATGGAGGTTGACACTTCAGGCACATGTTGTTAGCTAACACTTTTCACCTGGTGTACTCACAACTAAGCCCAAAATGGATCTGCTGGCAGTGCTCACCCCTTGCTGTCATAGTCCTGGCACCTGGCCATACCCCTGAGCAATAAAGCAGACAAAAGCACCGAGAAAATTATGGGATGAACTCTTGGAGCAGCAATAGGCTGCAGACCCTTCATTTGCAAATCAGTTCTGGCTGACACTGTAACGACTGGGCCACAAGAATCTTCCTTCTTCAGGAGAGACAAATTAGCCCTATTCCCATTGCTTGTTTTTTCATGCTCAGCACTAAAAGCTTTATCCAGACTACAGTTATTTCACCGCTGACTTACAGCGCAGGCAGGTTTGGAGGATCGTCAGGAAAAAAAAGGAACATCCGGCAACATTGCTCCACTGCTCTGCCTAAAAAAAAAAATAATAAAAAATAAAAATGTCAGAGTTTTCAGAAGGTAATGGAAGGACTTCTGAGTATGCAAGATGAATGCAATTATGCAATTTAAGACCCTACAGATATTTTGCCAAAGTTGGTTTTAAAAAGTGAAAGGCTAATTCCACCACGATACAACAGTTTCCATTGCATATACTTCAAGAAGGAGCAATATTTATTCTATAAAAACTGTTTTATAAATACTTTTATCAAAAAGACTAGGGGAGAGGGGCTAATCTTTTTATATCACTTTTTTTTTTCTCTCCAGCTGCTTTATCTTTCTCCTACCATTTCAGGACAGAAAAAGAGGAAATACCAGTTACACACAAAAAGTTCAGCTCATGCTTTTTTTTTTTTTTTAATTCCATTAAAAATAGCTTCAGAAAGTGAGTAAAACATTTTTTTCCTCCCACAAAAAAACTCAAGTTTTTCCAAAACAAAATGAAAAAACCCCTCCAACCAGCTTCCCTTACTCAGTATTAACCTGGCACTCTCTACAATTAGGGCTCTACATTTAAAACCCTTCTAACAGAGGCATAACAAACCAACATTAAGCTCGTTTATTGTTACTCGCTAGCTCAAAAATTTCTGCTTTCCAGCTAAAACACCAGCCCGCGTCCACAGCCTCAGCAGAGCTAGATCCGAGGTCAGGATCCCTAATCCCAAAGCCTCCTTTAATTTTACAATCAACAAATCCATTCACTGGTGAACATCACAGAGATTATTTTCCGAGTGGCGGAGTGAGATTGCTTGCCTAATTGGAGGGCAAGCAGAAAAAAAACTTGCACAGGGTTTGCCAGCAACCTAAATTTCCTGTTCTTTCCCTCCGAGCAGGACACACACCTCCGTCCTCTCCCCAAGCTCAGCACCTTGTGCTGCAGAGCAGAGGCTGCTGCAACCAGAGGGCTATTTGTAGCAGGGTGGGACTTGTCGTGACTGGGAGGGGGCTACTGTGGCGAGGCGGGGCACGTTTGTATTTCG
>VYZM01015701.1:3285-29068 GCA_013398915.1 Dromas ardeola | reverse complement strand
TGTGATGCGGCGGGGCTAACACAGGCAGAGGGTGGCCACCAAGCCCCGATAGACAACATCGGGGGCATCACTGCCCTGCCTCCGGAGCAGCACTTCTTCACAGGGTTTGGGTTCTGTAAATCACCTTCTTGAAGTGCACGGTCCGAATCGACGGCACCTACTGCCCTTTGTGTTAAAGGCAAAGCCGGGCTGGATGCTGGAGCACTCTTCAGTGCTTCACAGCAATATTTGGCCCAAGCTACTGCCTCCAAGTTAGGGGGTGCCTGGGCTGATTCCTTAGCCAGGATGCTTGTCTCAACGACGTTCGAGAAATAGAGGATTCCAAGCCAACTCCTACAACAATTAAAGGCTCCAGTTTTATGCCCGGTAGAATCCATGCTAAAACTTTGCCGAGCATTGTCCAAGTGCCGGCCTAGGAAAGAAGGGGAGAAATTCCCCTGCTACAGTCTGCAAAAGCTCAGTTTTAGTTCACAAGTGCTGCAGATTTTTCAGAAGATCTGGGAAGAAGCATCAAGCGTACCTTGACTGACTCTCCCTTCCACGCTGAGCTCCGACCCACGCTGAGTTTAAACTAGGTTGGCCACAAGCCTTCTGGATGCAAGCATGGAAACCGCTCCATGGCGGCTGAAGCCTGGCCAGGGCTTTGGGTAGGCTCTGTGTGGTATTTCTGGGGCTTTCCACCCAGAAGGGATCATTAGAAGCTGTGCTTTTTAGCATCTGTGCTAGGAACTGGGAAATATAGTGTCTCCATCCTGCAATAACTCGTCTAATAATTTCATGTTCCAAATAACAGGGTTCTGCCTCCGCTGTCCCCAGAAGAAACGATCAGACATGAAGGTAGAAGGACCAAGAGATCAAAGGAGTCTCTTTCAGCTCCACCTCCTTGAGGCTGTCTTGTATAACCCTGGGGGAACAGACCAAATTAAATCTTTTCAGTGTCCTGGCACGCGGCAGCTCAGCCATCAACAGGGTTTCCAGACAACTGCTGCGTTCTCCTGAGAAAGCAGCTTCTCCATCCTGCTTTACCCCTAGAAATACTCCAGCCAAACCATGCATGAATGGCAGAGGTTTATCTGGGAGGTTCAGAAATTAAATGACACCAACTGGCGCTATAGCTAAGCCTAAAATCTGTTTTCATTACAATGAGCAGAAATAAAAAGATTCATCTACCTGCAAAAGAATATATCTTCTATTTATGTATATACATATATATATATGTACATATATGTATGTTTTCCCTTCCCTGGAATGGTGGAAAAAGGCACTTTGCTCCACAATTCCCTTGTAAGCATTGTGTCCCTCCGAAGACCATGTCCAAAATGAGTCAATTAGGGCCATTTATTTCCCTTCTATGCAAATCAGGCTCTAACGAAGCCAAGAACAGCTCAATGTTGCCAGAGTCAGAGGAGACCAAGGCTGACTGTTGGTGCTTGGCCTCCACGTGATCTCAGAGCCGTGAAGATGCCACAGGAGACGCAACCTGTGTGGGGCAGGAGAGGAGGGTGCAGGCAATGGGGAGACGAGGTCAGGACAGGCGGAGAACACCGGTGGGTGAGGACACGGCGTGATCTCCAGCTGCCACTGCAGCACCTTTGCAAGAAGCTCTCCCACTCGCAAGCCAGCCCCATTTTGAGGTCTTCATGTTATTTCAGGCACCATTTGCTGAGGCACAGCTGGTGTCCGAATGGCATTCTTTACAACCAGATGCAACTACACCAAACCCCACCACACACAGACACAGATTTACTGGAGGATGGTGGGAAGAGGACCAGATCCCTGACTCACCCCCACATTTGCCTGGCTTAATGAGGTACATATGCGCCACTGCAGCATCCATACATCCTTCCCCAACTCAGGCAGCCCTGGCTGCGGACACACGATGGCTCGGCTGGGTTCTGGTGGCTTTTGCAGGAGAAGATCAGAGCGTTCATTTGAGGATACCCAAACTGTCTGAAACACGCTACCCCATTCCATTATGCTACAGTGGCCTAGAAAATACAGCTGCCCTTTCCCTACACAGCACAGCAGATGCAGAGTCAGGAGCTTGAACACAACTTTAAACCATTGCTGTAGGTGCATCAGCTTCACTGGTTTCCCTCAGGTCTCTACCTCGTCGTGTCCCACACAGCCCCCGATCAAAGCCAAGGGAAGGATAAACAGCACGGACAGCCTGGAAGCGCTGGATATTCCTCTACTTTCTGCATGACCGCCACGGGCTTGTCTTCCTGGTTTTCATAGCTCTCCCCGGGCTCAACCGTTCGTTTCATTGCTCCATGCTTGGCCTCTCCTCCGTCCTCCCCATGACTCCGCACAGTCGGGGGTCACTGGAGCTCGAGCTGCCAAGCTTCCCCAAGACCCCATCCCTCATTCCCAACCCATGAGTCATTTCCTCTCCTCAAACCTCACCTTTCAACTTCCATTTTTCATTTGCTTATTATTTTCTCTCTGTCTCTGTAGGGTTTTTTGCTCTACACCATTCGGTCGCAGCCCTGTTGGTCCAGGCGGGAGCGCTGCTACTGGTTTCAGCAGGAAACGGAGGGGTGTGAAGACACCACATAAACACACGGGGCTAAATCTTCCTTCCGTGCAACACAGTGCCAGCCCCTGTGGAGACGGGCTGACTTGCATCAGCTGAAAATCCAAGCCGTGTTGCTGTGGTCACTTGGAGTTTCTTTTCTCTCAAGAAAACATCATTATTGGATGATCAAAAGTTGATTGGAAATGGAAGCAAATCTGTCTGAAAAAAAAAAAATTGAAACTTTTTCTCATTTCACATTCTTTGAAACTGGCACTTTTTCTATGATTTTTTCATCGGTGCTTTTTGTTGAAATTATTGTTATTTTTGGAAGCCATCAGAAATATGGCTTTTGCTAAGAAATGTAGTGTCTGGCCAATAAAAGAGTTCCTATCAGGGTTTCAAAGAGCATAGCGAAAAATCACATCTAATTCCATCAAAAAGTACGAAAATATAATTAGTGATAATATATTTTCATAAAGTTTCATTTTAAAAGAGTTAAAAAAAACCAACAACTTTTTGCCTGTGGAACACCATAAAGTTTAACTCATCATAAAACCACGCACGCTGTGGGGCGGGGGGGTGTTTGCCATCCTCAGCCCCTGGCAACCAGCAGCAAAGGGACTTCTAAATGACAGGGTCCATCTGGGGCTTCTGGCTCAATGGTCTCTGATGGACACATCCCCTATGGCTCTTGTCTCATTTAAAGCATTGGCTCTCATGTGGTGTCTTCACTAAAGCAGTCCTTATTCTTGCACTGTGACAAGTATGAATGGGAAAGTCCCCTGTGGAAGCAGTGAATGCTCAACCCCAGGGAACAAAAGCATGGCCAACCCCAGAATTTTAGCATATATATAATAAGCCATACCCGTGGTCGGAGCAGAGATAGTCCAACAGCCACTATTGCCCCCTTTCAAAATGTCACTCCTGCTTTCAGCATCCTCCTGCTGGGCTCTTCTTCCTCTGCACCCTCAAGTTACTACTGCTTAATGACAATCAGTGTCATTTCCCCAAGGACTTGCCACCTGAGCACTCTGCCTCCTTCACTGAGGGCATGATCTTGCCCAAACAAGGTTCCCCCTCCTGAGGTGTCTTCCAAAGATCCCAGCCTCCATCCAGACCTCTCCAGCCAGGTGTCTCTTCCAAGTGCCCAAAGGGTAGAGAAACATCGAGGAACTCACACACCAGGGGTTGTATAACCACAGCCACCCCAGGAGATAAGAGCATCCTTCTTAATTTATGCCACCTCCTGACAGCAATCTCAGATCCTGCAGATGCTGCCCATGGCCATATGCACAGACTAGGAATTATGGCACGTGCATGACCTGCAGTACAGATTCATATGGCCACCAGCCCAAGCCCTTGACCGAGAAACACCAGGCTATATCAGGGTCTGGGATTGTTTCTCTAGCTTGCCTGTGGCTCATGGACACCTACTTACTACACTGACTCTCACCAAATGCACTCTGACAGCACTTTCCCTAATGCAAAGTCCAACCCTTTGCCAGGGTTTGGTCGCAGACCATGCTTGGGCTCTCCCTCATCACCGACGGTTTGAAGGATGCAGACCCGGGGGAGAACAGTGACCTCTGCCAGGGACAGGGAACCATCCTCCCATGGATTCCCTGCTCCATCCCTGGTCACTGTGGGCCTGTGAGAAGAGGGATGGCCCAGGAACAAGGGACAGGCAGTGCTTGGGAGGGTGCTCTGGTGCCTGCACTCACCGCGGGGGAGCCCGATAGCGCAACTGTGTCTTCCCCATCCCCGGCACAGCAAGCAGGAGATGAATTACTGAGGACAGCTGAGACAGGAGGCAAATGGCATCGCGCTGAAGCCGAACAAGGCCTGTGACTGTGCGCTGTGGGATCCTAAATATTTGGAGAGCAAAGGTCAGGAGAACAGGACACTCCTCAGCGATGACTTTCTTCCCGCCCCCACAGTAGGGACGTGGGGCTGCTATGCCTGGAATGACCCCGGGCATCGGCCACAGCCAGTGCCTTGATGGGTCCCAGGGGTTCAGTGGTACCCACAAGGCAGGTCCTTCTTCTCCTCCAGGTTTTGACTGACACCAGAGCCTGGCGTGATGCCCTCCCTGAGGCTGGTGGGTATTTACAACAGACCTGATGTGCTGCAGCATGAAGCCAGGAGAAAAGAGCCTGCTGGCCACCCCACATCCTCAACGGGGCATGGTGGGACCTGCCACCGGCTGGCTAATCCTCCTCGCCATGTCCCCCTGCGCCCGCTGGCCAGGCCGCCGGCCGTTGCCAAAATAAACACTCGGGCATGGCAACGCTGACATTTGCTTCGGGCAAACAGGCGCTGGAAGAAGGAGGCAGTCACATTATTTTTTGCAGGCTGGTCACGAGGCAGGAGACAACCTGTTTGACACGGGCGTTTGGGATCGCATCTGCACCCGTGACTTTGCGGCCGCCCCCAGTGTGCCCTGGCTGACCCCCTCCGCATGCACCTCTTCCCGCCGAGCCCACCACCGTGTCCCAAGCCTTGGCGATGCTCCCGGGTGTCTCTGCAGGGTTAAACATCTCCTGCCACGCTTTGCTGTCCCCACATCAGAGCCGGGGAGGTCCCCAGGGCAGCAGCCCCACAAGCCAGAGGGTCGAGCAGGGCACAGCAGCAGTAGGTATGGCCCCATCAGGCAGGGGACAGGCAGCCGGCACTCAGTCCATCTCTCCCCCCCGCCAAAAAGAGCATCCCTCCACCGAGGGGTCACAGCTCTGCCCGATGTCGGTGATGGCAGCAGCCCCCGCGCCTGACTGGTGGCTATCGCTGGGGCGTAGGCAGGGGCGGTGAGCTGGGATTTCACCTGCCTGCTCTTTTCATGCTGGGGGAGGTTAAAAAGGCCCACCGAGGGAGGTTAGAGGGGTGAAGAAGCTGAGCCAAGGGCCCTGCGGGATGACGGGAAGGATCGGTCAATCACACTGGCACAGGAAGCCTCTTTCCGCAGATTTGCTGCTCAGTTGTCCCACAGATGAGCAAGACCAGCTGGGAGGAGGAGAGGCAGCCCTGTCACTTGTCATGCCTGCGGACTTCGCCCCCCCGAGCTGCCACCCTGGCTCCTTCCCTCCCCCAGGGGTGGTAGAAGATGTGCACATAGAGGAGCCCAAGGCTGCCCACACCCCAGCCCACCCGCAGGAACGGGCGTCTGTCAGACCTCCGATGGAGAAGGGGACATCGGGACAGTTCACAGGGGACAGGAAAACATTTCGATGAGGACACCAACCCCCAGGTGTCCGCTAATGCTGCAGCCTTTCTCACCTGTCCCAATTCCCTATTCCCATCCCATCGCGGGATTTGGGAATCAGGTAAGATTAGCTGATGGAGCGATGGCATCCCTGGGATTTCCCCCGGAGGGATGGCTGGGGACAGAGGGGAGTCCCCGGGAATGTGGTGCCAGTCGATTTTATTCTGGGAGAGATGCCAAAGCTGAGCACAGCTGCCGAAACAGGGGGTTTCCTCACGAGTACATTGTTGTCCCGCTGCCCCTGCCCTCAGCTGAAGGCTGCGGGAAAAGTGGGGAGAGATTGCACATCCCTGTCCTGCAGCCCAAACTCTCCCCGCATGGGGGAGAGGCATCCACCCCCCACATCGCAACCGCGATCCCAGACTCTCAGGTCTGGGGCTGTGTGAGCATTGCTGTCACGCTCATTAATTACCCAGATAATCCAGCTCAGTGTGAAATTAAGGGGTTTGTTTTTCTGGTTATTGCCCCAGTCAGGTTAAGGCATCTGGAAACAACTCCCACATTTTCAATCTGATCTGAGTATAAAGGGACAAGTTGCAGCAGCAAGAGGGCAGACTGTTAAATCGCATGCCTTTTCGTGAACACAGAGCATTACAAAAACGGCCAGGAATCACAAGGCTGAAAAGGGAAACTGAGGCACAGGGCAGCAAAGCAGCATCCCCCAAGAGCAGAGAGCATCCCCAGGATCACCCTCCTCTTCCCCTTGGCAGAAAGGCTGGGCAACGCTCTTGCTGAGCCCTCCCCGGGTCCTGTCCCTTGGGCAGCCACAGGCAAATCAAATTTGGGGAGTACCGAGGGCACGGAGCCCTCAGGGCCCACGCTAGCAGCGCAGCTGAATTCCTTGAAGCCGCTGGATGCTTCTCGCAGCTGCAGAGCAAATTCAATAACAATACTATGAGCAATGCCTTTTTAATAGGCACGAGGTGAAAAGAACCCAGCGAGTCAATATTTGTGGACGAAAACAAAATAAGCCAAGCTGTTAGCACAGAGGAATGCGAGGGAGGCCGGGAGGCGGCTGGGGTAATTATTATTTCATCTGCCAGATAGCTGTGGTCCTGCCCGCTGCCTCCTTCCACCCCCTTGGCCACGCTGCCCGTGCCGGAGGGAGGGCAGGGGAGAGGCGGAGATGGGGCAGAAAAGAGCAAATGTTTTGGCTTGGGCAGCATCGGGCGTGTGGCCGGGGCTGGCTCGGGGCTCCGGCCGCCGGAGGCTGAGAGCTGCCCTGGCTCAAGTATTTAATGTCAGCGGCTGGAATGTGCTTAACACAACATTTTACAAGGGAACATTAGTCAAGCATCCGCACTGACAGAGAGGGTCAGCGATAAGGAGCCGGCGCATGGGAGCTGCAGGGAAGTGGCTCTTGTTTCAGGCAAAGGAGGGCAAGGCTTGTCGGAGAAGGTTGAGGGGGGAACATAAAACAGGTCAAATAGCCCTGCTTTCGGTCTGGCCATCCCACCCGGCATCGTGTGGGGTGACAGTGCTATGCCAACGGCTTCCCACGCTCCCCCAGCTATTGCATGTGCTGACTCAGAGCCCCCCTCCAACAACCCCTGCAAGGTGAAATTTGGGAAACCTGCTCCAAAAACCATTCCCTGCCACACGCCCTTGCTTGCAGGAGTAATGGTGCTTGGCTGTCTGTGGGTATTAGGTACAGGTGGGAGCTTCCCGATAGCACAGCTCAGGCTCTGCTGCCTTGCAGCAGGGTCTCTTGAGACAGTCACTCACGATCAGGCCACGGCAAGGAGCATCCATCCCTAAACAACAGGAGTGAGACATGCCGCAGCCTGGAAATCTCCCAGAAATCGAGCTGGTAAAACGTTAGTCAGCTTCTCCTGCGACCTGAAAACAGCACCACCCTCCATCTATTCCTAGAGCTATCCCCGTTCATTAGCCTTCTTGGCCCCCAGGCTTAAAAAAATCCCCCAGTGTCACGACTCCTTAATAAGATGTCATCTTCAGCCATGACAAACACGAGCGCTCAGTAAATAATAGCTTTGCCATGTAATGTCATGCCTCTCCCATCTGTTGTAGTAATGACTTTGCCTCTCTCACCTGCCACCCTCCTGCGGCTGTTCTGTGCCCGCAGTGGCCAAGCCAAGCCAGCGCTTCCCTGGCCACAGCAGCAGCTCAGCCACCGACCCCTCCGACAGCTGCTGGGCTTGTTTTGGGGGTGGGCAGGGGAGGAGATGTGCTGGGACACAGGTGGTGGGGCGCGATCCAGCGTGGGAGAGGGGGAAGCACGGCCCTCCCGCACCCGGCCACCCCGGGAGCTGCAGAGGGGCTTCCTTGCCTTCTTCCTTCTTTCCTCCTTATTCTCTCCTTTCTTTACTTTGTATCTTTCTCTTTTTCTTGCTATCTTTCTTCTTCTGTCTCTCTTTTCTCTTCTTTTTCCTCCTTTCCTTCCCTTCCCTTCCCCTTTTCTCTGTTTCCCTGGTTCTGCAGAGCAGGAGTTAATTGTTGCTAGCAATTAAAAAAATAATAATTAAAAAAAACCCCACCAATTAAAAAAAAAAATTACAAGGACTAATCAAAGCTGTTTCTAGGGAGGGATTTCAAGTGTGTAATGTCCTCAGTCTGAAGTGAAGGTGGAGACAGACACTGCCTTTACAAGATGTCTTTTTTTATTCCCCCTCCCTTTCCTGTGGAACTTGGGTTACACTGAGTGCGTAAAGGATAGCAGGACGTGGCAGTGCTGTTTGCCGTGAAAACTAATAGGGCCATGCCTGCTTTCATCAGGAGTGTAATCAGAGCCACGGATAATGTTTTAAAAGGCACAGCGGCTTCAAGTGCAAGGGGGGATTTATTAGTGAAAACGAAACCACGCTTGAGCCTTTGCGAGTCTTATTTTAAGAGCCTGGAGGAGAAAGGAGCGGGCTGGCTGGCTGGGGAGAGGCGAGGCAGCCAGAGCTCTGCCACCGAGCAGCAGGGCTCATGACACCTCTAGCCTGCCGTTCTTGCTCCGCCACAGGTTGTCTGCACGACCTTGGTCATGTCACTTAGCGTCACGGTGGTTCAGCTCTTAGCCTGCACAGGGGGACAAAAATCACCCCCCCGGCAGCTCTAGAAAGAGATAAATAAGGATCATGCACAGGGGACACTTGCAGTCTCTGCAGTCCCACTGGGGCCCTGGCAGGACCCCAGGGGGCGGCCAACGGGTCCTACAGGATCTTACAGGTTCAGAGAGCAGCTCTGGGACCTTCTCCTACTCTGGCACTGCCACACGCGGTGGGTGCGGACAGGAGGAGAAAGGGGAAAAATGTCCCAGCAGACGGCCATAGCAAGCAAATGGATGCCCAGACTCCTAGGGTCTCTGGTTCTGCTACAGACCCAAAGTCCATCCCATACTTGAGGTGCTTGGTTTCTGCTGTCTTGAAACAGAGGCAGAGCAGCGGCCCAGTGACGCTGTTGAAAGGCTGAATTCCCAGTTTTGGCTGTCTCTCCGTGCTCCCCATGCTACTCAATAGACTCAAATAGCTCCTCTGTGCCGATGGACAGAGGATGTCTCACTGGTCCTCAACTAGGCTGGGGGAGGCAGCGAACACAGTCAACTGCTTTGCGTTCAGAGAGAGACCCGAGTACGACCTAAAAGCGCATTTGAAGGCTGAATTTGGTGCTAGGAGGAGAGGAGACCTTGCTCCTGAGAGCATGACACATGTTTAGGGTCTGTTTCTCCATCCTGAGGACAGTGTGGCTAGTTGGCAGGGGTGAGCTGTGCAGAAAAGGTAGTCCTGCCTCTGTTTCTCTCTTTTTGAAAGAGGGGAAAGCCTGAAAAGTGAGCAGTTCTGTTTGGAAAAATCCTGTTGGAGAGGCTTTCTCGGCCTCAGATGCCCTTGCCATCTGCACACATAAGAAACCCTTCATAAGGTTCTCATTTCCTCTTTACCTTTTTTATATAGCCCATAATAAGATCCCTAATTTTAATGGACTGTATGGATCTCACTAGCAGGGAATGGCTCCAGCAGAGAGGCTTTAACCCTCTGTTTCAACAGGATCAGCAACGGAGCTTTTGGTCCCTTGCTCGGCTCCACTGCAGGTGCTGGTGGGAGTTCTGCAGCCATCTCCACCCTCCCGACCTGTTGGGAGATGCTTGGGCGTAGGTGCCCCGTGTAGTGTTAGTGGGAACTCGCCCCTCTCCCTCAAATAGTTACGAAACAGTACAAGAAAAATTACCAGTAATTTGCTAAATTGGAAGGTGTGGAGGGAGCTGGGCTTGTCCGGCCAGAGGAGAGGGCTAACGGGTGGTTATAGAGCCAACAGAGCCACACTCTTCCTGGAGGTGCGTGGGAGGCAATGGACACAAGGCACAGCAAGGGAAATTCTACCTAGATACCAGCAAAATAATTCCTAGTGAGACTAGCGGCCAGAGAGTTAGCAAAGCACGTGGAAGTGTGACTTCCCTGGGCCGATCCTCTAGAGATGGGGGCACCACGCCAGATCTGGGTGTGTGTTAAAACCCACTGAATGGCTTGGGTGAGAGGCGGGAGAGAGCATAACCCGGCCCCAAAAGGTTTTATGGTGTCCCTTGCCTGGGGCACAGCTCAACTTGGACGTCAGCAGCCTGGCTGGGATCTCGGCTGGGAAAGGCAGCGCACAGGAGCTGATGGAGCCGTTACACCAGCCAGGGAAAAGCAGAGCCAGGCAGCGAGGATGCACAGAGCACATGTCAGGGGCTCTGGGATGGTTCCTGACAGCTCCTTTCTCCCAGAGCTCCTGGACAGGAGACAAAACGTGATTTCTTGCTCCTTCCACTCAAAGGCGGCTGTGAAAGTCTGATTTATGCTGAACACTCTGGAAAAGAAAAAAGCTTGGCTGTGGAACCAAGTTCAGCTCCCAGCCAGGAAACCCTTGTATGGGATCAACAAGTTTTAACCATGCAAATCAAATTTGGGTCCAAACAGAGTCCTGTTTCAGGACTTCTGCCTCTCCCTTCCTCGCTGCACAGGGACAGGCTACCTCCTCCCTGAGCAAGCCCTCACATCCATTCCCAGCGGCGAAGACAGCCCGGGGTATTGTAGACAATTTCTTTTCCTTCTTTTCTTTTCCTTCTCCTCTCCTCTCCTCTCCAAGGTGGAGCCAAACATGTCACACCTCTGTCTTTCACTGAGATAACTCCCAGCTGCCAAAGGAAGAGGTCCATCCACCTGTGACCCTGTCACCAAAAGCCGTGGTTGAGGGGGTCCTCATGCTATGTGACCCCCGGCAGCGTGGAGGAGTGCTCAGGGCACTGGGGAGAAGGAATGGCTTGGCTCAGTCACCAGCAATGAAGGTGGGCAGGTGATCTTGTTTCTCCGTGCCTTTGTTTCCCCAGGTGGACGCAGCAGACCAAAGGCCACTGTATGTCCTTTTTCCCCAGACCCACCATCTCCTGGGTAACCCTGGCAATGGGTCATGGGAGAAATCTTTGGACGTTGTTTGGGGTGTCTCCAGCCACGGCAACAGCAAATCCTCACCCTGTCCTTATACAGGTGAGACCAATTCTACAGCAGTACCGATGCACCATGGAGGGGTGAAACCTCCCACCCAGGCCTGCTCACATGGGGAGAGTCCAAGGGGATCCCCTGTTGGGGGCTAGAACTTGCCATCTAAGCTGGGACCATCTCTGAAGCTTGTGCACAACCATCTGGCTTACAAGGCAGGTACAACAGGGCCTGGATTGGTCCCTGAAGCACCTGGACATCCCCCAAGGTGCACGGTGACAGAAGGAGAGGCGTTGAACACAAGTTGCAGAAGGGAAAGATTTGATCAGATATTAGGGGGAAAATTTGCGCTGAGGATGGTTAAACACAGGGGACCAGACAGGTGGGGGAATTCCCATCCTTGGAGACATTCAAACTTGACTGGACAAAGCCCTGGGCAACCTGATCTAAGTTGGCTCTGTTCCTTCCAACCTAAATTATCCTATGGCCTACATCCACAGCACTACCCAAGATGCTCTTACATCATCTAGAGTTCAATAGGCCCATCTGGGCTTCTGCTTCTAAATCGGCAGGATCCTAATTCTCCCTTATGATTTAATCCTTTAATTCATTTGCCATAATCCTGCAGTATGTGGCTGGAGCAAAAGGAAACAACACAGCAAAGCAAACAGAGAAATGCAACCAGTGCCCCCGAGAATAGTATATTACTCCTCTTCTTTCCTGTTTGCCTTCCTGCCGTTCTGCTTCCATGAAAATTTGTGGGATTTCATCCAAAACTCCAGTATCTCCTCTCCAGCAGCGGCTGGCGATGGCCGCTTAGAAAGAAAATATGAGAAACAGCGAGCACAGAACGATCCTCTCCCTGCTGCACCCTGCCAACCTCTGGCAGCTGAAGCTTCAAGGACATCTGAAGCTAAAGGCCACTTCCAAACTCGAGCGCTTAGTTGTTACCATCTGAGAAACTGCCAGCGGAATGAGAGCCACAGCAAAGTTTTACGGGGAGACCCCGGGGAAAGCTATTTCCTCTCCTTCACGTGAAACAGGCTGCACGGTCCTTCCAGCGGGCACCTCCCCGTGCCCTCCCCGCCCTGGTCCCAGCCCCAGCTCTTGGGGTGAAAACTGGGAAGGGACCAGCATCACTTGTAGATCTGCTTATTGCCGCGAGCGTTGCATCCGACCCACAGATGCAGAGCCCGTGCGTTTCAGCCCCGTTCTCCCTCTCCTCTTCTTTCCTACGCCCCTGATCCCACAGTGATCTCGGGGATCCGATAAGAAAAGCTGTTTCTGGCGTAAAACACAAGCCCCTTTCCCTTGAGAGCTGGGATGCTTCTCGGCAGCGCTGTGACTCAGCCCCAGCCATTGTTCGCCCGGAGAAATGCCATGCGCCTTCGCGGCATGTACAGGTTGAAGAGCCCTTTGCAGACAATTTATCCACGGAGCCAGAACGGGAGCGTTTTACACTTTGCTCTTCCGTTGTGCTGCCAAGGGAGACCTCCCTGCATGAACACACACACGTACACACGCACCCCTGCACACACACAGGCACACACACACATACACGCCTACACACACGCATACACACACAGACACACCTGCACAAACACACTCATATACTCCTGCACACACACATACACACCTGCACAGACACGTACACACCTGCACACACAGACACACCCCTGCACACACACAGACACACACCTGCACATACACGCATACACACCTGCACACGCACACACACCTGCACACGCACATTCACATCTAGGCACACACACAAACACACCTGCACAAACATGCACATGCACACACACACTTGCGCACACACACACACCTGCACATACACACCTGCACACGCACATTCACATCTACACACACACCCCTGCACAAACACGCGCATGCACACACACCTACACACACCCCTGCACAGACATTCACACCCGCACACACACATACACACCCCTGCACACACACACCCCTGCACACACATTCACACCTGTACGCACACATACACACCTGCACATATACACACATACACACCTGCCCACACACATTCACATCTAGACACACACCTGCACATACACACCTGCACACGCACATTCACATCTACACACACACCCCTGCACAAACACGCGCATGCACACACACCTACACACACCCCTGCACAGACATTCACACCCGCACACACACACACCTGCACACACACCTGGACAAACACATACACACCTGCACATATACACACATACACACCTGCCCACACACATTCACATCTAGACACACACCTGCACATACACGCCTGCACAAACACAAACACGCCTGCACCCACACCTGCACAGACACTCACACCTGCACACACACACATTCACACCTGCACACACACACCCCTACACAAACACACCTGCACAAACACACACACACCCCTGCACACATGGACATTCACACCTGCACACACCTGCCCGCACACACACACCTGCACACACATTCACACCTGTGCACACACACACCTGCACACACACACATACACACCTGCACACACATGTACACACACCTGCACAGACATGTACACACACCGGCACACACATACACACCCTGCACACACACATCTGTGCACACATACACCTGCACACACACACATACACACCTGTGCACACACACACCTGCACACACACACATTCGCACACGCACACGTACACCCCCCTGCACACACGTGCACACACAGGGCAGAGCCCGCAGCGGGAACAACCGGAGCCAGCATCCCGCTGCTGTTTGAAAGCGCCGCACGCCCTGTGGCAGGGGCGTTTGCCCAGAGGTGCTGAGCTCCCCAGCCCTGGGTGCGGGAGGCAGGAGGTGGGCGCTGGGCACGTTCGGTGCTCACAGGCCACGCCAGGCAGCGGGTCCCACCAGCTCACACGGTCGTGGGGGAGGAACGATGAGGGATGCTCCGGTCAAGGACATGGCCCAACCCCAAGTGCGGACCCGCGGTTCGGTCGCAGGCATGTGTGCCAACAAGGGGAGGGCAGCTTTATGCCAGATCTTTCCTCCTTCTCTGACTTCCTCGCTTTCCATGGCCCCCACTCCTCTGCTTGCCCCCACTCAGCACCAAGGCATTGATGCTGCCTCGGCAAAGGTCATCTGAAACGTGGTTATCTGAGGAGCTGGATGAGTGTGTCCATACCCTCTGTTTCTTCAGAGGTGTGAGTGAGCTGAAGTGCAGCTTTATGGAGGAAAATTAACTACATGTACTCACCACTATTGCCCACTAATGAAGCACAGGGTGGTGGTAGGAATCCCCCTTCATGGAGTTTCTGGGTACTCAAAGTTCATGCAGGAGGCACCAGCCGCGAGAGGAGAGCGAGAGGATGCCTCTCCTGCCCCCACGCTGACACACAGGGCTGGCTTAGAAAAGATGTCGGTGGAGTTTGGAAAAGAAGCAGAAATATGTATTTCCCCAATAATCTGAAAACTTCAATAAATGTTTTCCCTCAGTAGGATGTAGCTGAGGAATCTGGGGACCATTGCTGGAGCCAGCCGCTCTGAGAGGAGAAAGCGAAAAGCCAGTCCAAGTGCAACAACTGCCAGGACAATAAAGGGATCTGAAGGGGTTCAAGAGTAGGAGGGGGGGGGTTGTCTCTTCGGTGTTGCCTCTTGATTAATATTTATATGTCAGAACCAGCAAAGCACACCTCCAGATCACGCACAGGATCTTTTTCTCCTTACTTGGGCAACAGAACGTATAGGCAGGACAATTGTGCAAACAAAGATGCGTGCCAAGCCCACCGCACCGAAGGGAAGAAATAAAAATACCAGTTATTTAAAACACGTGTATTAACAGAGGGGTTCACCTCTCCCCTGCCTTTGTGCTCTGCTGACATCGCGGAGGCAGATGAAAAACCTCGCTGGAGCATCAGACTGGCCCCAGCCCCCGGGGGATGCAGGGGCTTTGCTCCTCTGGCCTCCCTGGGCGACCCATTGGCACCTGCACCGTCACCCACACTGTGACGCTCACCTCTCTGCCCCAGCAAGGTCCTGGGGAGGAGGACAAAGATGCAGGAGGAGCTGGTTGAAATTCCCACCCCTTCCCTGCCAGGGAGAAGTACAGCGTTGATTTAAACTGGGGGGCAAGGCGGAGGGGGGTGCAGTGTCATGATACCTGATGTGGGAATGCTCCTCGCATGGCTGAGCTTCATCTGCACATGGTTTGCAACATCTCCAGGGTACAGTGATGGACGACAGCCACAAAGGGACAGGATCCAAACAAATGAACTTTGTGCCAGCAAGGCTGTAGCTCTTTCCCCTTCCCATGTCCCTCTCCCCACCCTCCCTCCCCGCCTCCCCTTTTCAAATGCTTTCAAAAGATTTCAGCCCAAATGTTCCCAATTTGGGGCTGAATGGCATTCCCAGCATTTGTGCTTTGTAAGGGGGATGGAGGGATGCAGAACAGCAAAGGGCTGGTGCCACCCAGACCCTTCCCACAGCCCGGCTTTGCACCAGAAGGCCAGACCCTGAGGAGACGTGCCAGGTCCTGCCCAGGGACCCTCCATTCCTCAAACAATTACAGCGAAGTGATCTGGGTGCTTCAACACACGGGGAGGAGGGTGATGCAGGGCCCTTGGGGAGATAATGGGAGCCAGAAGGTCTTATCAACTTCTTGGAGGGCAGAGTCAAGCCCTTCAAACGAAAGCCCTTGAGGGAGCGGAGAGCATCTTCCCTCAAGTGTCAGGCATGTTTCAGCAGTTTATAACTACCAATGTCCTCCTTCGGCCGCGCTCGGCCTCGCAGCACCAGCTGCATCCTCAGCCCTGGACCTGATCCTGATGGAGCTGAGCACCTGAGCTTGATTTGGCCAAGGGATGGCAGGATCAGGCCTCGGGGGGGTGTGTGTGTATGTTTCCAGGGACGCCTTCAGCTGCTATTGCTTGGTTCAGCCTTCTCTGGTTTAAGCTATGGTTTTTTCCCTACGCAGACCAAAGAAGGGGTTAAACTGAGCTCACCTGGACAAGGCAGTCACTTGGCTGGAAAGGAAGCAGGATCCATCCCCTTTCTCTTCCCCTTCCACCCCATTCCTCTCCCCCACCCTGTTTCTCTCCTATACATCCCACTGCTGAGAGCACCGTCCTGCTGCAGAGCCTCCCCAGGTGCCCCGATGATAAGCTGCAAGCCCTAATGGCAGGAGAGGGGACAATGGCATCAGACCCCAGGGCTGACCCCACCAATGCCAGGGGCTCCCCAGTGCATCCAAACTGGGGATCCAACACACAGAGCGGGGTCCACTAGCCTTGTAACCACCTAGTCCAGAGATGGGGCTCTCTCCAGGTATCTGCTCCCCATGGCTCCACCACCCAGCCCTTTCCCAGCTGATGTTCTGCTGAGTGGGATCCCCCACGGACATGCAGGGGGATGCAGCCCCGAAACCTGCTCACTCAACACAACCAGGCTTACCCTGTCCCTCTGCTGTGACACATTCAAACATGCCAAGATCTCCAGAGGGTGGGAAAGGAGATGAGGTGTCCCAGGATGGCAGGTGAGACCCCACAGATTAAGGCGTGATTTAGATCTGGTCTCACATTTGCCAGGAACAGGAGGATTTTAGCAGCACATCACGTTCTGCCGGCTGGGCTTACAGGTAGTAAAAGAGTCTGTGCTTAGAAAGAGAGTAAATAGAAAGCTCCTAGGGCTGTTTGTCACAGAGATTGCGGAGAGGCGGTAAGCACAGGCATTTTCCTGAGCAGCCCCGATCCCTCTGCCCTCCCCTGGGAAGGAGGTGGGACTGCTGCTGGTCCACATCCAGGCTGCAACTGCTGTGCTTTGCTGGAAAGGGAGATGAGCCCCCTACCCTGCCTAGCCCTCTCCAGCTCCTGCCACCTGTCAAGGGCACGGGGGTGACGTGGGGAGGAATTAAATCCATCTGAGTTCTCCCAGCCCCGCTACGAGGTACCTAGCACTGGTGTCGCTGGTTTCCAACGGGATCCCAAGTCTGGGTTTCCCTTGGATTCACCTCCTGTGGAAAGCTGAGGGGGGGGCTGCCCCATAAGGCTTGCAAGGTTTTGGGGGTTGCTGGGTTTATTCCTCCAGTCCTGGGAACAAAATGAAATGGAGACTTCAGCCTCTGCAAGGGCAGTCAAATCCCCCAGATTTTGAGGTGGGCTCAGCAGAGACCCCCCAAAACTGCGCAGGGTTGACTGGGCTCCCGGGAGAGCGGCTAGAGGGTGAGACAGAGGAGGAATGGGTTTGCCAGAGCTGCCTCCCCGATGGCCACCGGCCAACCCGCCCCGCGCCGGTTCCTGCCTCTGCCCCCGGGTTCCTCCTAACGAGGTTTCCAGCTCGGCTGAACCCCCGCGTCGCTTGCGGGGCCGCAGCCGTCCGGGGCTGAACGGGGCTGAGGAGGGGAGGGGGGAATCGTCGGCCCCATCCCCTGATTCCTCCTCCCCGGTATTATCGAGGGTTCGAGTTACATCGAACAAACACGAAAGCGGGGCAAAACTGGGGAGGGGGTGCAGAAAAATACTGCCACTGATTCATGGAAAGACGTGTGGCGGGGGGGTGATTTTAAACCCTGAGGCAATGCTCAGGGTGAAAGGGGACGGCCCGGGGTGGCTTTCGGCGGTGGTCCCCGCGCCCTGTGCAGGAGTTTGTGATGGAAAGTCTGCAAAAGCCATTAGGACTTTTGTGCTGGGGCACTAGAAAAGCAACGCAGACACCACTCACTTTTCTAAATAAACATTAGTCTTAAAAAGTTTGCACTGCTGACCCCCGCAGCTCTGATTACTTGTAATTCTCTGAACCATATTTTAAGGCTTCAAACTCTTTCTTTTTTTTTTTTTTTGTTTTTTTGCGGGGAGGGGGCGGATTTTGTTCGTTCCTCCCTGCAGCCGTGCCACAGATGTGCCGCCGGTACTGTGTGCTCCGGGGTTGCCGGGCCGGGCCGGGGGGGCCCTGTCCACTCCCCAGGCAGGTCCTTATTCCCCAGCCCCACAGCCGCAGCCCCTCCGCATGTTCAGCTCCCTCCACGTTCCCCCGGCGAAGCTTTTTCTTCCTTTCTTCTTTTTTCGGAGGGGTTGGGACCACTTTCGCGATCCCAGTGAAGAGATGCTGGTTCCCTCTTACGGAGGGGGGGAGGCGTGCGGGATGCAGCCCCATCCCCACCAGGCTGTGCTCCCAAACAGCCCCGGGACCCCTCCCCAAATCCCCCCCCCCCAAAGAGCCACATCTTCGCAGCGCGGCGGAGGCAGCTGCACCGAGGTATCATCAGTATAATTGGAAGGGTCACATGTTAAACCCTCGCTGTTGTTCGCGGTAATGTAGCTGTGTCCCTCGGTTGCACATTTACCGATTTCTCTCAAACCAACCATTGTCACAAGGTTCATTCCAGAAGGAGTGATCCAATGGGTTGCCACGGCAACTATAATGACATTAAAATAGAGGCGGCAGCCGCCACCCCCCCACACACTCCCGGGCACAGCCCTCCCTCCCTCCGTACCTCTCCCTCCTAAAAAACAGGCAGCAGCCCGGCAAAATCCCGCACGTTTCCCGTCGGGGCAGCCCGGGAAATAACACCCGTACCCAGATGCAAACAAAGTGGTGGGGGGTGTGGTGGTGATTTATTTAAACCTTCCCGGGGGAAAGCGGCCGAGGGAAAACAACCGAAACGCGGTTGTTGCGCTCCCGCGGAAGGTGAAATTGACCGATTCTGGTCAGTTTCCAGCCCGAGGGCGGGGGGGACGCGGGGACCGGTGGGCGCTCCCGCCCGCGGGAAAAGGGCGCAGGCGGCGGGGATTTGGGAACGGGAAGAAGCGAGGGTCGATCCTTGCCGGGAGCGGGGAAAACGGTACAAACCTGGGGGTTATAAAGCCCCCGCCGAGGCACCTGCGGGTAGGGCGGTGAGACCCTCTCCCTGGGCCCGGCCCCGCGCTGGAAATACACTTTTCGCCACTTGGTCTTGGGGGAAACGTTCGTTTCCGATTGATTTGCCTTTATTATTTCTCTTCGGCGCTGCTACGCTGCTTTCCCGCATTTTTATTTTTCCCCTCGAAATCTGGGGCGAGAAAAGACGTTTAAAAAAAAAGGACCCGTGTTTCCTATTATCACAAGACACCCTTCCCTCTCGATGAATATTTCCCATCTGTTCTGTCCTGGGCATATAAGAAAAAAATGTGACCGAAGAACACTGTGCAAAAGCAAAAGGAAAATTCTGGGAATACCAACTATAGTATCAATGGATCTGTCGGGGGCCCTCCAATATGTCTATTTTCCATACGGGATAACGCACTGCCCGTATTTCGTCGCCAGCAGCCGATAGCAGCCCCTGAAATCGGGCTCTCTGGGATTTCCATGACGCTTTCCCGAATACCTTTCCAGATTTCTGAGCGGGGCAGGAAACGAGTCGTTTCTATCAGGTTTTGGCCATTTTTTTTTTTTCCACGGGAGCCTCTGAGCAGAAGTTTACCGGGCAAGGACGGAGAGGAAAGACCAGAAAGCTCAGCTCAGAGCCGTGGTTTCATTTCCTCCACCAAAATGTGCCCGACACCTGCCTGCCGTTGGGATAAATCCCCACTCCGGGCAGAACCCGGAGGGTGCCCGCGGCTGGCAGCGCCAAAAAAAAAAGACAAAGTGGGGAAAATTCAGGCCAGCCCGAACCGGAGCCGCCCGCAGCCCGTTCACACGCGGTTTGCGGCGGCGGAGCGGCTTCCTTCAGCCGGCCCCGACGGCGGAGCTGCCGGCACCAGCTCCGGAATCGACACCCGCACCCGGCCGTCCACGCTGAGCATCCGCCAAGAGCCCCGGGTCCGCCGGGGGTTGCTCCGGGATCACCCCTCGGAGCGCCCGTCGCGGGAGGGGAACGGGCCGAGGCGCGCTGCGACAGGGACGGCGGGGCCCGGGGGTCTGGGGATGCAGGGTCCGGGGGGCACCGCTTGGCCTCGGCCTCCCTGAGGGGCTGCACGACCCTCCGGAGCTGCCTCCCTCGCACAGAACCGCTGCGACTGCTGTGCTGCCCCCGGGAGAGGGGGGTACCCCATCCCTCAGGCCACCCACCTCCCAGCTGAGGTGGGGAAGGGGAGACACGGGGACACACACACTCATCCCGCAGTCTGGCCACAGGTTCCGCTGGAAAACGCACTTGGCCTGGTGGGGGGGACACACGAGGTGGGCGGTTTCTCCAGCCGCAGTTCCCCGAGGGGACCCGAGGTTGCGGTCTCCCCCCAGGAGCTGGGGCGGGGAAGAGCGGCCGGGATGGGGGGGAAGGACCGGCTGGAGCCGCGGGAAAGACGGAGAGGCGACCGCGGGTGGGTGTCTCCCTTCCCGCGGTGCTAACGGGGGGTCCCGGCCCCCGCCACAACTCCATCTCCTCGGGGCAGAGCGCAGGGCGGGTGGGACCCTCCGCGGTGCGACAGGAGGGGAACCCCGGGGCTCGGGGAGGCTGCCGGGGACACAGCGGGGGCTCAGTTCGCCGCTGCTCCCGGAAGGCCAGAAATGCCCTTTTCGGCGATCTCCTGAGCTCAAGAGCCGTCAGAAACGTCCCTCTGAAGTGATCCTCTTGGCAGGGGTTTATTGAAAGAGATATGCAGAGTAGGAGCATGCCCGAGAGGAGATGTGAGCCTTGTGTGGCAGGGGAGAAAATGATATTAAAACCCAATTAAAAAGAAGAAGGAAAGGTGGGAAAACGAAATTATCCTCTTTGTGAAACGTGTCGGGCTTCACCAGAGCAACTGCAGAAGGGAGGCCTTTCCACCAGGGTGGATAAATTTACTCGTGTCCCACATGACCGAGGGTGGGGGACCCGGGGGGGGAGGAAGAGAAAGGTCATGGGACTGGGATTTGGGTTGTAAGTCATTGAGGAGACGTGGATTTCAGCGCCGGGATCCGCGTTAGGTGGCAGCGGCCTCGGGTTTTGCAAGAAAAGTAATTAAATAGGAAGAAGAAAAAGANAGAAAGAAAGAAAGAAAGAAAGAAAGAAAGAAAGAAAGAAAGAAAGAAAGAAAGAAAGAAAGAAAGAAAGAAAGAAAGAAAGAAAGAAAGAAAGAAAGAAAGAAAGAAAGAAAGAAAGAAAGAAAGAAAGAAAGAAAGAAAGAAAGAAAGAAAGAAAGAAAGAAAGAAAGAAAGAAAGAAAGAAAGAAAGAAAGAAAGAAAGAAAGAAAGAAAGAAAGAAAGAAAGAAAGAAAGAAAGAAAGAAAGAAAGAAAGAAAGAAAGAAAGAAAGAAAGAAAGAAAGAAAGAAAGAAAGAAAGAAAGAAAGAAAGAAAGAAAGAAAGAAAGAAAGAAAGAAAGAAAGAAAGAAAGAAAGAAAGAAAGAAAGAAAGAAAGAAAGAAAGAAAGAAAGAAAGAAAGAAAGAAAGAAAGAAAGAAAGAAAGAAAGAAAGAAAGAAAGAAAGAAAGAAAGAAAGAAAGAAAGAAAGAAAGAAAGAAAGAAAGAAAGAAAGAAAGAAAGAAAACAAACGGGGGGAGGAGAGGAAAGGGCATTTAAAAAATAAACCCAGTAAAATCTCGGGGGATTAGAGGTGGGAAGTTGCGTTTGGGTTACACAGCTCCAGGAGAGCGTCTCTGGGAGACCCTGCTCGCCTAGGGAAGGGGCTGCCCTCCACGTCCCCCCCGGGGCGGCGGAGAGTGCTCGGCGCTGCACCCCGCGCCGGCTCGGAGGGCGGCCTCCCGCCCGGCCCCGGCTCCCGGCCGAGCCCTGCCCGCTCCTTTTGTTGCCTCTATTTTGCGGCCACGTCGCTCCCCTGGGAAGAGGAGATCCCAGGGGAGCTGCAGGCGGGAAGGGGGGCTCAGCACTGCCTCAAACATCTGCTTCACATCTCCCTCCCCTTGCCCCCACGCACCCTGCAGGGACCTGCCGCGGGCGGGGGGAGCCGCGGTCTGAGGCGAGGGTGGTCCGTCTGCCTGGACCCTGGCATTTTTTGGCCCCATCCCCAAACGGGGGAAGTTTTTCCTTCTCCACTTACTTTATTTAAATTTAAAGCGACAGCAGCGAGCCCCCCGTCCCCCGCCGTCCCCATTTCGCCCTGGGTCCGGCTGAGCTGCGGCCGGGGGTACCCCTAGCACAGCCCCGCTCCCACCCGGCTCTAGGGTTTCCTACACCCGGGGGCTTTTCCTGTGTCCTCCCCACTCTCCCTCTGCCCAGGGGTGATGGGGGGGGAGGCACCATGGAGGCCACCCCAGGCAATGTCGTCCGGGTGGGGGGAAAAATTCCCACGGATTTTGCAGGGAGTCTAGCTGGAATTAAAAGCGATCGTGTGTCCCGCAGACGGCTCTCAAAACTGAGGAGTGATTTGGGCGGGGGGAGGGATGGGTGACCGGGGACTCATTCAGGTTACACGGATTTTCCGAGGACTCTCCGCTCGCCTCCGTCGGCGGGGAAAAGTGGAGTGTCTGGAGTATCTTCGCGAGAGTGAAAGGAATCGCCGATGTTGGTTTAACCCGTTTCAAAACCCCGGTACAAACGAAAGAGGAATGTAGGTTCACTTAAATGGCGAGTTAAAGTGGGGAAATCGAAATCTGATCGAAACGGACAAGGACTGCCCCGAAAAACGCTTCTCTGCCCCCCTGAGACATGGAGTCCAACCCTCGGTATCCAGAAAGGATCGGGGGGTGGGAGAAACACTGCCAGGTCCGTAAAAAGCAAGATCCCGGTGCACCGACACGAAGCCTTCCCGGTAGAAACGCACGCACAAACTCATTACACCCCTTGGGGCTCCCGCCCGCCCGCTCACCGGGGAGCCGATCTCCCGCGCAGGTTTTCATTCGGGTTTACCAGACACGCTTTGGCATACGGAGTGATGAACGATTACAATTCACTCCATATCCATACCCATACCCATATATCTAATTTATTCGAAGCCCGGGGGGAGGGATGCGGGCAGGCAGGGCGGTTGGGAAGGGAGGCATCCCGACTGCCGGGGGCTGGGAAAGGCCGCCGGGCTGCGGGGCTCCGGGATGCTCGGTGCCGGCTGCCCCTTCCCGGGCGACGGATGGGCGCATCCCGGGGCCGTCCACCCGAGGAGATCATTAGCATTTGAATGATGAAGGAAGGGTTGGAAACGCGCGATCAAACCCTGCCGCCAGCGGTTTTTCTCCCGTCCCAGATCGCAGCGTCACCTGTTGCTGCCACGGGCCTGGGGCGCCGACTTGCATCTGATTTAATAAAATAATAAAATGCGAACTGGTCCCGCACGGGCCCCGTCTGTGCCCGGGGGGAGCGGGGACCGGCACATGTTTGTACCTACAACTCCGTCTGGGCCGGGGACGCCGCCTCCCGCACGGACACCCCCCCCGGTAAAAGCACCGACGGACCGGTGAAACGGAGGGTGTACGGGGATGTGCTGCCGGGGGGGGCCGCCGTGCTGCCGGGAAACGCGCCCTGAGCTGCCCCACAGCCGACCAGGCACAGGCAGAGGACCGCTGAACTCGGGACGGGGGGCGGGGGGGCCCGACGGTGTCTCCCCTGGTTTAAAGGAGGGGAGACCCCCCACACACACCCCGCTGCGGCCGGGTGAGCGATCCCCGGGGCTGGACAGAGTTGGAAACCTCCAGGAAAGAGCGGGAGAGCGGCCCTTGATGGACCCGAGACGAAGTGAGACTGGAGAGTCCAACAGGGAGAGAAAAAGGAAAGAGGGAAAAAGAGAGAAAAGATAAAGGGAGAGGAGAGAAAACAAAAAGATGTAAATAGAGAGAGAGAAAAAAAGAGAGAGAAAATAATGATCGGGAAGAGAAAGAAAGAAAAGAAAAACAACAAAAAGAGAGAAAATTAAATAGGAAAAGATGAAGAAAGAGAGAAAAAAACAAAAGAGAGAAAAAGGAAGAGGGAGGAAGAGGGAAAAAGAGAGGGGGAGAGAAAGAAAGGAAGAAAGAAAGAAAGAAAGAAAGAAAGAAAGAAAGAAAGAAAGAAAGAAAGAAAGACAAAGAGGGAGAAAAGGAGAAAGAAACAGGTAAATAGAAGAGTGAAAGAGTAAAAGGAGAGAAAGAAGAGAAAGAAAGAGAGAAATAACAAAGGAAGAAAAGAAAGAAGGAAAAAGGGAAAGAAAGAAAGAAAGAAAGAAAGAAAGAAAGAAAGAAAGAAAGAAAGAAAGAAAGAAAGAAAGAAAGAAAGAAGAGTGGGAGAGTAAGGAAAGAGAAAGGAAAAAAGAAAGAAAGAAAAAAGAAAGAAAGGACGAGAAAGAGAAAAGGCGAGGAAGAGAAGGAGGGAAGGAAAGATGAGCGGTGGCCCGGGAGGCGAGGGGAGAGCGCGGGTCCGGCCCCTCTCCTCGCCCGACAGACAGACGGAGGGGCGAGCACAGGGCACTGACCTACCGCGAACATCTCAAGGAGGATTTCGAAAGCACCAACTTAATTTCCAAAGCAATTTTCCTGCGGCTGAGCCGGCTGCGACAGCTCCTCCCGCCCTCCCCAAATCGGAAAATGGATTTTTTTATTTTTTTTTTTTTAAACCTCGTTTCTCTACTTTCTGTGCCGGGAAAGGAAAGAAATTAGAGGGAAGTGAGGAGGGAAAGAAGATGCTGGAGGGCAGTTATTTTCCAAAGTTACGAGGCAGGAAAAGTGTTTTCAGGTCGGGCACCGGGGCACGGGGAGACTGGGCGTTATTATTAAATCCTAAATCCACCGTGAAAACGGGAGTTTCTGTGCAGTCACAGGGAAGGGCCAAGGCAAGCCCGGAGGAAGAGCCGAGCTATTGGAAAAGATGCTCTTGATGTTTAAAGGTGGTTTCTATAATCCGGGTTGATTTATTTTTGTTCGGGGCTGCGAGGAACTAGAAAGAGAAAACCAAAAAGCTACCGGGAGAAAGGAATAAGATCTTGACCTTTCCTAATTCTCCAAATCGGCAGTAATGGAAAGCAGAAGGTGCCAGGGGAGGAGGCAGGAGGCAAGGGCCGGCCGGGCCGAAGTCCCACACCCCGCAGCCCGCAGCAGGCGGCTGGGAGCCCGGCTGGCGAGTGAAGGGCCACTCGCTTCCTTCCTCGGGAGCCGCTCGACTTAGTTAAGCGAAAGCAGAGAAAGAAATCGTGTCCGTCCTGCTTCCCGCTGCCGTCCCGACGGGGATATTCCGGAGCAGGATCGTTTTATCCCGCCCCGATAAACCCGAGGAGAAACCCCATTTTCCGCCTCGGGCTCTGCAAACACGGAAAACCGCCGCGGAGTAAATACTTAGCTTCGTGGTTTTGTGACAAACCCTTCATCTGGGCATATAGAAAGGAGAGGAGTGGGGGCACATTAATTAAAAAAAAAAAATAAAAATCATCGCCACAGATGTCTGACCGAGGCGAAGCAAAGGGAAACCCGCATCCCACCGGCCCCGCTGGGGAAGAGCCGCCGAGCCGAGCCCCGGCGGGAAAGGGAAAAGGGAGGAAAAACCCCCTAAACCTGCGGCAAAGGATCGGGCCCCGCGGCGGGAGCGGGGTCTCCGCCGGCCCGGCTTTGCCTGGGGTTTAACACTGGGAAAATAACCACCGAAAGCAACACCGAGAACCGGGCGGATTCGCCTACGGACGAGAGGCAAGGGAAATGCCGGGTCGCTTTTTTGGCCAGGGACTCCCAAACAGCGACTGCAACAGCTAATTATTTTCCTTTTAGTGCTCGGTTATTGCTGGTGTCCTCCCCGCCTTCCGCCCCC
>VYZM01015699.1:259-14924 GCA_013398915.1 Dromas ardeola | reverse complement strand
AGGGGCAAATCAGTGGGAAAAAAAGAGCTGAGCATGAAAGGGGAAAAAAAGAACAGGAAAGAAAGACTTGGGGAAAACACCATCGCTATAGATAGCAAAAAGAGTAGACAATAAGAAAGAACAGACAAAGAGGAGACAGAAAACAAAGGAGATTAATCAAGACCAAAAAAAAAGCCCTGGGGAGATGATCTGTATCAGAAATAAGGGGTGTTTTTAACCAAAATTGGAGATGCACAGTATAATGGGGAACGCTACAGACCAGTGTAGAGGGCCCAGGACAATAAACAGAAGAAATATTTCAAACTAAATGAGCACAGAGTGAATAGAGCAGTTGTGCTGCTGTACACTCTAAACAGGAAAGGGGTTATAAGTTATGAACATTAATCTGGTGTTTCTCTACAATTTAGAAGGTAAGCAGGATGCTAAATGGCATTAGCATAAAACTAAGATGTTGTATTACGGTGGGTTTTTTTCTACTATATGCTCTTCGATAAGTCTATGTGCTACAGTATATTGAATAAGGATACTAAAACTAGCAGAGCTCTGCTGTCATCACACAATGATATATGGTAACAGTAAATGTACACTTGGGTATATTGCTCCTGATTGCTTATTTCAGCCTTTTGCCAAGCTGTAGTCTGCCCCATTCCTGCTAAACATTATAAATACTTTTAATGGAAATGGAATACACATCAAAAGATGTGATATTATTGTTTTATGAGGCACTGGTTAGACCTCATGCTTAGTTGGGCTCATTTTGCTGGAGAAAGGCTATTATTGTACAACATAATGGAGTACGTGGGATAAATTCAGCTTTTGAGATAATTTCTTATGAGGAATTGCATGTTGGCAGATGCACTGATTTCAAGTGAGGCACCCACGTGCATCCGAAGGTAGAATATTCTCCAACAAAAAGAAAAGTGCAAAGGAGCCAAATGAAATCCTTTGAAATTATATTGTCAGTTTGACAAAATATACTTGGTTCTTATGGTGCTTTCAAAGCACGGTGCTTGGTTATTACCATCGCGCTCATCTTGTGTCAGGGAAAAAGATACAGTGATTTGACAGAGGGCACTTATGGTAGTTAGATGCAAAACCAGCAGTGATACCATGAATTAATGACACCAGCTTTGTTGAAGTTGATATTAAAATTCTAATTAGCTCCAACTGTCCCAGGGCTTAAGCAGTGTTCCTGTCACTCTGTCTATTAATTTATCAATCTAATCAGGAAAAACACGAGTGGCCTAGCTTTTTTAGGGACAGGTGCTAGCTTCCACTTGTTGAAAGCACAACTAGCCCCTCTAGACACCTGGCTGTGCTCAGGAAAAAGGATGTCTAGTGCCTATCTCTTTTTCTGGGTGGACATGGCACAACAGTTGGGCTTTAAACATGGTTATGTATCTGAGCAATAGGTAACATTTGCTTGTGAGGGCAGTGCATGCCCTTACAGGCATTTCCTAGCTCCTCCTTGGCAAATGCAGCAGGCCAGATGGAACTGTTCCTTGGGCTGCCAGTTGGACCACCCTGGTTTGTACCAAACAGGATTTTAAAAAACCCAAGGGGATGGAAAAAGTCTGAAAATTAGCAACTAAAAATAAACAGGAAATGAAGGCAGAACTGTTTCACACGAAGTGCCATAAGTACATGAAATAGAATTGTCCAGTTAAAATTATCAAAATGATGAATTTAAGTAAAAACACTGGGAATAGTGAAAATAATGCCAGGGCAGAAGGGAAAGGAAGAGTTATATTTAAACAAAAAAAAAACCCTAAACAACCTCAGCTACAACAACGCTATCACTAGAACCACACATGGGTATCTTCAATGTGAGGTAAAGGAATGTGTCCAGAAGAATGGGATTTTGAAGGTCCAAAACATGTTAAGTTTAACAAAGTTCCTGTAACCTCCTTTGGAATTCCTTATTTGTCACAGCAGCTATGGTCTGTAGCTTGAAATTTTTTTTTCCTTTAAGTAACAGCTTTGAGATATTAAGACTCAGGCCAAGTACATAATGGAAGTTTGTATTCTATCACTTGTACCGCATAAGCATGAGAAATTAGATAGGAGAAAGATACTGCATAATAATAACAACAACAATACTTTACTAGTTATCCAGGATCAGTTCTTAAGATTCAATGCAGGTTTTTTTTCCAGATGGATGTAAGATGCTGTCAGTCTGTGAGGACACGTTATTTTCAATATATGTTATTTAATGGAAACATAATGCCAAAGAGAAATAGCACCACCTACAATTTGATAGTACTGTTTAAAGCTGGAAAAGTCAGAAGAATATCTCAAAACATACAGGGCACAATCCTTTATTGCCAAGATAAAACCTATCTACACGTGACTTTTTCCTTCTGCAGGTTCTACAGGTACTGCAAAGAGCTATGAAACTGCTTTCTGACCATTCCATTTAACGCTCACACCAACAAAATGTAATAGAGAAAATAAAGTATAAACACACAATATTCACACAATGTATCGTGTATGCTAATGTTGAGATACTGAGTAAAATACTGCAACACGCAATTCCTTTTGGTATTTCACTCATCTGAGACCTTGAGACACTAAAGGCTGTGTTTTCTAATTTTGGAGTTTTACACAAATGCGGGCACTGGAGCACTTTCATTATCTAAACAGTTCCCCCAAAAATTTAAACACAGTGAAGCACAATCAAGCCTTATTAGATAGATTATTAAGTAGGACTTGCTAGGATACTTGAACTGCTAACCAAAACAACATATGCAGCACATGTTTGTGCAGAAGACTGGGAGTCTTAAGTCTTCTTCCTGTTCTGCAAGGTGGATTCCACTAAATAACATTTGGCTCTGGGGAGAGAGGGGCAGGGGAGGGAAAAAACAACAACAAAACAACAACAAGAAGAAGATATTCCTTTCCTGCAGGACATATGGAATCTGAAGCATCCAGGACAGCAAACTGCAGAAGTATCACTTCAGAGTTCTTTGGATTTGGTGAACTCTCCCTTCAGTTAAGGCCAGCAACACAGTCAAAATATTAGGTATTTCCATAGCATCTCTAAGTTAGCACTTTTTTAGGCCGCTATCTCTGAAGTGGCAAGAAATGATCTCTTAGTGATTGTGCTTGTGTGCCAAAGCTCTTAATTGGCAGGTGACACAGCGCTAGATTTCTTTTTTTTTTTTTTTTTTTTTTAAGTCCCTGTGCTACAAGTATAATCTGAAAATGATACTGTATTTTTCTGGTTCATTCTGCCTTACTAGTAGTAACAATATTTCTGTATTTGGAATTTAAAGTAACGAGAACAAGGCAGCAATTCAATACCAGATAAGCTGGTTAGCAAAGAGGACATCATAAGACCATCTAAGATGGCGGGTAGAAACCGCATCCTGCTTTAGTTGGCAGGCCACCTTCCTTTCTTTTGCTACTAAAGTGCCACTACATTTTAATATTCTAAAACAATAATGCATAAGATAGAGCACAAGGCATTTTGTTGTTGTTTCATGGGTATGGTTTTTTGCCTTTTAAAGAAAATAATACAGAAGGGTATTTGCAGAAAGACCTTGGGGCAGATTCTTAGGTAGCAGAAATTATCATAACTGAGATCAACAGAGACATGACGGTTTCAAACAGCTGATGAGCCTCCTCTTCTCTTTTATGAGTGGGTCTTAAATGTGTCAAGAAAAGGATCACAGAAAGTCCCGTCACAGAATTTCCAAGCCACTAGACATCAAGGACAAAAATCTGCCTCTGCAACAGGTTTTAGCAAATGTGCTACTGGTTTTAATGAAACTCAGCTATTTTTACTTCTTTAATTGTTAGAGCATGGACACTTCAAAAGCTTAGAATTTTTCAATTTTTCTGTAACACAGAAATTTTCAATGTCTTAGAGAAGTAATGGGCTATGTTTCCCTTTCCCAAATTTAAAATTTACATTAAGACCTAGACAACCAATAAGTAAATGAATCAATCTATTAATTTAACATTCCCCTTTTTTCTTTTTTTTTTTATAAAATGCAATCTTTACTCATTTACTTAGAATTATTCATAGGGCAAAACCAGGAGAACACCAGTCTGAATATTATCTGTAGCTCAGAGTTCACATCAGAGTTCAGCAAGTCTCAACTGCTACCTACAGATATTTCATGTAATAATAGAAAGCATGTATACAACACCATTCTAATAAATGTTCCCTCTACAATCTCTATACTTCCATAGATTCTTTAAAATTTAGTCTAATATTACTCTATAGTCTATTGTAATATGAATTAGATGACAAAATCAAATGTAGATTGCCACTGTGCAAGGCAACATATAAATACATATAAAATATACATGGAAAATTAACTTCCAAGGGGCTTAAAACAAAAGACTAGAGATAATATTAAACAACTTAAATAATAAAGGTTCTAAAAATAATTGTATTCAGCTTTCTGTTTCATTATGTGTTTCATTCCAGTAGCATCGCTGCAGTCAGTGAATTTCCAAAAGCTAGGTGATTCAGACACTTTTACCCATGACCCATGTGAAAATAAAATTAATTTTGATGCACATTGTACCAGAAACCCAATATAAGTCCTGCAAATAGTGTTCTGTAGCAATACCCGTATTTTTTAGTGTCAACTAAAGTTTTTTAGTGAAAACTAATTACCCATTCTCAGTATGAAACATCGATGGAGTTGGCGGTGGAATCATACTTGGGTTGCAGCACTCCTCACCATCTCAGCCAAATTTCACGCAGCCACGGTTGTTGGCTACCTGTAAAACAGTGACATCATCATTTCCAATTGTCTCCTTTCTAAAGCTATGTAAACAAAATCATAGTATCAACCAAAGCTGAGCTTCCATGAGCAAAGAAAATTCAAGAAATGGCAACTCCAGAGTATTTTACATTTTTTTTAAATGTAAAAATATAACTATGAGAAAGAAGGAATTTTTATCATTCACTTGAACCGGAATATCTGAGTATTCATGCGCTTCTGACACACATTGATCCAACAGAACCCCAGCTCTTTTCCATCAGGTCAATAATAAATATTCCACAATGTTTATGAATATGCAGACTCATAAAGCATTAAACCTATATGACAAAGCAGAAGATCTCTCAATTTTCGTTGCTTTATGTTAAAACAGTTATTTGGAGCACTTGATACCAATGAAAAATGCACATTTATCACATATAATAATTTAATAATATAAGCTGCAGTGCTACAGTTCTTTTCTAGTTTGTGGATTGCCATACACAATGACTGTATCTTACATGCCAAATGAAGCAATGAAACATTATTCCCATTTAAACATTACAGAAAGCTCCAGCACAGCTTTGTTAAATAATTTACTGAGAAGATCTTAGGTAGTTTGGGAACGTAAGAAAAATTTCCTATTATAAACAGTACGTAGCACATACGAAGTGCTTTGCATTTCACAATACTGAAACAAGCAGGTAAGTATTGTGTGCATTGTACAAGTAAGGTGGCTGAAATGGATATCTTTCTCTAAGGAAGATTTAACAATAAATGTTTTCTCAAATATGAAACAGAATACATCCAATGGTCTCTGTTTCAGAGCTATCCAGAAACCATGGCTTCCTCAATTCTTCAAAAGTTAAGTGGTATGTGAACCAATTGTATTGTCCTATCAATGCATGACTGAAAATATTCCATATTAATGTAATATTAATAACATAAGCATAAGAATAAACATACGTATGTAGGTAAACAGGTATTGTATATGTGGCTAGCTAACAACTTTGCACTCATAAGAAATAAAGTATCAAGGTGTTGTAATGCGGAAGTTTTGGCCCAGGCTAGAAGGGTGTACATATTAAGGGGACGATCAAGAGAGAACTGATCAGTTTAGGGGAATCTGTTCAATGGGATCTAGATCAAGCCACAGCGGAGAGGATATCTGAAAGAACCTTGCTTTCATTATTCACTTTTCCTTCTCTATTTTATCATTAACTGTTATCCTTTTTTTTTTTCTGTTTTCAGTGCTAGACTAATTTTCTATTCTTCAGATAAAAGGATCTTTACTTAGCTTTACCCATCAAGGGGTGAATTGCTGCCTACTTTGAGAAAGGATGTAAGAAAATCAAAATTAACCTGTTTAAATGTTACGTCTTTTCAGAACTCCATCTCATCCTAACGGCTGTAGGTAGGTGGATCTCAAAGTACAGTGCGGAATCCTATTTGAGAAATCTCTAAGTTAAGGATCAGTAAGAAGAGAAGCACAGGACTGTTTCCTCATCAAGTTCTTTTTCCAGAAGTGTCCTGCTTGTGTCCTATATGACTCCCTCCCTGTAGGAAACCAGAAAGATAAATAGCTCATAATTACTATGTTATCTGCTTGAAATTACATTTTTAACATCATATTAAAAATTACTACTAAAACTTTTAAAATCTCTGTCTCCTACCCAAAACTACTGGAAACTTTAGAATTGCTACCTGTCCCCTCAGCCCTGTCAAAACCATTTAATTCTGCAGACTTCCGGACTAGTTCATTGATTTCTTGGTACAACAGCACTCTCAGGGAACATACAGCTGTCACTTAGAAGTGTTTCCCAAAGTTTTGTCTGTATGGATTGCCTACTCCTGAGACATACAAGTGCCCTTGATGTTAAAGTTCAAACCCTTTGGAAAGCCATGCTTGGTGGAGCGATACACAAGCCTCCCAGAAGAACTGAACGTTCGGTGTGAGGTTACAGAAAAAACCCATCGGTCCAGAGAGAACAGCCCACACAATCCCTCTGCTCCTTCAAGCTGCCAGAGGCACAAGATTCAGATGTCTTCAGGGCATTCCTCCATTACATATATTCAGATAAGTTTATCATAAACAGTTCCACTGAAAGTACAGTGCTAGCATCTCAAGACTTTATATTAGAAAAAAATGACTGCTGGAACAAAGTATTCCCTTGTGAACAACGAACTGAGCCTTCAGTCTCCAAAAATGTTGAACGGCAGGAGAAACTCACTTGACTCCCACCCATACTTGACTGATTTGCTAGCAGAATTCAACAACGATACACATTGTCCTACAAACAATATATTTCCATATTAAAAACCATTAAATATCAGTATTCCAATGGCTGGGTCTGAAAAATCGATCCTGATTATCGCCCTTTATGCAAGTCAACACTTAATACATTGGTCGCTATATCATATCTGAGTGGTGACCTACACCTACTAATCTTGTCCCACACACAGGAAGAAGTGCATAACTTTGTACCACCCCTGGAACGCTATGACTCCTGTTTTAACCATTTAGGCCCTACTCTAAAAAATTATATGGGGAGTAGGAAAGGTTAAAATTCCGGAATAATGACCACTTTATATCATGTTTTTGCCAGAATCAGAACTGAACCTCTGCAGTAAGGGTTAAGTGCAGTCTGTTTACCTCATTCAAACAACATCTAGTCTGCAGTGACCATTCCTTGGGAAATTAGGGATTCCCTCACATCTGTAACAAATTACGTGGAGCAGTACAGCTCATCCTTAAAATTCACTTGATAGTGATTGTAATACATGCCTTAAGGTTAGCATGAAGTGCTTAACTCAATCACTTGATTATACACAGAATTTCAAATACTGTAGACACCAGGCTGCATATAAAAGTTCTGGGCTTGAGGACAACACACCTGGAGATCAGGGCTGTTATTTGGACAATAACATAATTTGAACAAAATATCTCACCACTGGCAGACCACATTCAAACAGAGAACACTACTACCTAACGAGGAAACATACAATAGACTAGAAGAAGTCTTCTGTTAGAGTTGTCCAGGAACAGATGGTTCCAGCATCCGCTATTCTGTGTCCTTATCCTGGGTTATTTTTTTTTTAAAATATGGTTCGGCCTTAAGTTCAGTCAAAGTTCATCTGGCGTCTACATCGGTTTACATCTTTATCCAAGGATCTTCTTTGTTCATACATTTTACAGTCAAATGAACAAAATGATTCACACATTGCCACCTGCATGTGAACCTACCACCTACTTTGATTTATTTCTCACCAAAGTTAATGGACTCTTCATCTTAAGGTTTAGAAGAATGTATATGGTCCGATCTGTCTTTGAAAACCACATTCCTGGCAAAATAGTATCAGCCTGCAGAACCAGGGAGTCCCAAAACCTGACAGTTTGATAGTGCTCCATGTTGATAAAGTAGCTTTATGACCACATCCTAAACTCCTAGCCAAACCGGTGTCTGCATACCATTTTAATTATAGTGAAATTGAGCACCATTTTTTAGTTAAAGGTTGACTATTGTAAATAATCTAAGATCCACATGCTTGAAATTTGCTGTGCATCATGGGAGTGTGAGGGAGGGCAAGCAGGCCAAACTCAGTCACTTCAATGATGGGTTCCCAAAAAACAGTCTCTGAAAGAACTAGCTGTTTACAAAATCACCTGCTGCTTCCAACTTTTTCTTTGCATGACTGAGACTCAGACTATAGCTTTAATCCTCTCCGGGCTGATCTCATTCGGTCAGGATTTAAACTGCTAACACAACGCTCCCAATGCCCCTTCAAGGAAGCAAGATAGAAGAAGTTGCTAAGGGTAGAGTTTGTAACTGCAGGTCAGTGCAGGTTAAACGTGCACTTCAAAAAGATGCGCTATGTACACATTAGACCGTCACAGAGAAGACAGCCTAGAAGTGCACATGATACTGCAGAAGCTTATGTGATGCCAGAAACACGAGGCAGGTTTCGACACCGTTCTGAAGTCGTTTAATACAGGCCAAGATGACTGATTTTGAGCATGCTGTTAGCATGTGTCTGAGAACGATTGTCAGGCACACTGGTACTTTCCTCCATACGCCAGGGTACTTGGTAGTTCTGACAACGATGTGACGAGGAGCGCATCTATTTGAGATTAACTCCCGACTTTCTGAAAGAGAAGTTCTGCTACTGAATTAGGTACAGCTTTCTGAGAGCTGTATTACACAGATGAATTAGACACATGCTGTTCTAGGAAAATATATGACAATGGTTGCTGACTCCATTGTTATTTCCCACCTGTAGAGAAAAATCTTTCTACTGTTTGGAAAGTAGCCTGAAATAGCACAGTTAATATAGCACATACTCTCTATATGCAGCAATGCTGTACATGGTGCCTTAGCAAATATTATATGAAAGCTACTATGAAGAAATTCCCGAAGCCCCTATACCAAATATGAATCGACTCACACTGATTTCTGTAACAGCATGAAATGCACATGCACTCCACATTTTCCACAGTGAAAATCTGTGGAACCCTATCTGACATCCAGTCATTGAGCGGCTCAGAGCAGAGCTTCAGGACTGCTTAGTTTTAACACTGCCAGGCTATAATTTCCATCCCCACACATAGCAGGCAACTAAGAATACTAGGCACGATATTTAGGCCCATTATTTAGTTCTAGCATGCACAATATCACTATTCAGAAAGACTTTTATTCCTTTGATAATTATTACAAGCATTTCAGAGTTTCCTCAGTGGCGTCTCACACGAGTTGTTCGCACTGCAAGTTAAGGATACTTCAAACACTGGAGCAAGGGATAGCATACACGTGGCTGGTAAACTGCAGCAGGCAGTGGGATCACTACAGGCCCTGGTAAGAAAGAAAGATTTTCCCACAGCAGCTTCCTTTGTCTCTTTGTAACACACATAAATAGAGACACGCTGTTGAGGTGAATTACAGCAGGTAGTGAAAGCACGCAGACCGTAGGCAAGAGGGCCTCTTGAGTCTTCATTCCCTCACAAAATGGTTTGCTTTATCTACCTTCTAGTTAGCCTAGCCTATGTTGCAAAACTGAACACACGTAATTGAAGGTTTGTGTTAGCAGCTGACGTGATGTGCTAAAATAATCTGTAGTTCATATTCCCTGATGGGCCAATCAAGTGGAGTTAACATCAGCCCAATACTGCTTTTGTACCCAGACGGGACTCAGGTTTTTTTGAAGTCATGTTTAGAGAGTAGATGCATTAGTTTACAGTCTCAAATGGTCCAGGTGGCTTCAGCTGGTTTAGAGGATTTCTAAGAGCCATGGGGAACTCTGTGGTAAAGACATACCCTAAAAACCTGTCTGTGACTGTCTGGGCACCTATTTTCCCATAAAAAATATCCTAACAAGTCCTGTTCATTCATGTTATACCAGCTTTCACACCTCGTATTTGTGGTATGCAAAGACAAGCAACATGTTATTCTCAACCCCATGAAATGATGTGGGCTATAGTATATGGTGGATAGAACCAACCAGAAATGTTCTGACCAAACTGAAAAATTCTGTTACATCACAAACAGAAATATAAGCAAAAATATAATGGTTTTATAAACTTCTGACTAACCACAAGATGCTTTTATGAAACCATTCCAGCAGTTTTCCTTCTTCATTACCAGAGGAGCTGCTACAGCAAATGGACTTGCAGAGTTCACAGCTGTGGGGAACTCCTGCCATAAAGACTGTCCCGGAGTCAGGGTTTCCTGATATTCCAGTTCTCTGCCTTGAAGCCACAGGAACCCTAGCCCTAGTGATGCAGCAGAGAGCCAGAAAAAACTCTCAACTTCACTTCTAATGGGACTCTCAGGACAGCTGGGCTTTCACCCAATAAAAGCCAGAAGCACAGGAGCTCAGGCTGCCAAACCTTGAGATTCCTGCCCAAGTCCTCATTCCAAATTTCCAGATTTCTGGGTCTCTGTCCATCTAGCTGACAGAAAACAGGAAGATGGGACCCTTTAACTTTCAGGAGCCACAGCTGAGGCAGAAGCCTCAGAGTTCGGACTCTCAAGCTCGATTTTGTTTCAAAGTAATTAAAATGAGCTATCTGACTACTTTAGAAAGATTTTTCTACTTTCCTTTCTAAATGAAACAAACAAAATTCAAAATTAAAGGCTTTCTGTCAGAATTGAATCTGGAAATGGAATTCTAATTTTGAGCATCTACAGTGGAGAATCCATGACTGAGTATTTCTTGCCGGTCTATGACACAGAATGATCCAAAAAAGAACACAGAATCATAGAATCATAGTGGGAATGGGACCCATTCCCACTTCAAGTGGGAAGGGACCCATAAGGATCATTGAGTCTGACTCCCTGCTCCTCACAGGACTACTTAGAACTAAGAAAAAAAGTAGAAACATTGGCTTCACAGCACATCCCACAGTTTAGGGAAACTGCTTGAAATAACAAGTATAATGTTACAATGGATGCAGTGAAAAGTGTAATGGTGATGAGATATGGAGAGATGCCACCCTCATTTAATTTGACAATGAAGTGGTTCTGAAAAAAAAGGTTTTTTCTCTTAACAAAAGAAATGGCAAGACAAAAGTGTGTTTGAGAGGTTCCACTCAAATGCCAGCTAAAACAAAAGCAGAGCCACTCCCCGAGAACTGAAGTCCACCTGCTTCACCTAGTGAAGTGTCCCTGATACAGAGGGGTGATCTTCCTGTACTGGTATCTTAAATCTCATAATTTCTCAGATGCAGACCAAGGTGCGTGTTGATTTCTCTCCTAGCCTGCTCCAACACTGCAACATTGCTCCTCATGGCATGCCATGTATTTGCCAGCAGTGTGGAAGGAAGGAATTTAGCCCTGATATCACTGCTGGGAAGACACATCTCATACTGCATGGCCTTAGCTGCAAAAGTGAGGTGATCACATGTGAAGTTCTTCTGTGAATCACAAGAATATGTAAAGACAACATCACTTTGGAGCTTAGGAATAATTCCATGCCTCTGCTTCCGTCAAACCTGATGCCATGAGATCACTTTGCCCAGCTTCTGCTCCTATCTGCAAGCTCATATGATAACTCTATTTCCCAAAACTGACACTAACTGTTACACGTAACTACATGTTTCCACTTCTGTTCAAACTACTGAGGAAATCTGTAACATTAAACCTTAAAGCAAGTTTCTTGGTGCAATTAAATTCCCTTGCAAAAGACGTATGACTGTCTGAGAACAAACATAAAATAATCTGAGAAATAATAAGCTCAAGTGCATGCTACAATCAGCCTTACGCTCCTTGAAGGGTATTCTGACTCATTAAATTCACACAATACAGGTACCATGACATATCATGATATAGGTAATAATACAGATAATGAAGGCAATAATAGGCATAAATAGGCACAGTCTACTTATGTCCTAGGCAAAACTAGAAGAAAACCTAGCTACACTCAAACACCGTAGCAGCAATAGCTTCCTTTTTTAAAACTTTCTAACCCTTTCACACATAATTGCATTGTAACCCAAAGATTTCCATCTACATCCTACATACTCTGAATAAATTACAGAATTTATTCAGCTCCCTTACAGCATTACCGTATTTAATCTTTCCCAGTAATGAGCTTCATATGACAGAATCCACATTGCCTTAAAAACCTGATGTTTTTATTAACCATATTTCCTACGTATATGTTTTTACTTCGTAAGTGTTCCCTTATCTCTGTTTATCAGAGACTGGAAGTCAGCTGAAGCTGACACTCTGAACTGGCATATAACAATACTGACCTTAACTTTGCACTACTAAAAAGGTTTATAAATAAAATCCTGTATTGACCAGCTTGAAAAAAAAAAATACTTTATTAAAGAAGTTATCACATACTTTTAAAGTGTGTAAAGGAACATAAGATTAAATCAGGCCTTCTTGCACAAAACCTGAAGAATCAGCAATTTCTATTCAGAGGTTTTAAAGAACATTCAACCTTCTCCAAGTTTTGCTTATACATCTTTATATCACTCTATCATTACAGAGCTTGAAGTTTTGAGCACTTTATATTATAAAAGGTCAACAGTACATTCCACAGAATTTCTGGGAAATGTCTCCATCATAGATCTGTGTAAAATTTCTGTGTAGAAACTGACCTTCACAAACTGTCAGCTCTTTCTTAGTTTGGCAACTTGATCTAAATCCCGTTTCGGGAAATCATTCTCTATTTAATTAATACACCTCAAACTCACCTCCTCTGAGAACCAGTACAGGTATACATAGAAACAGATATTTATGCAGGCAGCACTTGAAGGAGGAAGAAAGGTTATTTACTAATAGCTGTATTACTTTGATCATATAGATTTATATTCCTCACTTCCTCACTCCTTCAGGGAGACAGGAACTGCGAGGAGCAGGCCACAACTGCTCAACAGAAATTTTCACTATGTTTTTTCAAGAGGGTATCTGCCCCACAGTCACTTCTTTCCACTGAGTTCCCGTTTCCCACTCCAGTAAGGGAGATGCAGGGCAGAAGTATGCAATCTACTGGAAACGCATGAGCACCTGCCTTCACAGGGAACGAGACGCACAGACCTCCAGCTGTGTCCTTTTGCTACTACAATTCTGACAGCGTAACCCTCTGTAAGGAGTCTGCTGGGCAACAGAAGTGACTTTATTCTGATACCATAATTCTGCTTTATATCATAATCACTTTTATTTCAGAATAATCTATGTAATAAGAAGAGTAATAAAAATGGCATAACTGTTGCAGTACAACTACATTGCTACAGTTCTGCCAGTCAGCTTGGTCATGGAACAAGTTCACGTATTGCAAAGCAGTACTTTTTTCTAAAACTACAAAGCAAGAATCCCGTATCACCAGTGCTGTTGATATCCTAAGGGTGCCATCCTTATTTCACTCATCAGCACAAGTGCTGGGGCCCACGCTGTGCCAGAGGCCCCCCTCATTCACGCTGACGTAGCTCAAGCCTTGGCTGGGAACATCTTCAGCCAAACGAGAGTGGTGGTAAGACAAGTGGTGGTCATGAGTTTAGGAACCACTAGCCTTCAAGAAATGCACTTAAAGGGAGAGGAAACATCCTTGATGTCTACTCAATGATTTATCCCATGTACTATTTGTCCAAATTCCTATTTAGTTCAGTGCAGACGGTTTAAGGATAAGAGTTCAAACGTAAATCCGAAGAGACTCTTTTTTTTTTGGTTAAAAATACACCTGAGGAGAACAGTAACAAGCCCTGATTGCTTTAGAAACAACACTACCGTGCATCAGGAACTCCATGCAATACTACTACTCTGATCTCCCTCCTAAGGAGGCTCTTTGGGTGCAAGCCATTTTTTCCTCTATTTCAGGGATCAGCAGCAAGTCCCTGGTAACCAGACCTCGGGGCTCTATTTGTCCAGCTGCCCTTCACCCCCAGGTCAGCGGCTGTGGCTGCACCCGCACTACAGCTGCCTCTGAGGACTTCCACACCTTCCTCTCCCCCACGGGAAGAAGCCAACACCTCCTGGCTATGCTCTAACTCCTTCTTCCCACCTGCGGGGCTCTGTACCACCTCCTCCACAGGGACCTCGGCCTCTGCCCTGGGCTGGTGTCCTCCAGGCTCGCATCTTTCTCCTTCCCAAATTCACTTCACTGGGTCACCTTTTCCGGCTGGCTCCTAGTCAGCCAAATGCTTTTGTGACACCAAGTGCTGGACACTCGGTTGGTCCCACTCTTCCCACACACAGGTCTCCTGTACTCATCTCAACAGGAGGACGCTCGCCCCCTCTACACCCCGCTCCGTCCCGCCATGACCAACGGCCGCCATGTTGACTGCCACCGGTGACCAACAGGCCATACTTGGAACTCGGCTGGCAGAGTCAGGGCGAAGGTGCCAGCGTCGCTGCGCTGACAGACACCAAGGGGTCCGCCCGCTCCACCTTCGGTGGAGGCGACGATGCTGGAGGTCGGCTAAAAACCCACCGGAGGCTGGCGGTGCC
>VYZM01015693.1:78453-141532 GCA_013398915.1 Dromas ardeola | reverse complement strand
CCATGGATTAAATGCCCATTTGAGGTGGGAGTGCATTTGGCAGAGTCCTGGAGTTCATTTTCCAGCTTAGTATCACCCTGAAGGAATCCTGTTCATATACTGTGCGGCTATGCAAAGTACGGCACAGCAAATGGAAAGAAATGGGATATTCACTTCACTAGAGCTCTCCCAAACCCAGCTGAAACACTAATGCGTGCACACCCTGAGACCTAACAAGACTTGGAAGACTTGCTCCATCCTTGTGTTGTGCCAGTGGCAATCTTTGGTTGGACAGCAGGGTATTGTCACTCGGTATTTTTTGGCATGGTAGTGCCTCTCTGCAATTTGAATTATAGCAGATAGGGCCATAATTTGCATGGAGATAAACTTGGTCAGCTGGAAGCTCCAAGTCATTAGTTCTGTCAATAAATATCACTTAAGACAGGACCATTCACACCAGTTGTTTATGGATAGTATCTTCCACTTGGGGTCTATCTCCAACTGAAAGTCATACAGCTCATTCTTCCATAAATATTTAAGTCCTATGTTAATCACATTTAATTCACAGTTTTTGTCTACAGGTAGATTTTAGCTTATAGTCTTAGTGTTCAGTTTGGCCCAGAATATTTCAAACTGACTGAACAAAACTATTTGTCCAAAATTAAACAAAGATGAACAAATGAGAAACAGCAATACCAACAACAGTTCTGTCAGATCTGATAGTAAGGTTTTTTTTCAAATAATTACTCAATTAAAGAGATGGAAAGACCCAGTGTATTTTAAATTAATAATACTAACTCCTTAGAAAGAGATTTTTCATCAAAAGTATTTATACAAGCAATATGATACTAGACGTTAGTATTAAAAATTCCATCTAACAATGAAATCATCTCACCATCTTGGCTAAAATTTTCTAAGGACCTCAGCTGGCATTTGGAACACCAATTTGAGATCATTAAAAAATTTCTGATCTTCAAGAAGTGTTCAGTACTATGCAAAATTAAGCTCTTTGTAAAGCAACTCTGAGAATGCAAAGGTGAAATTCTAAGCAGTTTATAAATCTGTGGATCGAGCCCAAAAATGCTGAATTTTAAACAGAATCTACAGGATGAATGAGCTAATTTATTTTTATGGTTTTTAAACTCACAAGCTGAAATATTAGTAATGTAGACACTAAATTGTTCTGGTTAGACACAACAAAGGGAATCTTGTTATTTCCTATTTACATTAGCTCTACTCAGATGGCTGGTGCTTGTCATGTAAACATGCACCTTCCTACACCCTGTCTCTCACAATAAACTGTCTAGATTTTCTTTCCATGTAAAAGTGACAGTGCCATAAGAAACTCCTCCTGAAACTCTGAACTGGTTATAATCAAAGTTTGACTGGAAACTGTTTTTTTTTCCCCTCGTTCCTTCTCAATATACATATAATGGTATTTGTTTATAAAATGGGTTTTCTTAGTGAGAGGAACTTCCGGATCCTATTTAAAGAAAGAATTTTGACCTGTTTTCATGAGGGGTACAATTTACTCTAGCTAAAGTAGTCAAAGAAAGGCATAAATTTTACAGAGACTCTCCTTAGAGGATTTATTTTTTCCGTTAAATTCTTAAATTCTGTACTAAAATTAACTATGTATATTACTATCAGTAGGAGCCTTAACTTTCATATTATTTGTTTAGTCTTTATTTCATGCAATTGCATGATGTTCATGATGACTCCTAGCTTTACAGGAAAAAGCAGTCTTCAGTTTGCCTACAGAAATGTGATTCATTAATATTACTAGTAATTTAAATCTTCTTAATCTTAAAACAATGAAAAAAGATGACAGCTCAAAGCTGAACTGAGGATAAAATAAGCTGAATTATCTTCCCTAATTCTCAGAGAAGAGTTTCTTAGAATTTTTAAGGCTCCTGGGCAGCACTTCAGAACATAACATACTTGATAATTTTTATAATTACTATGACAAGCTGAACTAATATTCTAATTTGGCTTTCCTTAGAAAAAAATTTTCAAAAGTAAAAATCACTGATATTGCTAATTGGATCACTTGTTTTACAAGGTATTACTGAAAGCTGGGTACCCACATTTGGGATATTTTTAAAGATGTAGTTGCAAAACAGGTAATCTTATTAATTGTATGAGAGCGGTATTCATCCACAATGGAACTGTGCAGCCATTAGGATATGATCCAGAGATGCACGAAAAGCACCTCCTAACCTTAGAAACTATATTCCCAAACAACAAGAAGTGTGTGGAGGAGGATGGTGGGTACTGAGAAATACGAATAACTGAAGGCACCAAAATAAATGTTTTTCTTAAAAAAAGGCATTGTGATAATGCATAACACTTCTGAAAATGCATAGCTGCAGAAGAGATCAACACCTCCATCCATTGGTGAAGTTTGACGATGGTAAATTAGTAAGAACCTGGCAAGTGTTTGTTTTGGCGTTTCTGGTACCTTTCCATTTAATGACAGTTTTACTTTTAAATTAAGGTACCAGAATCATGCCCAAGAGGAACAGGCACATTATTTTAGCAAGAAGATGAAGAGGTATCAACAACATTACCAGGGCACAATGTCCCACTATGAAAGGAGAGTCTGCTTGGGTTACTTTTTAAAAGAGATGCCTTACATATCTGTATCACTGACTGAAAATATTATTTTCTCTAAGACACATTGCCTTCCCTGGGACAAACTTCACAACAAATATTCAGAAAATATTATTTTTTGGATCATAACTTAACTGAAAATAAACACTGAAAGTTAAAAGTCAGGAAATAAAACACCCATCTACACATGTATATATTTGCACAAGGTATTAACATATTTTATGCCAACAGTAAATGAATCAAGATCATTATGGAGGCAGCTCCTTATTAGAACTCTCACCTTTAAATCTGAATGAAGACCTTGCCTGATTGTATGTGAGTTACAGTGGATTGTAATTCTTCTCTTCCTAATTAAACTGATTTTCTAATTTCATTTGATATGCAAAGGTTTTCATCATCCTCTGCAGTCCCCTGGTTTAATACTAATCTCCTAACATAGAAAAAGAGCCAACAGAAGAAATGAGGGGAAAAAAGACTGTAGAATAGTGTGAGAATGCTCTCATTCCAAGCATCTTTACTGCAATAATTAAATAAAAACAGTCTCTGAATACCATCATTTTGTAATGCAAAAATATTTTAAGCTGCTGCAACTCTTAGTTTAATAAGACCAAGATTGACATAGCTTTATTGAATGTAAAAGCAACAAAAAAACAACTCCCTTCCCAACACTCAGTATTTATGAAAGATTTTTTTCTGTTCTTTCTCAACAAAAATAAACAGTACTCTCTTCTTTACCTGAAAGACATTAGGGACAATGTCTCATTTTTATCAGATGACTTACTGAGCCTTGATTGTTATTTGTTACAGCATCCCAATATGCCACTCACATACAAGTATCTTATAAACTGTATTACTTGCATCAGTGATACAGTTTATCCAGGGAACTATCTCCTCTGAGTATGGGGAAAACAGGAATAAAAGGACATTGTAACTGGAAAGTGACACTGTAACTGGAAAGCAATACTGCAGGCTACGTAAGGTATCATTATGTTTATCATGAGCAATGACAGCAAGAAAGTCAAAACAACACAGAATTTGAAATTCAGTATGGATTTTTCAGAGGAAGCTTGTGATTCCCAAATGGGCTTCTGCCAGTTTTTGAGCTATCCAGTTTTTGAGCTATCCAGTTCAGGTGTGTCTATGTATGCTATAATCAAAGCTGACATATCAAAATAGATATGTCTTCAACGTGCGAAGTTAGGAAATGATCATCTCTAGGTTATCTCATGCAGCCATTGTTGAACAAAAATGTTTAAACCTTTATGGAAAACAATGAGGTGATTGGTGATAGCCAACATGGCTTCACTAAAGGTAAATTGTGCCTGACAAATTTGGTGGCCTTCTACAACAGCATTACAGCATTGGTGGATAAGGAAAGAGCAACAGATATCATCTACCTGGACTTGTGCAAAGTATTTGACACTGTCCTGCACCACGTCCTTGTCTCTAAATTGGAGTGGGATGGACAACTCAGTGGATAAGGAATTGGCTGGATGGCCATACTCAAAGAGTTGTGGTTAATGTCTCAATGTCCAGTGGCAAGCAGTGATGAGTGGTGTTCCTCAGGCGTCAGTACTGGGACCAGTGCTGTTTAATATCTTTGTTGGTGACTTGGACAGTGGGATTGAGTGCACCCTCAGCAAGAGACCCCACGTGGAGTACTGTGTCCAGCTCTGGAGCCCGCAACATAAGGAGGACATAGATCTGTTGGTGCAAGTCCAGAGGAGAGCCATGAAGATGATCAGAGGGCTGGAGCACCTCTCCTATGAAGACTGGCTGAGAGTTGTTCAGCCTGGAGAAGAGAAGGCTCTGGGGAGACCTTATAGCAGCCTTCCAGTACCTAAAGGGGGCCTATAGGAATGGTGGGGACAGACTCTTTACCAGGGAGTGCAGTGATAGGATGAGGGGTAATGGTTTTAAACTGAAAGAGGATAGATTAGATTAGATATTAGGAAGAAATTCTTTACTGTGAGGGTGGCAAGAAACTGGAACAGGTTGCTGAGAGAAGTTGTGCATGCCCCATCCCTGGAAGTGTTCAAGGCCAGGCTGGATGGGGCTTTGAGCAGCCTGGTCTAGTGGGAGGTGTCCCTGCCCATGGCAGGGGGGTTGGAACTAGGTGATCTTCAAGGTCTTTTCCAACTCTAGCCATTCTATGATTCCATGAAATAAAGATCAATGAAACAACTGATCTTACAAAACACTTTGTTGGCTAGATTTGCAAAAATGTAATGCCTTGAGGATCCCTCTGAATTTCTATGCTCCCAGGAAGACACTGGAAGCCTCTTTAGAACAGAATAAGAGCAAATTTGAAAAGTGGAACACCTGATGCTGAGGCCCTGACATGTACATTATAAGTGTTTTGCACAGTTTCAGTACCTGACTGATCTTATGGAGTGAATGTCACAAACTCTAAGACTGTTCTGTGAAACTAACTGAAACACAGTGTGTGGGAGTGACCGGGTGATTTGTTTCAGAAAATCAGTCCTGATGTGAACTAAAATACACCCAAGAATTGCTCTGAATTTTTGTCTGTAAGAAAAAGCAAATTACACCCAAAGAAGAAAGAAAAAAAAAAAAAAGATGCAACAAGAGAAATTCAAGAATCTGTATACAGGAGTTGGCTCTTTTCTGAAAAGCATAAGGAAGTGTGATCGATCAACAAACCCCTGCAATAGAAGATGGCTCAGAGGGGACAGGCAAGAGCAATGTGCTTAGAAGATCAGGGAAGAACGTAGGGAGCAACTTGACTGTTGCAAAGAAAGCTGAATTTATCTCAATACCAAGGGGAGCAGTGGGTGGCCTTTGTTTTAGATAAACAACTGCACCAGTGGATCAACTGTTTGTATCAGTTGTCAACTGGTTGTGTAAGTGGCCTTCCCAGAGCTAATTAATAGAGGACTGTCTTCCTGAGTTGGCCAGACCAGCGTGGGGAAAGTGTAAACATGGCTTAGCAGCAACAAAGGGTATAAAAACTGAACAACAATCAACATGAACTTTGAAGAGAGCAAGTGACTTGAGTTTACTTAAACTTATTATTCCTTCCTAGTGACTGGGGATGCCCAGCATCATGATGGTGGGCATATAGAAAGACCAGTAATGGGAATTATATTTGTATTGTGATTCAACTGTATGTTGCAATTGCTATGGCACGTTTGCACAGTGATTTCAGTACGTTGCTCGTGTCACTGTTGAATCAAAATCCCATGTAAGTAAATTTGGTATTATAGGTTAATCCCTCTTCATGCGGAGGAAGGTTTCTATGAAAGAACCTGGACAGGGAAAACACAAAGCTTACAAGTTGTTATTTCTTTTCCTCAGCTTGGTACAAATTTGGATTCTACCAGGACATCCTCAATAAGCCTAAGGCAGAGATAGCCATTTCTATTCTGATTTGAACGTGTTATGAATTTCTCAGGTAGCATTACCCTCAATTTGATCATTTGCATATCTAAAATAATTGCAGCTTGGATTTAAATTTAAAAGGTACTTTTAAAGAGTACAATTATACACACATATTGCTGCTCTACTATATTATCATCATCAATGAAAGGGTTCATTTACATCAACAGCGTGAAAGTCAAACAGGCACTCATAGGAACAGTATAATGAATAAAAAAGAAAACCACCTCAGCTGTTAATCGAAGTAAAGCTTTGTCACAAGCCTAGCCTCACTAAATCCAATAAGGTTTCATTCTACTTGTCCAAACGTCATCTAGATTAAAAATTTCAGTAGTGAATGCTGTCAACTTTTTTTTCAGAATGCATTTGACTTTTAAAGATGTTAAATCAAAGGAATAAAGTAATAAAATACATGATTCTGCTTCTACTCTGGTTAATTACATATATATGCATTAATCAACTCACTGCGTGTTTTCTGTTAAAAACTCTTCAAAATGGCTGGCAGCAAATTTCATGTGGAAATGTTCCTATCAGCTATTATTGAGCAGCATATTCACATTCTGACATAATTATATAAGATATATAGAAGATTTTATAAATTATCACACTGTGTTAGGACAATGGGCCACCTATTCCATTTCTCCTTATCCAGGGGAGGGCAGTAGGGAAAGAACATGGGAACACGGCAAGTGCAGGATTGTCCTTGCACGGGTATATTTTTCACAGCTACAGATCATCGGGGATTTCAGAAGCAGAGACTGCATTTGGAACGCTGCATTTAACAGGCACTGCTAACTTGTCACATCTATGTTGAAGTAATTTATACCAGTAATTGTAGTTTGTGTGGAAAAATACTTATTTCTCTTTTAAGCTGGCTAACTGATGATTTCATGATAATTTCTATTTATCGTCTTAATTCATAATACCATTCATCTCTGTCTAGGCCTTATTCTGTTGCCCCTTCATCTATTACTTTTTCAGACTGCTGAATTCTGTGCCATTAGTCCCTCCTGTTTCCACCCTGAAACATTTTTGTTTCCTTTCCCTGTTCTGTTCTGCTGTATCTGAATATCTGCTCTGTATGTCAGTGTGTCCCAAGCCATTTTCTGTGGTGCGTGGCGGATCCATATCTAATTAAGAGACAGCGCATGGCAGAGCAATAGGCTAATGAACCATTATAAGGGCTTGCTCTGAGCAAATCTTCAGTTGTTTAGCATTAGTGTCACAGCGTAGGAGACTGAACATAAAGACCATTTCACAGAATCACAGAACGGTAAGGGTTGGAAGGGACCTTCAGAGATCATCTAGTCCAAACCTCCTGCCAAAGCTGGGGGTAACTTTATTAGAGTAAAGTTTATATATTAACAACATCAAAAAGCAGACAAAAAAAGCAAGACATTTACCACAAGAAACACTAAAGAAATGTAACGAACACAGGAAGGTAAGTCTTAAAAGCTGTCTGTCACCACAAAAAAGTGCCTTCACAATCTGTTTGATGAGAAGTACATATAGAGTTTAAGATTTATGGACTGTACTGTGCAACCTTGTATTTCATTGGTGCTCACTTTCTTTAAAACTGCATATTGAAAAAAAAGTACTCTCTGCTGTGAATAAAGGCCCTATTAGCACACCCTTTTCTGGTGCTCATTCATTACAATTTTATTGTTAATGGTTTTACTTTTCAAATAACTCAATATTTGTTGCATAAAAAAACCTTTCTAAAGCTTCTCCAATTCTTTGTCTCCTCCCAGCTATACATGCCCATGGAAGTAGGTACATCTTCCACACAGTTTCCCACAGAAATGGGATTTTTTTTTTTTTTATTTTCAAGTTTATTTGTCACATTCATCCGAAGCTTTTGCATTATTAATTTGTCTTCTCATGAAATGCTATATCATCTTCAATTAGGTCAGTCATAGGAACTGTGTTGATTTTTCAATGTATGGCAGTAATAATAATAATGTTAAAAAATGAAGCCTCTACCTTTCAGAGTATCTTCAGGTTTTGTTCTTCTCAAGATCAGTATTTTCATCTTTATTACATTAATCAAGATTCCATATTCTTTTCCTATCCCATGCAACCTATCACCCAAAGCCTCTAGAGTTTTTTGAGAGATGAAGTAACTGGAATATCTAGAGTCATTGATTTAACTAAGTTTTATTTTATTTATATATATATATATTTTTAAAATATTTCCATTTTGTACTCATTGCCATCTCCAACAAAGAATTTTAAGAGAGAAGGCAACATTCACGCTGCATCTTTGCTGACTAAAAATATCTCTTATGTTAGTTGTGTTCTTACAAGCAATTATGCTTGTGGCATAGCCAGAAACCAGATATGGTGGAAAGCTCATCTGGAACACCAGTCAGGCATAACTTGTCATACCTCATGGCATAAAATGTTTTAAAGACAAAAACCAATCAAGCAAGTTCTAATACCTCTCTGATTAAATTATTGAGATTTATATGGGAGTTCCCTTTTCTGAATCTGGTCACTTAGTTGGTAACTTGTCACATTTTCCTTTAAATTCTAAAGGGACTTCATCTTGACCTTCCTTACAGGTAATACCAAAGAAATTGTTCAATAGTTTGTGAACTACTACCAGGCAAGACGTCTTGATGTTAGTACATGGTCCAGTTTCCTAAATATCTGAACACATTAAATGCAGGAAGTCCCACTTAAAAAGTTACCTTGAGTTATTATCATATGTGTTGGCTTTTATTTTTTCCTGATCTTTTTAATTAAAAGTGCAATTTTAAATTTTAATGCTGGTGGTTCTGTTCTCCTGAATCATCAGTAACTTGTAATAGTTCATTATCTTTATATAGATACTCATAAGACTCTTTCTAGCTATCCATTGTTTCCTTTCTATGGTTTGCATCCCACCTGTTTTGATTTAGTAACACCAATTTACAGTTTAAAAATCTATCAGAATAGAACTGGAAACTTTGAACATATTTGCCGTTATACACCTTTTCCTCTTTTATGATCCCTGACATACACAGTGGATCTGCTATTTTTGATCTTGTCTATGTAACTTTAGGATTCATTTAGCTTTGATTTATCCTCTGGTTTTTGTTTTCTTCCATCATCAGTCATTTTCAAGATTTTTATTGTTGATTCAGTTTTCTTCCTTGACTTTTTTTCTGTAACATTCACAGCCACCTTCATAAGGTTGCCTTAGTAACCTTGAAAATGTTTGTTGCTTGGTTCTCATTCAATATTGGCAGTGTTTTAAATCTGTTGTTTTTCCCCATGTGCGTTAATTTACATGCAGTAACATTGAATTTCATTTGCCATTTTACCATTCAGTTACACAGTAACAGAAGATCTTTCTGCAGCTCTTCAAAAACAGTATGTTTTGATAATTGGGAGTATTTGTCGATACTGGGAGCATCAACAAACTTGTCTTCCTAATATTCACTCCTTTTTCCCGATTTTTTATGAATATATTGCATAATACTGGTCCTAGCACAGACCTCCTTGTTATGTCTACAGTGTAAGACAGGACAGATGAGTAAGAGTGGATCTGTAGAGCAAAACGGGTCATACTGAAGATGTGATACTAATGCTATACATTTCACGTAGTTTTGTATTTGGTGCTAGTTCTACTCTGGTCTGAATGCCCTTGTGGCTGGAGTATGTTAGATGTGCTCCTGAAACACATTCTGCACTCTGGTTTCATCCAAAATAAATATTTCTATGCACTCCAAGACCATTCCATGACACAAATCAAAGCACTTTAAGTGCAGATAATCCTGACGTGTTTAAAAAGTGCAGTCTTCTTCTGCACAACAAATGCACTCTTTGGGATGCTCCCCCATGAAGCGGCATGAGGGAGTTTAATGCTAACAACTTAGAATCATAGAATCATAGGGTTGGGAGGGACCTCTGGAGATCATCTAGTCCAACCCCCCTGCCAGAGCAGGGCCACCTTAGAGCAGGTTGCACAGGAACGCGTCCAGGTGGGTTTTGAATGTCTCCAGAGATGGAGACTCCACCACCTCTCCGGGCAGCCTGTCCCAGTGCTCTGGCACCCTCAAAGTAAAGAAGTTCCTCCTCATGTTGAGATGGAACTTCCTACACTCAAGTTTGTACCCATTACCTCTTGTCCTGTTGCCGGGCACCATTGAAAAGAGCCTGGCCCCATCCTCCTGACACCCACCCTTTAAGTATTTGTAAGCATTAATAAGGTCACCCCTCAGCCGTCTCTTTTCCAGACTAAACAGACCCAATTCCCTCAGCCTTTCCTCATAAGAGAGGTGTTCCAGTCCCCTAATCATCTTGGTAGCCCTATGCTGCACCCTCTCCAGCAGTTCCCTGTCCTTCTTGAGCTGGGGAGCCCAGAACTGGACACAGTACTCGAGGTGTGGCCTCACCAAGGCAGAGTAGAGGGGGAGGATGACCTCCCTCGACCTGCTGGCCACACTCTTCTTGATGCACCCCAGGATGCCATTGGCCTTCTTGGCCACAAGGGCACATTGCTGGCTCATGGTCATCCTGTTGTCCACCAGGACTCCCAGGTCTCTTTCCACCGAGCTGCTCTCCAGCAGGTCAGCCCCCAACCTGTACTGGTGCAGGGGGTTATTCCTCCCCAGGTGCAGCACCCTACACTTGCCCTTATTGAATTTCATAAGGTTTCTCTCCGCCCAACTCTCCAGCCTGTCCAGGTCTCTCTGTATGGCGGCACAGCCTTCCGGTGTGTCAGCCACCCCCCCCAGCTTTGTGTCATCAGCAAACTTGCTGAGGGTGCTCTCTATCCCCTCATCCAAGTCGTTGATGAATATATTGAAGAGGACTGGGCCCAGTACTGACCCCTGGGGAACACCACTCGTCACTGATCTCCAACTGGACTCTGTGCCCCTAACCACGACCCTCTGAGCTCTGTCTTTCAACCAGTTTTCTATCCACCTTACTGTCCATTCATCTAACCCACTCTTCCTAAGCTTCCCTATGAGGATGCTGTGGGAGACCGTGTTGAACGCCTTGCTGAAGTCAAGGTAGACCACATCTACCGCTCTCCCCTCATCTATCCATCCAGTCACGCCTTCATAGAAGGCTATCAGATTAGTCAGGCATGATTTCCCCTTGGTGAATCCATGCTGAGTGCTTCTGGTAGCCCTCTTTTCCTCCACATGCCTTGAGATGACGCCCAGAACAAGCTGTTCCATCATCTTTCCAGGGATGGAGGTGAGGCTGACCGGCCTGTAGTTCCCCGGGTCCTCCTTCTTGCCCTTTTTGAAGACTGGAGTGACATTGGCTTTCCTCCAATCTTCAGGCACCTCGCCTGTTCTCCAGGACCTTTCAAAGATGGTGGAGAACGGCCCAGCAATGACTTCCGCCAGCTCCCTCAGCACTCTCGGGTGCACCCCATCAGGGCCCATAGACTTGTGAATATCTGATTGGCCTAACTGGTCCCTCACTTGAACTTCCTATCTTTTTAACCAGTTTGCAGTATACGAAGCAATTTCCTTTTTTATCCCATGAACAAGTCAGCTTTTTTATGATCCTTTGGTGAAGGACACTATCAAAATCTTCTTGAAAATTCAAATACATTACATCATTGAGATCCTCTTGCCCTGGGGCACACTGAATCTGTCAAACAGCTCTACTGGATTTGTGAGGTATGCTTTCCATCTTCATATTCTTTCCTGTTTTATGATATTTATCCATAAAATGGTAAATTCTTGCACTTTACTCTTGTTTCTTAAGACCTGATATTCATGTTGAGCCATTCAAATAGAAACTGCTGTCTTATTTGATTCCTTTCATTCCTTTAGTACGAAAGCCAAAGTAGGTTAAACATGCTAATTAATAGCTCTGTGATGTCATACTTAAGTTGCCCTAGAATTCTGGGATGAATCCATGTTATTTGTCTCTCAGAAGGCAAGAAACTGTTCTTACCATAACATTTCTTCTGATAACATAACATAGCTTGAAACAAATGGGACAGGCGTAAGTATGCGTGTTTCTATTAATCTCAGTGTTTGGACAGTTAGTGGCTACTGCAGTTCAGATGACTAAGCCCATTACTATGGATGGTATCCTCTTTCTAGCCAAATTCCTGAACAGAGAGGAACGGGAACCATACTATTGTTTGGGTGGGGTTTTTTTGTGGTTTTCTTTCTTGTTTTTAATTATAACCTAAGATCCATCTTTTCCCATAATTGATATGAAATACAAGGTCTCGATTAGCTTTTCCAGAGATACAGATATATTTTCTTGTAGAACCTAGTTCAAAGTGTCTCCAATGTATCCTGAGGAAGAATGCATTGTAAATAATGAGTTTATTCTAATCCTCTATATTTAAATATTAAGATATAAAGGCCACTTATACTCCAAAGGGCTAACAATCTTAAACACAGGCAAGAACGTGCAAGATGCATGAGGCTTTCTTTTTTTTTTTTTATTACATTTTTAAAGCCTACAGCACAATGAGAATTTCATTTGGACAAGCCATGTCCCATTTGGTTACACTAATATGTATTTCATGGACTAAATCTTACCTTGTTATGAAATATTTATCTGATGTCATCACAACTTATGCAGAATCAAAGTAAAAGCTGTATTTTTAAACCTTACTCACATGACACAGAGTTGATTTTGCCTCTATTGCCATTTGTTTCTCCATTATTCATTGAGTGAAGAAAAATTGGTTGCAGCTCATATGGGAAGAGCCTGTTTATTACACCTTGGCTGTAAGCCATTAACCTTCCTGTACTACAGTGCTGCAGTATATATTTACATGAGATTTCAGTACATTGCAATCATCTTTATTTGTCTATACAAATAAATGTGAGCATTATTTTCTACACCTAGCTGACATGAATGAACCATACTTACAATATCACAATATCTATTTACATGTGGAATACAGAATACTATGTATTTATTTATCTTTCAGCTTCTTCCCTCTGGCGATATAGATTTATTACTTCCAGCTTAACTTACAGTAGTTACATTTGGTTATTCTCTATCTTACTGCTTTTATGAAACATCAATGAATTCATATAATCAGTGACAGGGTCACCAACCGAGTTACCTACCATCCTTCCGATTGTAGAGGTCCTTTATTAATTTCTCCTATATTTTTTGTATTTTAAATCTTCTAGTCTTTGCTATTTATTTACCTTATTGGTTCCTCATCCCCAGTGCCACCATATTCTTTCCTATTACATACATTTACTGTATAATTATTCCTATGTCTTGTCTTCTCATCCCTCCTTACGACAATATGACTAATCTTTTCATTAACTTTTTCCACAATTCTTGTCTTCTCAGTAGTTTTTGCCTGCTCCCAAATCTCAGATCTTCTGTTTAACATAAAGCCAATAGAGGCAAAATAATTATTTACAGGACTCTATTTAGATTTTGCGGTTAAACCACAGAAATTGCTAAAGGAGTAATTCATTATGGATATGAACAGTCAGTATGTGGATTTCAGTTCACTTGCTATGTCTGTTTTTGGAATTAGAAGTCATTAATTCTGTTTTAATTTTATCCTTTTATGCTATCCTTCATGAGTTATGGCTATTGTTAAAGTTCCTGCTTACTGTTCTTTTCCAACGTTTAGAATGTTCTCCCAGCTTTGGTGCAATTATCTGCATGAAATTGGTACAATTTTGATCCTGGCTCCAACTCCTATGTATACCTGATAATATTTAGAATATAAATCTATATTTATCTATCTATATATAAATACATTTTTGTATTATATCATGTTAACTGGGACAAAAAAAAAAAAGTCCTAAAATCAAAGTAGGCTTTAAGAACTTAGAACCTGTCTCAAAGTTTTGGCAGTACTCTCAACTTTAAAATTTCAAGCATGTCTTCTAGTACTTCTGCTATATAAAATAAAGCAAAACAGGGGTTTGTAATTGAAAGAGGATGAGACTGTTATTATCAATAGAGCAAACTACTGGCCCACAAATGAAATACTGGATGCAATAAGATAATACAGTAACTGATTAGATGGAATTTCTGGCCAAACCATAAATTAATTGTTTACAACTGATTTTGTCTCCTTAAATCAGTAGTGAAGGAATCCAAGACTGGGCCACCTACAGCACAGGAAAATTTTAAGGCAAAATTGCTTTCCTAATGGTCTATAACTTGAGCACAAACCTGTATTCTGTCTACAGGATGCCTGAACGTGGAACCCCAATTGTCAGAACTAATCTGGACCTGTTAAAATCAAATTACACACAATGAGATCCTAACTGGCAAAAGGTTGAACATGGAGGAATGTGCAGATGCAATCAGAGACATTTGCTCAAACTGCAGGAAGCTAATTTAATTTCAGCATAAAATTCTTTTTAGGAACAGATGAATAAAGGAGGTAAAAAGCTGGCTTTTAATGACTACTATTGACTTCACCAGAGACAGGATTTTATATCATCCATCATACTGAAAAAATCATAGCTATTCTGTATGGAAAAAAAAGCCCCAGAGGATGACAGTATCAAACAGCCTAAAAGTTATTTTTTTCTGATCACATTGTAAAATCAAGTCCAGATGATATGTACATATTACAAATTCTGAGTTAGCAATTAAACTTCACCTTAAAAGCCCAATGTTACTATAAAATCAGAGCAAATCTTAAATCCAAAAAAAGTTACTAATAATTTATTTTTCCAACAGAACATGGGTAGAAATTTTCAGATGTTGTCTATTAGAGAAAATCTGTCGGAAATTATGCATATTTGGATTTTTAATTACCACAGAGAAATACTTAATGGCTCTGGTTCAACTTTTAAAACAGGTAAAACACCCTCACAGTCATTACCATAGTTCACTTTTGTAATAAATGCTAGATCCTCAAAGTTACCATGGTTTTTAAAGGGTTTCTGACTTAGGCATCATGTCTGTGCAGAGCATTTTTTCAAGTTAAAATACTAAATCTGTACTTTTCACAAAGTTGTCAAGGATTGAAGGAATATGAAAACTCAGTTGACACTGATTTCAAGGGAACAATGACAATTTACAAGAGTAGAGAATGACATTAAAGATGAATCTGTAATGCCACTACTATTTGTCAATTAACATGTCAAATGCTAGTGTCTGAACTATTCCTCTATGTGAGTAGACTTCAGCTTTCCAAGGCTAACTTGCTACTTATTAGAGTACTCAGTTTTCACAAAGTAATTTTTAAAGGAAAAAGACAAAATCTAAATTAAATTTTTCCTAACAATATGGAACTCGAATGTGACAGTTTTACATTGGTTTCTTTCTGTCTGTCAATATAACTGAACAAATAAAAATCTGTTACTACTTCAAAGCCATTACATTTATCATGCCTCCACTTTTCCCACCCTGCAGCTTCCCCATGTAATAGATTTCCAAGTTCTAGTGCATGCAACAACTGCAATATCTCGTTATTTTTAAAAGGTTTCTAATAGCAAGAGCTATTGAGGTGCTTGAGTTTGAGATGTTATTGTTTGATAAATATCCTGAGAGCTTGCAATTACTGCCCTCCCAGTGAGCTCTTTTCTGACAATCATATTTTTTAATTATCTGAAGGGTAAGAACAATAAATACATTTTATATCTGCCATATTTTTGCAATGCATGGCTGCTAAAGCCTTGATGATATAGTCCAAACACCTTAAACTAACGTACGTTTCCAAATTTGCTTGAACAGATATTGTTTGAGCACTGAATACATTTTACTGCATTTCTTAAAAAATGTTCAGCTTGCTTCTCTTTAGCAACAATGATTCTGTTCTATCTATCATAAAACTGTTCAAAACTCCTGAATTCTAACAAATACTAATGATACTTTGTGCACTACAGACTAAAGATAAGCTGTAATCAGTTTATATAAATCAACCTAATTGCTTATTGGGCATTCCAGAGATACGAAGTTTTATTTGATAAGTTTCTAGGATATAGGGTATCTTGATCTTTTAATTGCTTCCTGATGGGTTTAGTATCATACCAGACTTCCATGTTGTGACTGTTATGCAGGATCTCCTCATGTGGTGGCCAGCCTGCTTCTGTCTCCATCCCACAGTACTTAACACTAATATATGAAGCACTGAAACAATATGTGTTGAGAGAGGTAATAGAAACCTGGGAAAAAAAAACCACAGTATCAAAACAGGAGAGAAAGTTACAAGCTTGAGTTTCAAAGGGAAGCAGAGAGAGGCAGATAAGTTTTGTCAGGACACAGAAAGGTATCAGATAGTGACTAAATGATTTTTGAGGTGGCACCTACCATTTTCTGTTCACTGCTGATACTTCATGACTTTGCAGTTACTTACAACATGAAGAGATTGCAGGGAATATTACGAAATTTGAAGGAATGGAGTGTGTATTCATTGGCTCTTTTAACAGTAGGGGTAAGAGACACCTAAGAATAAAATAATATTTGAAGGATACTTATTTCGGAATCTTGGAGGAATTATTTAGAGTCATATGCAGGAGTGGGAAGCAGGAAAGAAATCTGGGCAACTGACTGAAAAGAGAATCTACCACTAAGTACTCTGACAGAACTACTCTGCACTGAAGAGCAGTCTTATGAAATTTGATAAAAATAAATTATTTTTGAAGTTCAGACAAAAAACAGGGAAAACCACTAGAAAGATGTAGGACTGATGCAGTAAGAAAGGCCCCCTTTATTTCAGTTTATATGAATAACTTTCCTAAGTTTCAATAGGTTTGAATGGAGAAATAGTTACCAGAAAACAACAGGCTGAAAAGAGGAAAAGTACATGCTGAGCAGGGAGTGTGTACAAGCTCACAGACAAGATCTGGAAACCAGGAGTCCTGCTGGATCTGCAAGAATTGATAAAGTCAGGACACCACGAGTTTGCTGAATCTGTACAAGGCCACTGGAACACACTCGGCATCACCAAGAGATTGTGTACCCTGGGCCACATCCAACATTGCAATGGGTGCTTTGTGCAGAGGAAGACTATAGCATTACATAAACACCTCCCTCTGAAGGACTGGCCAAACTCCTGCCTAAAAGTCAAGTGACATCAGCATGTCCCCCTGCTCCAGAGGAAACAGCTGGGCTTGGTCTCAGACTGTAGCTCCAACTGGGTAACTATAAGGGGAAGTGAGACCGAAAAAGTGAGTGTACGGTGTGATTGCTTACCTTTTATTAATAATAGCAGCTTGATTGCGTTAATAATAACAATTTAATGAATAAAATGCTTCATAGAAAGGCTTCAGAAGTTGTGATCTGTGTCTTCCCCTGACTCAATCCCCCATTAGAGAAAAAAACAATTTATAGTTGTCCTGATACAAAGAAAAATAAGAAAAGACTTTTATACAGAGTATTTGCAGCAAAAGCACAGTTCCGTAAAAAGTGGAAAAGGAAGATTTTGCAGTGATACTTCAATTAGCAGAGAGTCATTATAAGCACGTCTAACCTTTCAAATACACTGTCTTCAATTCAGTGCATCTCACGTCATTACATTGAAGACCATTAGTACATCTTTGGTACTCAACGTGTCAGAGAGGCAATGTTGGCCAACTGACAAGAGTATACAGCTGGCTTGTTCCCAACTCTAACCCCAGGCATCAAAGTATTTGTGAAAAGTGAAGTCTCTCAGGCTTTCCATGTTTCATTTTTACAGAAAGGGAATGAAACAAACAACTTGGACCTCCTTTGTAAAAATCTTTGATGAAAATGTTTATAAGCATTTAACGTTACCATTTCTTTTCCAAGCTACAAAGAAAATTAGAACCAACATCCCATCTTCTTGTCTGAGATTCCCCATCCAGAGAGATAAAAGAAATTATTCCCTCCTGCTCTAGCTCATAGGCAAAGGACCATTTCCTTTATGAGCAGAAGTTTCAGAATGGCAATGAATAATTAAATAAGCATCATACTCTGGACTCTGCTAAAGTAACACTTTGATGGCACTTTCTCCAATTAAATCTTTTTAGACTTTAAGTCAGATATTTTTGGTACTATAAAATTTAGCTTTGTTATTTAGCTTTTCTATGCATTTTCAATAACACACATCAGAACTGTTTGAGAAGACAATAATAAAATGCACTAAACATAAATATACGGTAAGTTAAAGGTGGAAAAGCGAAGGGTTGTTTGTTGGCAGCATATTTAAATAAGCTATATTACATATTTATTTTTCCTGTATGAGATTCACTTTTTATGTATCTTCAAGGCAATTTTATTGACATGTCTCTTCCACTTTGCATTTTCTGGAGAAGATTTGCATGTTGTGATAGAAAATTCTTTACTATGATATTTCCTTCCCTTTCCAGTAATTTTCTCTCATATTTTATGTTGTATATCAGGTTTGCCCCTTCCTGGCATGTTTATATTACCTTTGTATAATTTCTCAGAGATCTTTTCTTTCGTGGGCCTCTATTGACATTAATGTAATAACATTGACATTAATGTAGTTAACAGCTTATTATTGTTCTCTAATTTAAATCATTATTGTTATTACTGCTTGGTCTGAACACCCAGAAGCCTTCAAATCCTGGAAACTGACCACTGTCTACAGAAGTTGCTGAGGAAAGCTCAGCATGCTGGGTGGCTCAGTTCCTCCAAGGCTAAGCAGCAGCTGAGCCTGGGTCTGAAGAACCTAAGCACAAAAAGGGTAATTTTGGAATCCAACTGCTGCCAGAATCCTTTGTATAGACCTTGCATTAGCAGACTTCCCCTAGTTCACACAGCAATCCCTGCGGCAATGCAAAAACTTACATTAACTTATCAAAAATATCTCACACCTGTATGATCATTCTTCATAATCTCTAAGCATCCAAGATTCTAGACCTTGCTATATTCTGAATATCTGGGTCTAACTGGCACTTCCTGTGCATGACTGCATTTAATTGACACTTGGGAGCTACTGCAGACTACAGTCAATTTTTCTTGCCAGAACAATTTCCTTACATTTAATATGTAAACTGCAGCTAGTTATTCTTTGTACTTTATAAAATTTGCAAGGTCCTATCAGTGCTTAGAGACCTCAGGTGACGGGCACTTTACTTGCACACTCTAAAAGACAGTTTTAGGACAAACGTTGTGTTATATAATCTGAGAATTTAAACTGTTGAAAAAAGGCTGTACTATTATTTCCATTTTACACATGCAAATGTAGAGCAAAAATAATTTAGGAAACTCATGCATAAAGTAACCTAGTTGTCCAGCTTGGGGCAGTGTTCTCTGGGAATGCTTTAATTTAGAAGAAACCTCTAGATACAGAAGGAAAATTAGGCACTGATACCCAGATGTAAAATATGTAACTCAAGATAGACACCTTATCCAAGCACATCACTCTTTAATGGTCAGTCTATAGTAAAATAAAGAGGCAGTAAAGAGTCAACCACCCTTTTAAGTGGCTAAATGGCATTTGGGGACAGGGACAGGACACTGTGTCTGAGAATACTAGCTTATTTCTCTTTACTAATGCAGAGAAGCTGCTTCATTTCTTATTGATGCATTTAGGGTGGGATTAGCTCCACATTCAGATTGATGAAAGCCACTGTCCATATCCAGTTTAGTCAGTACACGCAAGAGTGCCAAGAGCTATTCATTAATCTTAAAGTAGCCACCTACCTTGGTTCACCTGAATAGCCTTCTGTATTCTACTGACTGTACTGACTAGATCTCCATTGACTATACCAGGGTCTTAGACACTAAATTAAGAAACTGACACCTACATGTAAAACAGCTAAATTTAAATGTTAATCTGGAGTTGAATCCTATCCTTAGCAGGTGAGTATTTCTGAAGACTTCGGTCAGATTAACTTGCTTAACTGAATACAGGAACACAAGAAAATGGGATTAAAATTGAGCATTGGATCATCAAATTCCCTACAGATATTTAGGCAAGACTGATATGTGAACACCTGCATTTCACACTCTCTTTTCTCAACAGTAATAAACATTTCACAGAACCTCATCAAAAATTTTAGAGATAAAAATATGCTTTGAACATACTGGGAGCAGTATCCAGATCTCAAGTTCAAGACTAGCTTCTTAATAAGAATAGCCATTCTTTCTCCCTGGGAGAAATAATAACTTATTTTCTAGCTCAGTATACAACTAATGAAAAATCTGAAAGATACAGATACAAAATATTTTGTTTGAAACAGCTTATGATGTCTAACATTGCCAGACTGCATGAAAAAAAATCAGTTTTGGCCTGTAGTGCAAAACAATTTTGTGCATGTGCTAGAACTGAGGCATCTGAGTGACTCACTCCTTCCATTTGACAAAAGCTCAGATACAGAATGATTTTCTCAAATTGGCTTGTCAAGTTGGCAGTACAATTATAAACACAACAAAAGACTGCTGACTCAGTTTCCCATATTCTGTTTATCTTCAGATAAGAGCTGGTCGGTGTCCTGTTATTTTTAAGTATTTTATTACCATTTCCTAGATCACTGGTAGATTGTTATTTCTGTAACATTTTTGTGTTAATCTTCATTTACTATGCTGGACTACAAAATGTTTCCACCTTCAATTCCTTCCTTCTGTCTCAGGGAACCTCTTGAAAGACGGTCGGAAAAATATGTCACAGATGTAACAGCTTATAGAAACCCGCACTAATGAATGGCAAAGGACTGCTGTGCAGCTGAGGAGAAGGTGAAAGCTTTATGAAAAATTGCTTGCAAAAACTAACAATACTTTTTCACCCTCTGTAAAGTACAACAATTAATAATAACGGAATGGACAGGATTACAAAAGTAATGTAGCCGAGAGCAATTAAATTATGCCTAAGAAAGGAATTTCATCGCTGTTAATGTTGCCATAATGCAAACCTTAGTAAGGTTTCACGTGTTTTTAAATCAATCCTTAGAAGGTTTATTTAACCTACACCTTATGTCAATATACCACATTTTCATTATCCTTTGTACTGTCACCCTACACAGTATCACAGAATTCTGTTAAGTTCTACAGAAGTTTCTATTCTTGCCCACCATTGAGAGAGTTGTCATCTGGGGTTTTTGTTCTCTTTTTTTTTCTTTAAATAAAGGAAAAGACTAAATTTGCAGATTTTGAATGTTCAGATACACTGATCAGGAACTCTATTATTTGGAAGATATGTAACAAGCCGCTGCCTGAAATTAGCCCTTTGCTGTAAAGTCTAGTAAAAGCAACTAGAAAGTAGGATGTTGTCAGGAACACTGACTAGTCTTTGCTTGAAAAGAAGAAAAAAAGTAAGTTCCCTCATTCTACCACAGTGTTTCTTCACCTACAGAGGATATAATGGTTCTTTAGCTATGGTGCTATATGGTCGATGCTTTTAACTGTCAGTTACTTCCTTTCACTGTAAAGTCTAATTTTCTCTTGGTTGTGTTTTTTCTCAGATTTACCTTACTTATGGATTTTTTTCCAGAACCCTATTCTTCCATGCTACTTTCTAACTCTCTGACAGGTTTTCCACTCAGCTCACAAAATTACCTAGTTCCCACTTTCTTCAAATTAAAGTCAAAGTAAGTGGCCTAATAAACAATACATCTAATTTATTAGTTAATATAATCCTACTTATGATCAGTAAAACTGGTTGGAGTAATGATACCAAAACCATTAATTTGTTACATTTTTTGGTTCTAGCAAAAATTAATCTGGAATCACAAGTGGGAAAAAAACACATTGCCTAATAACCATTGAACATGCAGTGGGTTGGCGTTTTTTGTGTGTGTGCTTTTTTAATGCAGCATTTGGCATTTGCTATAATTTTCTAAAGCTAATTTTCATACTCTTTTGAACAACTTTACTTGTGATTGGTTGTTTATTCAATCATTTCATCCTGCTCTCTCTTGTTTCCTGCTGTTTTGCTTCTCTACCCTGTAACTGGCAATAACTTGCAGTCTCAAACACTTCATACGTGCTTTTTTGATTCATTGGGGTAGGGAGGTAGGGTGCAAGGAGTGATGAAAATGGTACAGGAGAGAGAACACTCGTGTATATTGTTTATCAGTATACTGTCTATGTTTTGTGCTTGCTCTCTCTTGTTAGTTCAAGATTCTGGAGATTATTTTTAATGTCTATATCTTCACACAGAATTACAACCTAGAAATAACTAGTGAAGGAAATCAAGATATATTGTTGGATTAATTTAAAAACTCCTCTTTCCCTGACAGATACCTGATTTGTATATTATAGACAAAGAAGTCTGCTTTGAAATTCAGGTCTAGATGGAATTTAGTCAGCTCTGAAAGATGTGTTGGATTTACTTGACTTTGGAGTGGAAGTAGGATATTTTAGGGTTGGGTTGTTTTCTTTTTTTGAAAAAATACTGAGTCAGAGGAAGGAAGTAACCTTTATTGTTGATAAGTCATCCTTGAAAAAGAAAATTTAGCAATGGTGTCTACAGCTGCATGATATTTAAAATACGGTCAAAGAATACGAACCAGATGAATCTTTAAAATAATATAAATTAAATTACTATCCAAAGAGTTGTCCCTATTTTTGAAATACCACTCAAATTAGAAGTCAAAGAGGAAAAAAAGTATTCATACATTTTTTTTCCTTTTACATAGATGTTTCCCCTTTAAATTGAATTTGATTATCTCAGAAAACTTTTATAGTCACAAGATGCAAGGGTTAGCTTTGAAACTCTTCTTGATTGAAGAGTGTTGAAAAACACTAAGATCACCAATGTGATGTACTGACGTGCTAGCTATTGTCATAAAATTATATCATACAAAGAAAAAAGTGATGCAAATACTCATTTTGCCTCTAAAACACTACCCTTTTCTTCCTACTCGGGTGACCACAATGAAAGCTCTGAAGTAAGCTAACTGCTGGTAAGAGTCTGTGTGGTAACTCAGCACTCAGGACTGGGCCCTCATACGCAAACCGTACTATCTTTACGCAGGCATGGGGTTACCAACAACCGGTGACTTGCTGGTATTGTGACCCATTTTTATCTAGATCAATATTAGCTCAGGTTTGTCTACCTGTGTTTTGACTGTAACTTCTAATAAAGTATTGATGTACCTTGTCCATCTGGCAGAATACTACTGTGGACTTTCTATCTAGGGTTATATCTATAAAGGGAGAAGTGCAACTGTTTGCTTTTTCCAAAATTTGCAGGAAGAGCTGGACACCGCCTCCCCCCTCCACACACACACACACACACACACACACACTGGTGACCATCTTTCTGTTTCTGCTTCTTAAGCTTAATATTATTTGTCTAAATTGATGCAACACTCAAAACAAACTAAAAGGTGAATGTGTTTATTTCTGGAGATTAAGAACTGGAAGAAATACTTCAGCATAGGCTTTCTCATTTATTATTTCTTTTACTTGCCATATTTACTCAGTTCTAGGATTAATTTTGGGCCTGTGTAAAGTGCATAGTAATCCTAGATGTGAGCAACATAGAATCTAGTTATTTTCCTTTGTCATCACCAGAATAAGTACAGCATGGCAAGAAATAGCAAAGCAATTTCAAGTCCCCAGACGTGGCTTTTTTTTCTTTTTTGTTTATTTATTTTTAATGTTAGTGTAATATAAACCCAGAAAAAAAAAAATTAACTCAATTTGGAAAAGCAGCCTCCCAGAAGATACAAGTTTTATGTGCAGCTTAGATTTTAAATTGAACCTTTAGCAATGGATTTGGGGGATTAGCCGTGAGTTTAGTGATGTAATGGGTTCCTGCGAGGCATCTTTTCTTGGAATGATTGCAGGTTTTCCTATCTCTAAATGCTTTGTCATCAAGTCAGAAGACATAAATACTATCTATATGAATATATATATTAGCCTGCTACCAGGACTGATAAAAAATGTTACAGATAAAAATTATGTTTTCAGGTAAATTAAAAGTATATGTTGAAAGAATATCACTGAAAGATTTCATCTTTCATTTGAGTATTGTTTCTGGACTTTATTTGATATTATAGAATTACAGAGAGACTGAATAATTCAGGCTGGAAGGTCTCTTGCCCAACCTCCTGCTCAAAACAAGGTCAGCTGTGGGGTCACCAGGCTGCTCAGGACTTTATCCGTGTGCTTATATACTCTTAACTTCCCCCTTCCTCCACAATGGCTACGAGGCCTGAAGGCAAGCAGTTGAAAATACAGGTTTGAAATAAAAGCCCTTAATTCTTTCAGTCCATAACCCGCATTTTAATTAAAACTGTTTAAATCCAAAATTATTATTTTACTGAGACAGAGCGTCACTTTTATAGTTCTTAATCTTGCATGACCTGAGCACAGTAACCTTGATTTACAATGCCATAAGCTGATATTTAAGCAGGCAGTGTTCATTCATTAAATACCCATTTTAAATTCCTCTGTAATAAGCAATTAGCTTGCCAAAGTCTTATACAATGTCATATATTTAGGCCACTGACATACAGAATTCCCTTGTAGCCCCGAAGAAAAAATTGTATGACACTGAGCATACAAGTTTCTCAAAAGATTGGCCTTAGCAGCAATATAAAGCTTAACCCCTGTGAGCCATACTAAGGAACACGCAATGCTCCCTTTGTACAGGGCTTTTATTAATGTCTTGTGACTGAGTAGTGAGCAGTACTGAAGTGCAAGTACAGAAGCAGAACCTCAAGAGAAACACAGAGATTTTTCTGTTCCTACGTCTTTGAATGCCTTAACCTGGCTTCTGGGTCAGATTTCTGGCTCGCAATTTGAATAAAAGATACATTTCTAGGGACTTTTGGCAACTGAGATTTTTATGCAAGTGCATGAGCACAATCCTGTCTTCCCCACACATTATCAGCATATAGATCATATTTGCATTGGTACAAAATAGAATGTCCAATGCAATCCAACTGGCAATAGCAATCCTAGAAACTGTATCATGACATGAGCCCAAGTGAGGTCAGAGCAGGAGTGAATTTCAAGTTGCACCTTAAAATAGCCTGACCTCGGGTCAAACAAGAGTGATGATTGGTTTTACTGCATCTCATATAGAAATTAACAGCTTTCCAGGCACATGCTGTGTATTACTCTGCTGAGTCCTGAACAATTTTTACTACAGAGACAAAAAGAGATGCAGATTTCAGGGAGGAACTCAGGCACTGGCCCTTTTCATCTCTGTTAGTATTTCTATTTTACTGTCTCCCAAGGCATAATAGTGGCTTTCAGCCTAGGTATGAAATTTCGTACCAGCGTATGGACTCGCATCACCAAGAAGTGATGCATTTACCGCTCCCATTTCTATAAAGAAACACAATGCTGCATGTGAATCTCCAAAGGAGACATGCAGTTAGAAAATCTGTGAGACACACTTTAATGTAAATTGTTCTGGTTAGCAGAAATGAGGACTTTTATGAAGGCAAAATTAAAAATAGTTTTTCAGCCTTTAAAACAGAAGTACATGCCCTACACAAACTGTCACAAAAACCTAGGGTCTAGTGCCCATAGAGTTGCTAAGAAAAGGAAGCTTTCTACAGCAGAACTGAATCACTAGACTGTAATCCAATTTCCTCTACAATGAAAACAAATCTGGTATCTTGCGACCTCTTTGATTTTGCAGATCAAAGCACAGATTAACAAACCATTTCCATATTTTCTTTCTGACTCTGTAGTGATGATAGAAAGGCATTGTTTATGACTCCAAAACCTTTTTCATCTCAAGTGCTCCCCAGCCTAGCTCAGGGGAAACTGGTTTACAGTACTGGTTTACAGTTTACAGTTCTTCCTAGGAGTAAAAATAAAATAATTAGACTGGCAATTCCTAGAATTACAGTCATGAAAAAAAGGAGAGAAAAAAAAGGGGAAAAAAAATTAAAAAAAAAAAGAAAAAAAAGAAAAGACCACAGGATGAAATAGAAACCATAGCTTTAGATATACCAGCCAGCACAAAAGTGTCAGCTTCTCCCTGTTCTTGTATTTCACAACACAGATAGGTAAACTTTCTTCTCTTTTCCTACTTTCCACTGTGCATTACTGTAACATGTAGAAAACTCCTCAGTAAATCCTGTATACACGGCAGCCTGAAGAAATTCTTCTCTAGCTAAGTGTAAAAGGTGACGTTTTCAAGTACTGGATGAGCCACTCACACGGAAGAGCTCTACAGAACAATCTACAAGAAGAAATAAAGCAGTCAGGGTCAGAGTTTATGAGTTTTTCTTTTTTTTCAAAGTTTTTCTCCTTTTCTTGTCCCTTCCCACCGTAATGAGTGTGCCATAGTTCTAGCTCAGTTAACCTTGTCTTATTTTAGCTAGACTTGATCTGATCCAAAAAAACAGTGACTTTTTTTCATAGACAAGATAAGGCCCTGTGACCTAGCTGTGAGAAAGCAAAGAGCAGAAGCGCTGCAGGACTATTTCTGAAATAGCAGTGTGTGCCTCGGGACGTTTGTGCTGCAGTTTAGCGTGCGAGAGCCACCCATGACCTGGGGCTCCAACTCGAGGCAATTATTAGATGGAGTGGTACCTCCTCCCAGGTGTGCTTCTACAGACATCGTCCCTCCCACCACAGCTGGGCTGACATTGCAATTGCCTGATCCCTCCTGTTGTAGAGGCTCAGACCTCTTACCCTGCGGATACTCCCGCTACGTCCCTGCCCTGTCCTCATCCTGCTCTCAGGTGTGCCACCTCCTCCACACATCCTGACACTCACATCTGTTACCATCCTTTTTCACACCAAGTCCTGAAAAGGCAAAATATAAAGCTCACACACAAACTCTTCTGCTGTTTTTTGGGTTTTTTTTCCATACTCTGGAAGAAACTATACAAAAATGACAGTCTTTGCTTTTCCTAAACATGTACAGATATACAACGTACAGTTTGCCTTGAGCCCTTCCATAGTGCCTACAGTCCTGCCAAGCAGGATTTAAATAATTTAATTGATAATTCATAAATACACAGGCTGATAATACGTTACTTGATCTTATCTTGTGCCCAATACCATCACCTTCTATCTCACCCAGGCAAATCAGTATTTTTGCATTTCTGCCAGAAGGTCTCCTCAAGAAGCGACAAATAACATCAGGTTTTCATCTGTTAAGAGCACACAACTGTCCTATCAAAGTGACTAGTAAAAATTACACACAAATATATAAGCTTCCAGGAAACAGCTGTCAGACTGTTCATAGCTATTCATAGCTATATATAGTATTAAAGGGAATTGTAAAACTGGGAAAACACATTTTGCTGCTACTGTGCTCTTTACAGAGTTTCTAAATTTGGAACTAACTTTGAATTAGAATGTGGAGTGAATTTAAGATATAACAGGTACTTGTGAGTAATTTCGTATGTTGGTGTTTCTGTAATCAAAGCATCTCCTTGCTTTATAGCTCACCATACTCAGGAATGGATACTGGTGTATAATTCCACATTTCTATAGACTTTCAACCTCAAAGTTTGATAATTTATGAGTAAATGCCACTGTCCCTCCACTTCTATTGTTCAAAAGCAGAGGATAAAAAAATCTAATTATTTCTGTTTTTTTATGACACATGCTTTACAACTGAAAAACATAAAACTAGAAAGTACTCAAAATATATAGGCAAATGAAGCTGCTCTTCAGAAAGATTTCTCCTCTTGAAACAAGTTTACAGTGACTGTGTAGTATTAGGAAGCACAAAACATCACTGTGACACTTCTAAAGCATGTGGTAAGCCTTTTGCTGCAATGAGGACATGACTAGGATTGGCCAACAGTCTGTTTCACACGAAGAAATGTAACTTTTTAATAGGGGTAATGTACAGTAGTACTATCCAAATAAATTGATAAATCAAAGTTATTATTATGACCAATGGACCCTAGTGCTGATCCTGAAATCCTGAAATGTATGTCAACCTAAGTGCACAGTGGACACTTACTTCAAGGAAACTGGGAGGCTCAGAAATATCAGTAGAATTTCTAGTATTCAGGAACTTTCCATATGTTTTAAACGATGAAAATGTCAAACTCTCCAGGCTAAAAGCAAACTCTCCATCAACATACAGATAGGGGAATCAATAACATTTATTTAACACATTTAAAATTTGCTAAGCTTAAAAAATTGACCTTTAAATTTATAAATTTCCAATCAGAAAATTTGCAAAATGCTAATGAATGAAGTAACTGAATAAAACCTCACTACTTCATAGAATCATAGAAGCAGGGAGGTTTTATTCGTTAGAGTTTTGATTTTGTAAGTTTGTATAAAGAACATTCTGCTTGTGTCCACCACCTTCTTTTTTGAAACAGAACTGTGTTTAACTATGACATGACTCTTTGATAGCATGTGTATTTCTTTATAAACTTGGCAAAAAAATACGATAAGAAAACTGTATGCCCCAAACATGTGGTAGGCACTAAGCGAATCACTGCATTATCCTAGTGACAGCATGAAGTAATTAATTTCAAAATTATATAAGAGTACATAATCAAGATACTTTTGAAAGGTAAATACCTCAGAATACTAAAAAAGAAAACTGTCTTAGATACTTTGGGGCAACACAAGAAACCTCCTGTTAGTTCCCTGGTAACCTTGTTTAGCGTAGCCATTTCTAAATTATACCCCACAGGCAGTGAAAGATTAAATTCTGTCCCAAAAGACAGTTTTTTCTTTATTCTGTTGTGTATCATCTATTAAATGGTTATTGAATTTAAAATGGCACAGGGTTGATAATTCCCATTTTATGTACCATTCACTTGCTTCTAGGCACTCAGAGTAGTTAGCTACCCATGAATAAATGTCAAGGGTAGTAAAATAATACTGATTCATTTTGAAATGAATGCATTTGTCTTTTGCAAGTCCTCTATTCCACTTCCCGCTAGAAAGACCCTTGTCGTCCCTAACAGCCCGGAAAGACGTTTATATACTCTTCATAATATTTGGTCTGACCTACTGATTTTGAGTCTTCTCTTTTTCAGAAGTTTTTTGTGCCAGTTTACTAAGCTCTGGTGAAACTTGTGTCCTGACTCTGAAGTGCTTATAATACACAGGCTGATACACATATCTGCCTACAAATTTTGACAGCATTCAAAAACTTTTATAAATCCTCCTAGGTCCCTATTTCTTTAATAAAGATTTCTGATAAACATTTATCATGAAGACATTTTTTATTAACAAATATACTAGGACTCCATATGATCTTAGGATAACAAATATATTAATTTCATAAATCATAGAATCATAGAATCGTCTAGGTTGGAAGGGACCTTTAAGATCATCGAGTCCAACCATTGACCTAACACTGCCAAGTCCACCACTAAACCATGTCCCTAAGCACCACGTCTACACGTGTTTTAAATACCTCCAGGGACGGTGACTCAGCCACTTCTCTGGGCAGCCTGTTCCAATGTTTGATAACCCTTTCAGTGAAGAATTTTTTACTAATTTCCATCCTAAACCTTCCCTGGTGCAATTTGAGACCATTTCCTCTTGTCCTATCACTTGTTACTTGGGAAAAGAGACAGACACAAAAAATCCAAGGATAGACAATAAACAAAATTGATCATGGAATCCTATACTGTCTCAAAAAGCTGTCTGCAAGTATCTGCTGAGTTATTTACAAACAATGTGTAATATTTATCTTCTCTATTATATAGATGGTGATTTAGATGGAGCTTTATTTTTCTTTTTTGTTATCCTCATTAAAACAAAGAAATCCTCAAACTTGTAGCTCTATCCAATCACTTTAGTAATTTATTCCACTGGAATCTCTCTTCATAAAAATGTTTATTTTTTTATGATCAGTATTCTTTGTTAAAGAATTAACATTGCATATACTTTATTTCTTGCAAAAAATTTCAGAGAAAGATTGCTTTTTAAAATTCAAGGGAATCGTCACCTATAATTTTCTTGCATATCAAGATCAAGGCATTCTTTGAAATCATGTGTTCTGTGCAATTGACAAGAAGTTTTAGATAATACAGATCTGAAACATGTAACAATAATAAACCCAATGAATAATGGTTTAGTGGCACATTTGCTTTGGGATTCAGTAACACTACCATCTTCTTTAAACATGATTATTTCCTAGTTTTTGCAAAATGCTTTGATGTAGAAAGCCTCTTTTTTTCTTATTGTCAATGCTGTACACATAAAGAAAGTGAACTATCTGAAATATATGCTCTCTGGATGATCAAAATAGTAACTTAGCAATCCCTTTCTATTAAACGATCTTGAGTTTTTGTTTTAAAATTCATAGTTTATTTGGAGAAAATTGTCAGCATCCTATTCATATCAGATTTGAAGGGGCACTAATTTGCTGTTCAGATTCATACTAGTGCCTTTAATATAACATTCAGCAAGACTACAAGCTAATAAATATTAAATAAATAAATTATTCGTAGTTGCAGCACATCTCCTTAAAGCAAATAGATAAGATGAGTGGTAAGGGGAAGGACCTCAGAAGTAATTTCATCACAATAAGTATCTAAAAATTTGAACGCTTTATGTGGTCAATATCTCAAGCTTCCAAACATCTTAAATTTACAATAACCAGGATGGCTTTATTCCCAGGACACTGATGGATGTTAGTCCTGAATTTTCCTGAAGTAGTCTATTGCACATAGCTTGATTTTATACATCCAGTTCTTACTTTTTTAGATGTAAAAGAGTTTCACGCAAAACAGAGGTCTAAATTGGTGCTTATTTTGGTGTCCCACATATAAAGAAATGGACTTTTTTCAACAAAAAATTTGCACATTTCCTCAACTGAATGCCAGTTAAGATTTCAGGTAAAAAATTAACTGTAAGTGAAAATTTGAGTAGTTAAGACTTTAACTACCTGAATGAAGGAGCAAAATCAGAGTGCTATTTGATTTTGGATATTATAAACTGCAATTGTTGTTGGGAAAATGTTCACACCAGACATTAGCAAGGATAATTTAATGAAAAGCTGAAGAGGAAATGAGCATTTCTAATTGCAAAATCTCGCCAGTTCTAGTGTTCGACAAAGTAATTGTAAATTTTGACACGAAATGCACTCACTTGCTCATTGACTCTGTCTGCATACCTTTTCATGTGCACCTGTATACTGCAAAATATACATAGCACAGGAGTATAAAGCAGTTACAAAGACACTGAATAGTGGCTAACACACGCACAAAAAGATGGCAAGCAATATTAATGTACTAAACTAAGCACGAGTATGCCCTTGTAACTACCACCCTTGTAAGACATGCAAGCAGTCCTCAATGAAATGAGGAAGGGGCAACTTCCCTCACTCCCTGAAACAGCTCCTTGGCATTACTTAGTCACCACCTTCCAACTCCCTGGTTTTTTCTTTTAATTTTATATCTTTCAATGTCAGTGGGTTTTTCCCATCTCCAATCCTTGACCTGCTATGTATGCCTACCTTAACAAACTAAATTCAATCTGCAGTTTTACTGTTCTTTTCTTAGGTGGTTCATCTCTACAGTTTATCCTCGGTCTGAGCCAAGGTTATGCATCTGCGTCCTATGAGACCTTGGGCTGGGATTACGGGGAGCACAGTATCTGGGACAGGGAAGGTTATGCTGCCACATACAACACTACAAGCACCTGCTCTAATCTGCCCCCTCAGACTGCTACCTGCTGTATTTCCTGTTATTGCTACGCTATCCTAGAGCTGAAATAGATTTTAAAGAAACAGAAAAAACATCCATCGAAAGACAAAGCAACAGGTTGACAAAGGATGCAAATACTTGTGGATAATTATTACTAGAATTATACTGGGACTTTTATGTAAAACCATCTGGGTTTAATAAAGTGTGTTTAAATTAGAAAAAAAAACAAAACCAACCAACCAAACAAAAAAACCCAACATGTGATATCCTGTATGATTTAATATAATACTTAAAAATACACCCCTATCATATGCTTCAAAACTACATATAGCGCAATAACTGCTACTCTTTAAACCCAAGCCTTTTTCTTCATGACTGCAATGAGGATGTCTTTATTGTCCTCTTCTGTTAGAAGAAATACGGGAGGAGGAAGCAAAACTTTATACTGTTAGCTTTATTCACACACTTCCAACCCAAACACCAAAAGTCTTGTTTGCATATTTCCCTCTAATTTTAAGACTGTTTGCTGAATTCAATGAAATTTTGCAAGGGAGAAATGATCTCAAAGATACACTTTTCCTATGAGGTTTGTAAAAACAGGCAGCCAGACGGAGGAGGGAGAACTCGTGTTAAGAGCAGAGTGTGACCTCCGTTTTCTTATTAGGCATCAGACAGTACATACCCACAGAGATGTTCAAAATTCCACCGCTTGTGAAACTGTTTTTCTGCATAGTCCTCCCACTTCGTTAGTTCATCAGTACCCAGCATGCTTTTTCTTATATGCTTTAGTACTTCCCACAGCCCCCAGTCCACTATCCCAGGAAACAGAAATAATCTTACTGAAGGTATACTTACTACGAGATCATGATAAAAGTAATGCAGAAGCAATCCATCCTGCTCCCCCACAGAGCAGGAGATAAATGTTGTGCTTATGTCTAGATCTGCAACTCATATACTACTTCAGAAAAGGAACCTCTTAGGATAAGGCTATAACACAAACTGCAATTAATCTTTCCAGCAGGGCTCACTCTCCCCCATTCCGCCACAGGTCAAAGACCTACTGGACTTCTATGGAACTTTTACTTTAATAAAAATGGAACAAAATTTATTGTTCTGTGATTATTTTATTACTGTAAGAATTTGCAATGTTCAATCATTGTAATACCTAGAAGGGTAGTTTCAACCTGTTACAATCTCTTTCTCTAAAATGTGTTCAATTTCTTACCAACTGTGCTCCTGAAGGGCGCATGGAGATGGTAAATAACTTTTGTAAGAAATGTACTTTTAAACATTTGTGAAATGCTGGATTTTGCCTTATCTAAGCCTAAACTGCAATGCTTTCCGGAAGTGAAATGGAACACTGCCTCTTCAAGCCAGCGGAGGACCTGACTTCAAATCTTTTCTTATCCAAACACAACACGGATCTTTTCTATAGGGAAACATTTGCGGAACAACAATTTTTTTCCCTATTTCTTCATGGTGATTCCAAGTAGACCTCTCATAGAACTAATCATACGCTTGCAATACCTGCAAACACATCGTTGCTTTCAACAGCAGGACTGGGTATAGAAGAGATGATTATTTCTAAAAATTTTATGATGATCTGTTCTTTTATGTAGTTTGAGCCACATCAATTCTGTCTGGAATTTTAGAACCAAGCTCTGTAAGCTTTGTCTGAGATACAGGATGACAAAATGCTCAACCCAATAATGAAAACCACCAAAGATCAGGGCAGAAGAAATATTCCTGAGGGAACTTTACTAGCTTGAATTGCAGCAACTGTAACCTTAAGGCACCTAAATGTTGAACAGAGGGTGAGGCTTAGCACTGAGCACCTACATTCTGTGGACCTTTTTGTGGATCCGGGCCAACGTAATTGAGAATTCTAACTGATTCCACACAGCAGCTCCAATGAATTTTAACTTTCATTTTCAGCTCTCTAACCATGTACAAAGTAATGGACCCAAGGGAAAGATATAAATCCGCGTATTTCAGGCCAGACTGACCTCTAACTGTCAAGAGTTGGGAGGAAAATTTTTCTAGAAATGTTATGTCTTAATTGTCTCTTGCAGGGCTTCCTGAGCTTTACTGTGAAGCACCAGTCAGCACAAATTAGTAGTTTGGATCAGAAGAGCATTGCCTGTGCCTATTTCTGAGTTTTTTTAGGTACTAGTCTCAAAACCTAGCTCCTAACTTTCAGATGCCTAAGTTTCAATTGTAAGAAATAAAAAAGTTAAGTTTAAAATATTTTTAATAATCACATAATGATATGAAGTAAACTGCTTTTCTACTCTTAATTTCTGAATGAGTTATAGAAGTGAGAGAGGTTTTTTTTTTTATTATAATGTTCATTAAACAATCCTCTCACTACAACCCTATTATTCCGTATTTTTAAAAGAATGAATATCATAGAATCATAGAATCTTCATGGTTGGAAAAGACCTTTGAGATCATTGAGTCCAACCATGCACACACGAAAAAAAAACCCCTACAATCTCTGCCACTAGAGCATGCCCTGAAGTGCCAAATCTATACGTTTTTTAAGTATCTCTAGGCATGGTGACTCAACCACCTCCCTGGGCAGGCTGTTCCAGTGCCTGACCACTCTTTCAGTAAAGTAATTCTTCCTAGTATCTAATCTAAACCTCCCCTGCCGCAACTTCAGACCATTTCCTCTGGTCCCGTCATTATTCACTTGGGAGAAGAGGCCAACACCCACCTCTCTACAACCTCCTTTCAGGTAGTTGCAGAGGGCAATGAAGTCTCCCCTCAGCCTCCTCTTCTCCAAACTAAACATGACCAGTTCCCTCAGCCTCTCCTCATGACTTGGTCTCCAGACCCCCTCACCAGGAGTCAGATACACCATATCGAGTCAGATTTGTCAATATTTCTTGTTTATACAGAGATTCTCTGAGGTACTCCAGCGTGATCAGGGAACAGCACATGCAAACACAAAATTTGTACATCAACTCTAACAAGCAATGCTTCTTGATTTTAGAGGAGTCTCTTGCTTTGTGAACGTAGCTCATCCCTCCTAGGAACATTACCAAGAGCATAGCATGCAACTCATAACAGCTAATTTCGTACTAGCTTTTAAAATCTTAAAAGATTTAAGATTTTTAAGATTTTAATGCAGGATAAATACTGATCCCTTAAATGCTTTATATTGTTTTGGAACAGTGATACTTTTAAAATGTGTTTTGCAAAAACATTATTGTACAAACAACAGAACTGAGAAAGTGCTAGGGAGCTAAGTATACTGGGGGGAAACCCCCCAAACATTTACCTATATAGTTTGTCCATGAACCTTTGTCAGATCTGCAAAGATAACTAAGTCTGGTTGTTATTTTAAAGTTAAACAGGATAACAAGCAGTATCTCAAATAAGAGTTCTGGATCAAGGATTCTTATCTTCCAACAAGATTAGGTAACTGCTATAGATCTGTACACTATTGTTACTATACAGTTAAAATATTTTTTAAAGATTAATTTTAGTTATTTTAGTATTGATAACTTTATAGGGGTTTATTTTTTGTAAATATTCGTAGATCAGAAACAATAGGACTTATCGGACTGGTGTGTTGACTGCTGTTTCCTGGTGGTTCTTTAGGGCTCAGTTCCACCAAAATCTCTGTCTACACTTCCTTATTGCTACTTTCTTGTGTGCATATTGAACTTCTGAGACATTAGATCACAGGCACGGAAGGACTGGAAGAAGTATGTGTTCCGGTGGGGGCTGTCATTATCTGTCCTTTATATTCTTACCCTTTATTCCTATGAGAACATTAGCCTGAAAGACATGGTGTCTAGACTGGAGCAGGGAGTTGAAATCAGACTGGCATCTGGATTCAGGTAAATCCTGAGCAACTTAAATAAATGCTGAAATACTTGAGAGAATTCTACCTTTCAATTGCACGAAATGTACAATTTCTCAGTGAGGAAGGATGGAGATAGCCAAACCATGCCTTTTTTTCTTTTTTTTTTCTTCTTTTTTTCCCTTTTTTTCCTTTTTGCCTTTCTACAGTAAGAAACAAATTGTTTTATTAACATTGTGACAAGTCTGTTGTATGCCATAATGACTCTGCCTGGCAAGTTAGGCTACGAAAACTATGGGAAAAACAACATTCTGAATCTTTGCTCTTCTTTCTCCTGTATGACTTGTAAGTGCTAAAAAGCAACCAAAGGAAAAAAAAAGGAACAAAAAAGAACAAAAGAACATTGGTTTGACTGCAAAAAACAAAAACAGATCCAGAGCTTCTCGTCTAGTTTTCTTCCATAAAAAGGCACAGCTGGTGGCTTTTAATCCAGGTCCTATACAAATCCGTCATGTTGTTAACAAAATCAATTCTATCTTCATGCTACTCAAGAATTACAGTTTTAGGAAAGCAACATACATAAAACCAAGTTTCTTTGCTTATAGCTGTCAGGTCTGCCTTTCCAGTGAGAGCTAATTCCCCCAAGAGCCGTCTGCTTCCTTCTAGGGACATATTCTCTCCCGATACTCTGTCATTAAAAACACTGTTGGAGCATTGTGGGCATACAGAGTCCTTTCTACTTAAGCATGCAAGTCTAGTACTCCATCTAGGTCTCCATCCTATGTACAATGGACAGTTACCATATTTGTTAGCAATCAAACACCTGACTATTGTTTTTCTGAACTATAGTTCGAAATAGTGGTTCCTCTATTCTCTTTTAGCTTTTTCTTTTTTAAAGAAATAGTAGTATGCAAGCCATGCTTAGAAATGTATATTCCAAACAGCAATTAATCCCTTAATGCTTGTTGATACACAAGAAATAAGCTAGCTATAAGCAGATGTGAAATTCACAGCTGTTTACCACAGTACATTGAAGTTTCACTAACAGTGGATCTACCATGGAGAAATCATTTTCAAACATGTCACAATGTAGGAGACATTGGGAGGAGCAAGGAAATTATTTTAGTTTGTCCATATCCTGCATTAACACTATAACCATTGTACAATTTAGTTACAGTTTACCCAATAGTTGTGTTAGACACAAAGACATCAGGAGGAAAAAAAAGCGAAGAAAAAAAAATCAACATATGTCATTGGATATAAGGAATAGCTTCTCTACGGGAATCACTGAAGAGTCCTACTCTATTTAGCTCTGGAGAAAAAGAGATTGAGATTGATAAAGACAGATGTAGAGATCACTAAAGATTTCATTAATATCCATGAAATTAGGGGTGACACAGAGAACACAAATAGGAAATAACCATTTAAATCTTGCATTGTCAATAAAAAAACACAAACCCAAGATGACAGCAATAGAAGTCAAACATTAAAAAATCTGAAATAAGCTAAAACTGTTTGTTACTTTTTTTTCTTTTCTTTGCACACGCACAGGATTTGTGGAACTACTTGCCAAAAGATGTGGTGGGACAAGATGATAAAAATGTGTTAAAAAGGATATCAGACAACTTTTCAAGGATAGAATCTTTGGTTCTGAACCAACATACAGCTTAGAAAGTCTGTAAACTACTGATTGCTGGAACCTGAGAGGTTCCTGAGAAACCATCAGTTTGATGCTTGCCATGATTTTATCTTTTCTAAAAAGATCCATGGTGAGGATGAAGGCTGATTTCTTGCCTGATCCACAAGGACAGTAAATGAAGTTTGCTCAGTTACGTTGATACAAAAAGCAAAACCCCTGGAAATAGTTTTTCCATTGTGTAGCTTTTGTAAAACAGAGATGGAGTGTGGGAAGAGGACAAAGATGCCAGAAGGGTGACAGTGCTTTTTTCCAGCACAGTGATTTCTGTGTTTCTTGTGCTAATTGTTACGTCTCCTGAGCTCCCAGATTATTAATTTTCTCCCTAATTATTTTGCAGCAACATATTTGGTGTTATAGTGGGTTTTTTAATCATAATTATGTTAAAAAATCACGACATTAACATTCTCTTGGTGTATTATTAATATGTTGATCATCAAAATGTATTAATATCTTTGCCACAAAAATATATTTAATCAAAGTTTCTTTTCCCTTTATTAAGCCTCCTGACTCATTTTTGTTTCAAAGGCTGTTATTTAGAATGACAAAAATAACAGTTTCTTTACCAAAAGTCAGCATAATTCCAGTGAGCTCTAGAAGACCTGAACACTTATCTGGAGCAGTACTTCCACATGAGAAATATCAAGCCATGAAAACTGTACTTAGTTTCAGGGTCTAAAATGGAAATTAAACTAGAGAATCACACCCAAAAAATTTGAACTGCTGTCATGTAAGCCAGATGGTGGCAGAAAAAGGTCAGTAACAATTGATTGCAAGGGAGCTGCCCAAGTGAATACAGATTATCTGACTGAAGAGATGATGCAGCCTTAGATCCTAAATTATTAACACAGATACCTGAAAGAGGAATGGGTATACTGAGAATGCTTATATTATCATGATATCAAAGCCATCTGTTAAATCAAAGTTTATTATTAAAAAAAATAAATCAATGAGCAATTAACACTCAGATAGCAAACATCACAACCTTTCATTCTGAGTTATTTGCAATGGAGGTGCATCAATCTGTTTTATTATTCAGCACTGTCAAATCATTAACAATCCAAAACATTTATTTGCAACAGCTTTATAGAGGTGACAGATGACAATATTCCTATTCAAACACACTGCAGGCATTATTTTCTTCACCTTTTCATCAAAATCCAGCACCTTTTCCTTATAACAGCTGCACAGCAGCGCGAGAAGTGGGAAGTTCTATGCCTTCACAAACTGCTAGCTCTAAGGCAGACTTCCTCTTCAGTAGCTATTAAATAATGAGACTTCATTATAAAATTCCTGCTTCTTGTAACAATTTATAAGAGATCCTAAAGTACAGTGCTTTTTATAAAAAAAAAAAAAAAAATAATGACACTGAAGTAGAAAGCCCTGTTATTCCGATCATTTCCTTATTTTTTTTTTTTGCTCTTGGGAAATAGAGAAACCAGTATTTCTCAGAAGCATCATAGGAAAATGCATTAATCTGTTTTATTCGAAGGTGTTATTCATAATAAATAAAGCCAGGTGACTCATTAGGATGCCACTGAAACCTCAGCATCAGTGAATAGCGCCAGCCGACTTTAAGCTTTATGAACTTTATGAGAAAGACATCACTGGAATTTTTTGTAATGCCACAGTTCGGAACACGCAGAAATTAGAAGGCTCAGAGTCCCCATTTACTCCGCTTTTCTCCTGCCGTTAAGTATCACGAGCACAGAATTACAAAGAAAAGGGAAAGCTGAGGAGGGTAACAAAAATAACGTTCAAGAAACTGCATCGGGTGCGGCTGCTGCCGGGCGGCCCCTGTGTCGCCGGGCCGGGGCTGCCCCGTGCCGGCCCCAGCCGGTTCCAGGCGGCTCCAAGGGCCCCAGCGCAGGGCACAGCTGAGCCCCTCAGCCACGGGCGGGCGCCGCGGGGAAGGGAAAGCCGGGGGCAGAAAGGGCGAAACGCTGCCCGGCAGCCAGGGCTGAGGGAAACCGGGTGAGAAACAGCCCTGCGAGCCCCGAGGGGAGAGCGGGAGGAGGGGATCAGGGGCTCCGGGCGCCCCCGCAGAGAGAGACCCCGCTGGGGCAGGGGGTTCCCGGCAGCCCCTGGGAAGGGCCCGGGCTGGAGCCGGGGAAAGTGTGAGGAGGCCGGAGCGGCGGAGAGGAGCTGCCGGGGACTGACCGCAGACCCCCGTTCCCCATCCCCCTGCGCTGCTCAGGGGGGAGGAGGTCGAGGAGTCGGGGGTGAAAGAGAGCGTGGGCAGAAAGAAGGGTGAGTGGTAGGAAGATGTTTTCGTATTTGCCTTTGTTTATCACCGTACAACTCTCTTTTAATTGGCAATAAATTAATTTTCCCCAAGTTGAGTCTGTTTTGGCCATGTCAGTAACCAGCAAGGTATCTCCCTGTCTTTATCTTGACCCATGAGCTTATTCACCTTATTTTCTCCCCTCTCCAGTTGAGGAGGGGAGTGAGAGAGCAGCTGGATGGGCATCTGGCAGCTAGCCAAGGTCTACCCTCCACAGAAATCATGGTTAACCCTTTAACTACCTGCTTGTGGAAATCAAGCACATATTCCACAGTTTGCTATGCTCAGTAATTTAAAACTATCCTTTTTATAAAAAAAAAACTGGTACCCAAAAGTGCTGTCAAAAACATGTAAGGGCTATATAGGTAGTTCCTAAATTGATAGAATTTTATAAGGTGACTTGAATTACAAATATCACTTCAAAAGACATCTGTAAAATAGCCTTTATTGTCTATTTGACATTCTTAAATTTTCACTTTCTAAAAAGCGTTCAGTTTTAAAGTTAAGGATTAGCTTCAGCTAATCAGGAAACGCACACACACCTTGCGAACAGAAACATGACTCTTCTTTTATTTAATTTTCAAGTACTTTAACAAGGAAAGAAGATCCTCCTCGTGCCAAAAATACATTAGGTAAGGAAATGGAATTGTGTCTAGCAGCACCACTGGGGTTTGGATCAGCACCTTGTCTTTTGTGAAAGACTAAGGAATTTGCAAGAACTAAATTGAAGTCTGGGTTTAATTGTTCCTCCAGATGTGTAAGATGATGAAGACCCTCCATGAACTTGTTATGAAGTGTTTTTCCTTTACAAGGTATTGTGTTAAAAACTGGGAAGACGTATCAGGAGAACACGCTTCTCTTCACACACATTACTCTGCATTAGGAGAAAAGATTAATGCCTGGCTCAGATGTCATCAGCGGGTGTGGAGTTACTTCACTGCAAAGATATCTGGAATCCTCTGCCTGCCTTCTCTTTCCCAGTACCCATTTTGAGTCTTCCCCTCCCGCAGCTCTGCCGGGGGACCTTTGTCTAGGTTTCATGAGGTCTGCTGGTATTTTTTCCTGTTGACAGTTACATTAGTTCTCCACAGTTTCTATAATGAAAGGTGAACAAGGTCGGTTTTGAGTTCTTCCTAGGGATAGGATTCTGTGAGATATCAGAGACAATCCTGCAGGATATAAACAGGTATCTTGCGCTAGAGCCTCTCATCTAGTATCAGTGTTTGCCTCCTCTCTTGGGCTATTCAGCTTCTGCTAGGGAAAGCTGTGGTTTCTTTCATTTACATCAATATCAACTCAGTCTTTCTCAGCAGCTAAGTAATATACCTGTGGCTGCTTCCTAGTGTTGCAACACTAAAGGACTCGTATTTGAGTCCTTTCGTGGACTCGGACTTGGCTTTTGAGTCTTTTTCTGTCAAATAAGTATTTTCGGATGGAAGACAGGTTCCTGCTAAAACATAATGCATGATCTATTTCAAGGAGTTCACCAAGTTCTAATATATGGCCAGAAAATGATGTCTGTGAAAGGATAATTGGCTGGCCATATAAAACAGCTTTAACTCCCCTCACATGTTTAGCTTAATAGTTTTCTTAAGGGCACTCGTGTTTTCATGGTCCCAATAAAGGTTAACATAGGTCTGCTGTAGAAAATCTTAGCTCTGTTAAGCATTAGCTTGTTACCAGATCAGCCCAAATAGAGAGGAAGTTCTGCAGCATACTCCCAGAATTCTTATTTCCTTTTTTCCCCCTGCTTTTTAGTTTTGCTTCTAAAAATGCGTACATTGTATTGGCGGCAGTCTTCACACAGTCTTAGTACAGTCTATAAAGTAAAATTTATATTGAAATGCTTTAATACTTTTACTTTTCCTGATGGAGACACTGAGAAAGCTTCTGTATTATTTCATAGGCTGCTCGATGTCCTAACTTTAGCTTGCCCACTATTTCTTTCCCTGAAATGTGGTACAGCCAGCTTTTGCCAACAGATACTGTGGTGGTTCACATACATCACCAGCTCTCAATCATCTTCGCCTATCTAGTGTTACTGTGCAACAGCATGACTGGTGCTGCATTACAATGGCAGTCAGTTTGATCACTATTTTGATAGAACTGAATGGGTGACATTTTTCTATACTGTGTCTATATTAAAAGCCTTTGGCTTAATTCCGGAAAATAAATTTGGCACAGGGTTACTTCAAATATGCTACTGCAACATGGGTGCAGTTTGATCCCAAACTGATGCAACATACAGATTTTTGCTGTACTTGGTGCTTCATTAATTCTTTAAATATATTTTTTCCTATTTTAAATCAAAACATAGAAAATTATTTTCTTCTAGAAGATTTTTACTTTTTGTTCAGGTGTGTGTATGCATATTAATTCCAACAGCAATAACGCAAACTTAAAAAGGAGAGAATTTTTTGCCTCAGCCCTCAGCTATGAAGCAGTAAAAACAGAGCTTTAATCCCCAGCCCCTAGGTAATCATAGATGGAACACAGGCTGGTTTAGCCACCTGGTGTAATTTATAATAGACTGAGGGTACTTCCAGTTGTGCCAAGTGTTGAATACCTCAGGGGAGCATTACAGAAGTTGACTGCCACCATGCCACAGGAGAGTTCGTTCCCACCTCTCTTTCCTTGATCTCCATCACCTTCTGATGACACTGCCTGCCAACAAGCTGAGTGATGTAAGAACTAATACCACAGCACATCTCAAATAATACTGTGAAGTTTGGTGTTCTGCTAGTTTAGGGTCACTTTGTGCTGATATGAAGCAGGGGGGAGGGGGGGAAGAAAATCATAAAATAGAATGGTTTAGGTTGGAAAGGACCTTAAAGATCATCTAGTTTCAACCCCCTGCCATGGCCAGGGACCCCTCCCACTAGACCAGGCTGCTCAAAACCCCATCCAGCCTGGCCTTGAACACTTGTATGGATGGGGGATCCACAGCTTCTCTGGGCAGCCTGTTCAGTGTTTCACCACCCTCATAGTGAAAAATTTCTTCCTGATATCTAATCTAAATCTGCCCTCTTCCAGTTTGAAGCCATTACTGTACACTTATCGCTACATGCCCTTGTAAAAGTCCCTCTCCAGCTTTCCTGTAGGCCCCCTTCAGATACTGGAAGGCTGCTGTAAGGTCTCCCTGGAGCCTTCTCTTCTCCAGGCTGAACAACCCCAACTCTCTCAGCCTGTCCTCATAGGAGAGGTGCTCCAGCCCTCTGATCATCTTGTGGCCCTCTTCTGGTCCCACTCCAACAGGTCCATGTCCTTCTTATGCTGAGGACTCCAAAGCTGGATGCAGTACTCCAGGTGGGGTCTCACCAGAGCAGAGTAGAGGGGGAGAATCACCTCCCTCAACCTGCTGGCCGTGCTTCTTTTGATGCAGCCCAGGATACAAGCGCATATTGCCAGGTCATGTTGAGCTTCTCAACAAGAAGCCACGCTGTGATGAGCAGATGAACTTTGCTGCCTTTAGGATCAAGTTCAATCAGTTATGTTACCTGCACTACTCAAAGACAATTGCATACTATGCAATATTTACATGAACAGTCATGCTGAAAAGAAGCAAGACAACAAGCCTTTTCCAGTTATTTTTGGTGCAGTAATAAATACAGAACGGTAGAATGTACTGCAAAATACACCAAATGGTACATAGTAAGACTGTAAGACTGTAATTTCAATGAAAGTGCTCTGATAGACAAGTAAAGAATAAGGAAGACAATTGTTTCTTAATGTCACTGGAACTTTGACATAGAACTATGTCATTGAATTACAGTCTCACCTCTTTATTTTTTATGCATAAGATGCAATTTATTTTAATAATATGTGGAAAACAGTGGTGATGACAGCAAGTAATTTTTTAAGTTTTTTTCGAGGGGCCACTTTGCAATAACTCATTGAGAATTGGGGGAAAAAAAGTTTGTCAAAAAGTTTCAAAGTCCCTCTTCCCCCTAGTGTTTAATGACATTTTTGTTGTTATTTTGTACTGGGTTGCTCTCACTGAGAAATCAGTCTTTTCATTGCATTGTGAAGGGATTATTTATCTTGAAATAATCTGCAGACTGGAAAAAATATTTCTAGCAATGCTTATCCTCCAAATGACTCTTTTTCCATCCAGAATATTTTTTAATTACTAATGGATGCATAAATCAATATTGAGAGATAGTGGTATGAAATGACAGGAGGGCATTATGTTTTCCTGCCAAATTCTTCAAGAGACGCTACGCAAGTAAAATACAAATATATATTTCTTGATGTAATGCTTAAGACTGAAATTTCAAGCAAAACAGGCTATCACAAGAAATATAGTTCCACCAGTATGTAAGAATGTTACCTAACAGCCAGTTAAAACAGTGTTTGAATTCTCCTGTACATGCACAAAAGGTAGCTTATGGTAAATGAAAAAATGGCCAGCCCCTACTTAACATAGCTTATGTCTAAAGTTATAAAAATGAGTTTTAGATTTGACATCAATAATGACATATCTATTAACTCATCAGATAAATTTTCACATTTGATACATCAGAACTTGCTAAACCTTACAGCTGGGTATCAAAACCAAGGTACAAAGCACTAAAACTAATAGCAAAAAGGCAGTAAGACCGATTTTCTTAGGTGGCCTTTCAGCTGTATACCTCAATGCATGAGCCCTCTTTACCTGTCTTGTGAAGTTTTGGTAAGACAACCAGCTGTTTGTTTATTTTTTTGTTTTAACCAGTAACAAAGACAAACAAGACTATCATAACCCAATGCTGTTCTCCCTCTCTCAGATGATAACTTTCAAGTCTTAAGTTTTCCATGGACAGCTGGTCTTCCAGTCCATTCCAACACAACAGAATAGAGCCATGGTATCAGGCATCTGCCTCTTATGTCTGGAACTACGCTAACCAGTGCTGAAAAGCAGCATTTGGCCATGTCTGACACAGTGTAGACCAGCATGTGGTTCTGTGAATTTTCCTGCTCTGCTCTATCCATATCTTAAGCTAGCATGGAGGATAAAATTGTTGACAAGTGGTTATCTGCCCCCCACCCAAGACGGGGTAAGAAAAATAAAGGAGAGAACGGGGGAGGGGAGCGGAGCAGAGAGCGAAAGGGAAAGGGAGAGGGGGAGATGTCCTGGTTTGGGGTAAAACAGAACCAATTTTATTTTCAGTAATTTTACTTTTCAGTTAAGCCTCCTCTAACTGTCTGAAATTAACAGTATATTCTTCAGACAATGTCCACTTCTAGCAGATAAGGTCTGATGTTTATAGTGAATACCAAGGAATGGTATGCAGAGAGGCTCTGCTTATACTTAATGCTATAACAACCAAGGTCAGCCAACTTTGTAGTGTGCCCCATTGGAGGGTCGGAAACGGAAGAGCGTAGAGGGGTTGCACCTTCGGGGAGGAGCAGACAGGACAGTTGACCCAAAACTGACCAATGGGGTATTTCATCCTGTCTGCACCATGCTCAATATAAAAGCTGAGGGATCAAAGAGGTCAGCCTTTTTCTTCAATGGCCGGTGTCCAAGGAGGACTCTGTTTGTCTGCCTTTGATCCTGATCCATGTGTTCCTGAATCTAGTTTCTGAGTTCAGCTCCTGTCTGTCGCTGAGGACAGTCTGGGACTTTCCCAGTGCCTGCTGGTGATATGATTATCATCCTGGGAGGTCGATAGATTTTGTATATATTGTATATTTCATTATTTTCTTATTAATACTATTATCTCTCTCTTCTTATTTTATTCTTATTTCATCAAAGAAGTTTAGTTTCTTTTCAACTTGTAAGTCTTTCTCATTTTCTTTCCTCTCTGAAGGGGAGAGAGGACAAAGAAGAGATCTGTCCTTCTACAGAATTGACGAGACTAGACTAGACTAGACTAGAATAATGTCAGTTGGAAGGGACCTACAACGATCATCTAGTCCAACTGCCTGACCAGTTCAGGGCTGACCAAGTTAAAGCATGTTGTTAAGGGCATCGTTCAAATGCCTCTTAAACACTGACAGGGTTAGGGCATTGACCACCTCTCTAGGAAGCCTGTTCCAGGGTTTTACCACCCTCTCAGTAAAGAAGTGCTTCCTAATGTCCAGTCTAAACCTCCCCTGGCGCAACTTTGAACCATTCACAGACATCCTACCACTGGATACCAAGGATAAGAGATCAGCACCTCCCTCTCTGCTTCCTCTCCTCAGGATGCTGTAGAGAGCATTGAGGTCACCCCTCAGCCTCCTTTTCTCCAAACTAGACAAGCCCAAAGTCCTTAGCTACTCCTCAGAGGACATGCTTTACAGTCCTTTCACCAGCTTTGTTGCCTTCCTCTGGACACATTCAAGGACATTCACGTCCCTTTTAAATTGTGGGGCCCAGAACTGCACACAGTATTCAAGGGGAGGCCACACTAACATGGAATACAGCAGGATAATGATGTCTTTTGACCGGCTGGTTATTCTGTGTTTGATTCACCCCAGAATGTGGTTTGCCTTCTTGTCTGCTGGGGCACACTGCTGACTGATATTGAGCCTGTTGTTGACCAGCACCCCTAGATCCCTTTCTGCAGCGCTGCTCTCCATCTGCTTGTCTCCCAGTCCATACTTGAGTCTGGTGTTACTCCATCCAGACACAAGTAAAAGCAAAGTTCTAAACAAGCAGTGAAAGTTCTACAAGATTATTTCAAGGAGGACCAAATAATGCAGTCAAATAAAGTTTAAACCAGCTCACTTCTCCAGAATAGCTCACGTGATCCACAAGGGCACTCAAGAAGTTCATTCAGGAAACAGCTCTGTTAAGATTCTCAGAGGTAAACAGATGCTGTGAGCATTTCTGCACCTTGAGGTTTTTGAGTATTGAGCCATTCCATCTACAAACAAAGGTACAGTATGCAGATAGTCTCATAACTAGAAATGAAGGGAACTACAGGTATTTAATGACTTCCTTGCACTCAGCTTTAGATTAAGGACCTCCCCCAGCTCTTCACAGACAAAAGTATACTAAGGTACTTTTGTAAAGTACTAAAGTGCCTTTGTAATCTTGAAACTTGGTAATAAACTTCCAGGAGTCTCATCCAACTACTTTAACATCTCCCACCAATTCTAGCTTATCAAAACCAACCCACCTGAAACACAACACCTCACAAGTGCAAGTCATTTTACTTTCCTTTAGCACCTACTTGCACATTCTCTTCACAGTTTCCAATGATCCGTATTTAGCTTTCTAAGCAAGCAGCAGGACACAGATTGAGATTTCATCTTCTGCCACTGATGTCATAAGGCTGAAACAAGCAATAGTTTCCCCTGCTGTGTTAGACACACGCATGATCAGAGGAGTCCAGTGTAACAGGCCTATGGGAAAATTCTATGGGCCATGCAATAAAATAATATTTAGTAGATTAGGATGCCTTCCTTAGTACCTTAGTTTGAAAACCTACCATTTCATGTAGCAGAGCATGAAATAAGTTTAACTAAATTTCACTGTAATCAAACCCAGTGAATTTCTTACAGCCTTATCAATTTTACCAAAATGCTGAAACTTCCAAATTGAGACAAAGATCATAATTGTATGTCAGTGAAATGCAGAATTTTGCCATTCTGTTCTATTAAATTTTGTAGAACACTGTCCAAAGTATTCAACAGATATAAGCCAAAATTCAAATGGTAGATCCCATACACACAAATATACATATCGAAGTCATCAATAAATGTTCCAGTACCTATATTGTCACATACCGAAATGCCCGCTTTATGGTAGAAACAGAATACTAGATTGTAAGACACCAAAAAATCAGGTTAGTCCAATTTGAAATACAGAAGTTAAGTTCAGAGAGCTTCACTGATCACCTTAGTTTTGCCCTTTCCATCTTAGTCCTATGTTCTTACCTAATTCTGTAATTTTCATTTTGTCTACTGATTGCCATCCCTAAATACCTCCTGAATTTGCCTATGTTCTCTTACTTCTTTCTAGCTTTCTCAGTATCTCTTCAAGACATAAGAATGCAACAAATGGGTAGAAAGAGGCAGAAGTGTGGTTGTAAAAGCAGAAAAAGACACAAAAATGCTAATTTGATAATTTACGCTGAACATAAATCTTAAGAATGACAGCTGGCAACTATTTGTCCAGTGTAGTCAAAGCAGAATATTTTTATTTTATTGAAACTCCCTTGTGGCTTTATTTTTATATAAAATTACATCTATACTGAGAAACTCAATGTTTTGAGCATTAAAAAGGGTACTTTACAGTGAAAGGAAATTGTCTTAGAGCTTTTGCACTGCCTTGTTAATGTAAAAATAACTAATAAGAAAGAAAAATATTTTTAATATTTCCTTACATGCGTTTTGTATGGAATTCTTTAATTTTTGGACTTTCAGCTCATACCTACATTAATTATACATTGTTTGTGAATGTATTGCTTATGAATAAAAGACAATAAGCAAAACTATATAGTTTTAACTATTGATACTAACAGGCTTTGAGTTGTCCTAGCACAAAGAAGTATTTAGGTGCTTCCATAGATCACTGGAGAAAGAATTAATCTTCAGACAGAAAGAAGATTATTTTGGGGTATGGATATTCTCGTGCTAGTATCACATTTAACTAAAGTAGATTTTCAACTCCCATGGTATTTCTCCCCTGAATATGGGTATAAAGAGCAATCCTATCCTCTATCCTAGCAAATTAAAAGCTTAAGAGGAATCAAGTTCTTCTAGTCTTTGTCCCTATAAGCTCTCCAAATTCCTGATTCATTCTGTACTTGTTTTGGTTTGAATTCTAATTCTTTGAAAGTGAGTGGTCAGAATTATGCACAGAATTTCAGACAATGTTTTACTTGTTCAACTGTACTAGTATTTCTCCCTATTGAGAAAAGATAGCGTTATTATCAGCTACAATATATTGGCAGTTCACATGATTCTGCAATGAACTAATACACATAAGTCTCTCTTCCTTGGACATTTCCACTGATGAACCTCGAGCTTAATGAAGGTTTCTGTGATCAGATTGATGTATAACATTGCATCTTCTGCTATTAGCTTTAAAACCTATTTAGATTTTTCTAGTTTTCTGAAAGCAGATGTTTTGAAACATTATTTCAGCATTCTCCCTATTAATAATGTTCATAATTTACTATTTGCGTCACATCACCTCTGAAAATACTGTTTACTACTTAACTATGAAAAATCCCATTATCCACCTAGGCTGACTCTGAGGTTAATGTCGATGCCGTTCTCCTTTTACTTAATGGGTTACCCTTTTCACAATCCCTTTACAAATTTCCCCTTATCTAAGTCCACTAATTTACCTTGTAGTACTGTACCAAGTGTTTTTCACCAGATAGGAGAGAGATACATTTATTTTGTCTGCAAAAATCACAACACTTGGTTAACAAAAAACCCTGCCAAGCACCTCCCCCTCACCAAAAAAACAATTAGAAGTTAGTTTCTCATGATTTACTTTTCCATTTAATCTCTTTTCAACTATTCTTTCTCCCTAAATTTGTTCAGGAGTATTGCTTGCTCTTGGCCAAGCATCAACAGCATGATACTTCTTGTTTTTGCTCTTGTCAGTGTAGATTTTCACTTAGCAACAAGTGGTGCTATTTGGTGCTGTCATATGAATCATACTTATGCAATTTAAATATAAAACTCTCTCCCATCATATAAAATAAAAAAAAAACCCCAAACTATAATTGGTTATCTGCAATTTTAAGGCTATACAAAGTTCACCTTCAGCTTTCGACTCACGAACAAAGTGATGCAAGAACATACATCCTTATTCAGTGATGGAAAGAAAGTCTGAGTGTTTTAGCCCAGTGTGACCTGTGTTAACTATAAAAATATTGCTTAGTCAAGCAGGAAGATAGCTGCTAGGACTCGAGGCACTGAGATATTTTTGGATAACAGAAGATATAATCTGTTGTGAGTGTAGTTCACCAAAATGTCAGGTTTAAGAATAATTCCACCAAAATGTCAGGTTTAAGAATAATTCTAAGTGGCTAGAATTTGTTATGAAATAAACTTTGACCACCTTTAAAGTCTATTTCTCTTGTTATTTCATCACCTTGTGCTGCATCATGTTAACCAGAAAGCATGGCAAGACGGTTAATGTACTCAGCAGAGCCTTAAAGAAAAACAAAAAAGAGCAAAAAAAACAAACAAAAAAACCCAACCAGGCTAATTCCTATCTTCACTTTTAATAAATCCTAGTTATTGAACAAGCAGCCCTTAGAAATACCTCTTCCACATCTCTGTGCTGGAGGTTGTTCTCTAAGCTCAATTTTTGAAAATTAAGTCCGTTTAAAAAGTTAAGCATCTTGAAGATGCAGCCAGGAATAACTGACAGATCCAAAGACTGCTAGTTAGAGTGCTGAGTATGTCTGCACTACGCTGCTATGAAACTTCTAGAAAAACGGGATCCTAAAAGCAAGAATTTTCCATAAAACTTTTTGCGCTTACACAATAATGAAGTCTATGCTAGCAGTCAAAATATGTGAAATAATAATCAAGGGCTGATTTAAGGAAGGATCCCATGTGAACTTCAAAATTAGAGCTCCTGAAAAACTGTAGAACAGATGTTAACATTCTGTTCACCATTATGTGCTCAAGACGTAACTTATTAGGATTTTATTTTTTTTTCAAATGCTTTTTCATAGGATTCCACATGACACCTGCTGATTAAACCTTGGACAATTTAGATCAAGGATGTAGCATGATGATAAATAAAAATGTACCCCAGAAACAGAAACAAAAGTATTTCCAAGAATTTTAGAAAATTTGTTCAACTCTGAGAGTTAAGGAGACTCTAAACTGCTTTTTACTTCTACTCCATACAGCTTTAACATTTAAAGTTGCTCATGAAACAAAATAGAGAAATGGCAAACACAAGTGTCAACATCATAGAAAGCTGGACAAGGATTAGAATTACTCTATAAGCAAACTAACTTAAAAAAAATTTCAATATATATTAGTATAGTTAGGTTTATGTTAGTACTCCTAGAGAGACAAACGATGATTGAATGTACAGCTGGGGAGAAAGGTTAAGGTGGAATGTTGCAAGAGATGGGAAAAGTAAGATGGTCTTCATATCAGTTATCTCTCTGCATCTCCAGTATGTAGAAGAAAAAGAGAACAAGAGAATGAAATATGCTTAGTGTGACCACTAAATACTGCGTAGTTTCAGATGCTGTACATCTGCTTGTAATAGTAAATTAAGTTCCTAAAAATGACACCAAAGATAAAAGACTGGTGATGACCGTAGAGTAGGACCATGAATGGCATATGTAGTCTAAGACTTTTCCCCAATAGTATCTGATAGCACGTGACTCATAGGAAAATGCAAGACATCATCACGGTTTTCCCCCAAATTATTATTTATATCAGCCTCTCTATCCTCTGCCCTCTCTCAGTGGGCATATGTCCAGAGAGAGGATGGCTCTGTCCTGTCCAAAACCTGTGGGATTTACTCATTGTTAATACCATGCCATAACCTTTTTTAAAGACCTCCAGCATGTCAACTTGTCTGACGTATTGTGCGATGAGTTTTTCAGATTCCTTGTGCGGTTCTGGAAAACATGTTGTGTAGTTCAGGAAAACATCACTCGTTTATTTACTTTAAATCAGACACTTTGAAGTTGATTAAATGCAATCCCACTGTTGTACTATGAGAAATGCCAGGACATAAATGCCGTTCCTCCTCCTACCCTCTTAATACCGCTTATTAACACATAGAAATGTCTTCTCTCTAAATGTTACATCCACTGTCTGGTGTGAAGCTTTCAGTGTACAATGGCAGAAATCTGCCAAGAGCCGCACAGAGATGTGCTTTGGGATCAGGCAGCTGCAGCTGTATTTGATTCCCCAGGTTCTTCATCCCTCTACCTGCACAGAGGAAGCACAATAGTGCCATTTAGCCTTCTTCCATCAGACCTGCTCATGGAAGCTGGTAAAGGAGAATCCCATATGAACAAATTTAATGTCTGTTTCAACATGTCCAAAGACTAGAAATTTCCCTGGTCCTTATCCTTATCTTCTTATCCTGAGAAAATCACCAAATAGCAGAAACATGAATTTTGAAACAAGAAGCCAGCAACAGCTATGCTTTTGAGGAAATGAGAATGATCATATCTGCCTTCCTAGGCTTCAAGACTTTTTACCTATCCAATGGCTGCACCAGTGGAAAGATTCTCAGCTGAGATCATAGAATCATAGAATTGCCTAGCTTGGAAGGGACGTTTCAGATCATCTAGTCCAACCATTGACCTAACTCTGACAAAAACCATCACTAAACCATATCTCTTAAGCACTATGTCTATGCAATGCCAGCTGAGAATCAGGCTGAAATAATTTTGATGAGTAGACCCCGTTTAAAACTCTGCTCTTGGCCATACTCTGGGGATTTACATTTTCTCATGACATGGAAACGATGCCCCATTACTTACTTCCGGGGGGTTGGACTAGCTGACTTTTAAAGGTCCCTTCCAACCCAACACATTCTATGATTCTACATAAATACCCTATGTCTTAAGTCTTCCATTGAATGCGTCTCCATGTTTCCAGGTCTTTTCTTCATTCATCTCTGCTCTTCTGCTGTCATGTACAGAACTCAAAACAGCATTTCAGCGAAGAAGACAAGACCGATATATGCTGCAGCATTTTTCAGCATTCTTCCTTATGCCACGCGTCCCTAAGATTTTGTTCACTTTTTGTATGTTTTCTAATTTACCAACACAACAAAGCAAACTTTCAAAGTGTGAGTGACAGAGCACTGCTTTTATTTATGAAGCACAGAAATAAATGGTTAAGAGTAAATATAAGTAAGCCATATAAAATCTTAATTTTGGGGCAAATAGCACAGTTTGATTCATCATCCATTATAACTCGGATCAGACAGAAAAGACTCAAACAAAATGCAAGAAGGTAGTGTTGGGAGACAGCCCAGACTGAGCAGCAGTGCTTTGGTTGGGGGTCTGACCTTTCCTTGTGCTGGGCCCGTGCTTGCCCAGCAACTGCAAGCCCCGAGCTTGCCCGGTGACAGCGACATGACGCCTCTGGGGCAGTGACCGCAGAAACCCCTGGGGAAGGGTGCATAAACCGCTCCCTGAGAGCCCAACTCGAGCGCTCTTGAGGAAGGGCTGGCCCGTGCCTTGGGGATCTCCCCTTACTTGGGATGCCAGGTAAGGATACTTCCCTGGGAATGGGGTGATGCCTACTAGGTAGATTATAAGGAATTTGTGATAGAAGCAGAAGAGCTGCCATTTGCAAGGGGGTGTAATTGTTATCTACTTAATAAGTGCCTTATCGTAATAAACCTCACTTTGTGCCTCAGATTCAAAACCTCATTCCTTCAAGGTGTTGATAATGGCAGAGGGTCTGACCATGACAGGTAGGAAAAGATTTTTACAACATTATACTGGGTCTGGCTCATATGGAGTTAATTTTCTTAATAGCAGTCCTTATGGTGCTGTGTTTTGGATTTGTGACTAAAACACTGTTGATAGCACAGCAGTGTTTTGGCTAATGCTGAACAGCACTTGCACAGCAGCAAGGCTTTCTCTTTTTCCCACTCTGCCCCCTCCCAGCGAGTAGGCTGAGAGTGGGCTAGGGGTTGGGAGGGGATGCAGCTGGACAGCTGATCCAGGTTGAGAAAAGGGATATTCCATGCCATATAACGTCATGCTCAGAAATAAAAACTCAGGGTGGGGGCAGGAGGGGGGAATGTTGCATAGGTACCTGTTGCTCAAAGACAGGCTGGGCATCAGTCTTTTTGACAGAGGTGGTGAGTGACTGACTTTGCATCGCTTGCTTTGTTTTGGTTTTCTTTCTCTTCTCTTACGAAACTATCTTTATCTTGACCCATGAGGTTTTTTCGCTTTTGTTCTTCCTATTCTTTCCCCCTGTCCCATTGTGGGAAAAGCACCTGTGTGTTGCTTAGGTGCCTGCTGGAGTTGATTTACATGCAGGAAGTAATACATATGAACTCTCTTCTAAGCAAGATGATAAAAAGAAAAGTTTTGGTGTATTTAGTTATCTTTATTCACTCTTAGGTAATGCGGTTATGTGCCGAATTTACTTCTCTGTTTCATTAAATAAAAATGTTCTTAGGCAGTTAAACAGCAAATGCCAGTAGCCCTTCCACTTGGAGCCGAATTTTTCTTGTGGTAGAAAATTTACTCTGGAACAAAAGAAAGGGTGCAGTTATCTGACATTTCTCTCAGTAGCAGTGACAGCTTTAAAAAAAAAAAATCACTGTTCTTACTTACCTGGGAGCAGTTCTGTCTGGTTCAGGACTTTGTGTAGCACACCTGAGAAGGCAAGAAGGAGTAAAAAGAAGCAACTAGGGTCACAGATGGCTCTTAACGTTGCCAAGAAATGTAGTTTGTCTCCTGTCTGGCTTTGTCTTGTCCCAGAAATTCAGTCTCTTTGCCTAGGTACAAATAATTACTGTGGTTGCCAACAATTGAAATAATCTCAAATTGTTCAAATACATTGAGATGGAACAAGGCTTACTGTCATTTAAATCTAAGACATGGCAAAGACAATTGTCATCTCACTATCAGGAACACCTAGCCTAAAAGTAGGAGGTGCAGGTATGGGCAAGAGAGCTTTCTTAGCCCTCTCTAGCCAAAAATAACTTGTCCTTTAATCTCGATTTATGTCATGGCACTTGCATTTGCTCAAGTGCAATTCTCAAAAGTGTCCATAGAATTTCTTGGGTTAATAAACTTATTTTAGGTATTCCACTGAAATGATGCTAATTTTCCATTTTCTGCTGAGGTTTCCAATTTGCTGATGCAAAATTCCTTCTACAGTTGCAAAAGGATTGTGAATTTTTCCTCAGGCCTGTGATGTGGTCCCACGTAGCTAATGATGTGTCTTTATTATACTTTCAGTGTCAATTTTAGGTGAAGCTATGCCTATAAACAAACAGTTAATTCCCCTAGTGAATTTCTAAGGTTAAGCTGACAACTGCCACTGATTATATTAGTTTAGAGTGTTTTGCTTGGTGAACAAAATAAAAAAGAAACGTACTACATAGGAGTAGATTAGAATGTAAAGACTGAGCTACCTCATTGTTGATCTTAAAATAATAGTATCCTCAGTGGATTCAAATGACTGCAGCCATTTTGCCTCCAGTTTTGCATAAAAATGTACTTTAATTCTATTTACTATCATTTTTTCCTTCATGCAATGGATTTTGCTACCTGTTTCTTATTGAAAAAAAAAAAAAAAGAATTCAGAACAAAGCCACAAGATTTTTATACCTGAAAGAATATTAATGCAAATAATCAACATTCTTTCTCTCCACAAAGAAAAACCTCCCTTTGAAATTCCCTTGAAGAAAGCTAAGGTAACACTGTATGCTTTTGGAAAATGTTGCCCATGTAAGATAGAATAGATATAATATGCCAAAACATTAATAATGAGTCACTGTAACATTGTTATTACTGTTAGATATATTTCCTGGCACCTTAGATGACTAAAACCTGCTAAAGATACATAAGACAAGACAGGAAACTATCCTGTACAGGTACTGTGTTGGAAGATACACATCATCTGGTAGGATTATTAAGTCTTTTTTAAAGCAAATCCTAAAGTGAAGAAAACTCCTCTGAACGATTAAGAGTAGAATTTGGCTTCACTGATATGTAACACATTCCAGGCGGTGTCTGGATGTTTTGCCTTGATACATCTTCTAGGTGCGTTCATGCTCAGTACCTTGCATATCATCAGCTTACTGAATAGCAGTCATCTATATTATTTATAGTTGTGACAAAGGTGAATAATTTGCATGTTCACAAACTTTCCTAATCTCACACTCCACATATCACTTTATTTGTGCTAAAGTAGTAGCGCTCTCTCAAAACAATGGTGGTGTTGTACTGTTCATTTAAAAAGAAGCATAACATTTTGTCTTTGAATACTTTCTCATTATATTCAACATACTTATTTCAGTTAATTCACTGAGAAGTCGCATGTTTCATGTAAATCCTTAACTGCCATTTTCTAGTGTTGCTTATCATTACAAATTAAAGCATAGGATGCTTCAACTTTTGTTTTCAAATAGGCTTAAATTGCAGTACAACACGCAGAGTGATTTAAAATTATTGGAAGACTTCAAATTTTATAGGCACTTCAGTATGGAATTTAAAGCACTCCAATAATTTAAAATCACTCTGCATTGCACAAAGCAATTTAAATTTATTGGAAGTGAAATTTGGAAGCGGTCAGGGTTCTGGGCATTGCAGCATACACTGGTTTAAAATTACTAGAGTGCTTTAAATTTTTATAAGCACTTCATTTAAAGATCAAGGCTCTGGCCTGGGATGGTGTCATTTGAAGTTGTTAGAGGTTTTCCCACTTGAATTTAAATAAAAAAAATAATAATATTAGAGCTCTTCACAGAATAATCTTACATTATTTTACTTGCCAAGAGATCCAAAAAGGGAAAAAAAAAGCAAATAAGGTACAATCCTGTAAAAACTATTTATTTCAGAGAAAGCTCTTGCAACACTGTCTTTTGTTATAGTCCCCTGATGGATTTATTTTTTTCTAACATGAAGAGTAAATAAATGTCAGATAGATTTCAGTACACTTTATGCAAGGTGAAATTTTCTTTAACTCAAAATGACACTGAAATTGTTAAGAAATCAAATGTCACGTTTTAAACAAAGGCCCCCACCCCACCAACTGTAGGATTAAGTTTGAACTGTTACAATTAGTTTCAAAATCATAATAGAACAATCGATGCTTCTCTCCTATTTTAGAGGATTGCTGATCTCTTTCGTGGCCTCAGATACCTTGAGCTTCTAGCATTATTCCCTATTCTTTCTGATTATCTGTTTAGTTTTTCCTGGGGGAAGGGGGCAGGGGGGAAATACGGAGCTGTTTGTTTTGAAAAACAGGCCCAAAGTTTAGCAGCAAGTAAGAGTTGAGGCACTGCGTGAGTATATGTGAGGTCTTTCAGAGTTTAAAAGACCCTCTGTCTAAGCTCTGTTTACAAAAACTTAAGGAAGGTGAAGATGAGCTGATGAACTGTGGTAGGTGAGGCACATTATGGAAGGGGACCCATGAGGATCCTTTATTTAGGAGCAAACCCATCTTATTTGCTTTAAGGTAATCTTCCTCCTAATAAAGCCAATCAGGGCCCAGATAAATTTTACTTGAACTCCTAGTATCCTCAAGCCCAGCATACATCAACAGTGATTTGAGGATTTCATGCTGGCGTCATTTGAGGGACAACTTGCAGGAAGAGACAAAGCAGCTGGAGGGATATTCAGCTTCTCTTCATTGTACCAAAGGCCACACAGTTACAGATTACTGCCCCATGAGACATCATGCAATTATTACTGCAATGCAATACTTTTGTGACGTACAAAGGTCAAATTAAATGATTTTCATGGTCCCCTATCATTCCGATTATGTTTAAAACTGTTTTTCTTTAAACTTGCCCCAAGCCCGCCAACCACCTTTATGCTCAACAAGAAAACCAAAAACAACAAAAAAGAAAACTCCAAGCAAAAGTATAATCAAACTGTACACATCGTGAAGCCAGGTAAGTAAACACCAACTATCCTTTTCCCTCTCCCTTCTGTACCCCCGCCTCATCTAGATTAATCTTGTAGGCTTCCCAGAACAGGAGCATGTTTTTAACTCCACTGTAAGAAGTTTAGTGCAGTACAGCTATTAATAGCTATACTGATGTCGAAAGAACGAAGTTAAAAGTTTATCAAGAAGTTTTGCTTGGAATATGGTTGAGACATCGGGGAACGTACCTAACCTTGAATAGGGTGTGAAACAACGTGTCTCGCGTGTTCTTTTGCTGTTGCTTAGACATAAGATAGCAAAAAAAATAACTTCTGGACCAAAGTCGAGCCAAGAGTGTATCCCAAACTAACCTTGGGTAATTATAATGCTAAAATACACACCTCTGTGAATGATAACCATGCTAATTAGGTAACCTCCCTAAATGTTTTAAACATGACCTTAGATGCATAAGTATAGTTAGGAGTGGTGATTGAATCATTATTAACCAATCAGCTGCACTTTATTTTTCCAAATATTGGACAGCTGGGAACACGTGGTGTGCTGGCTGGTGTTAAATACCCAGCACCCAATTCTGCAGAACTGAAATAAAAACAAGTATCTCGTCTCGGCGCGTCGATTGGTTCTCACGCAGTGAATGGAGAACCCTTCTGTAGGGGCAATACAAGCGTCCATATGCGTACAACCATCCCTGTGCACACAAAGTAAAATAAATGCTTACAGGACAGAGACCCGTACCGGGGGCGGTTGCCCCGGTGCCGGCCATGGGGAGCTGCCGGGCGGCCCCTGTGTCGCCGGGCCGGGGCTGCCCCGTGCCGGCCCCAGCCGGTTCCAGGCGGCTCCAAGGGCCCCAGCGCAGGGCACAGCTGAGCCCCTCAGCCACGGGCGGGCGCCGCGGGGAAGGGAAAGCCGGGGGCAGAAAGGGCGAAACGCTGCCCGGCAGCCAGGGCTGAGGGAAACCGGGTGAGAAACAGCCCTGCGAGCCCCGAGGGGAGAGCGGGAGGAGGGGAGCAGGGGCTCCGGGCGCCCCCGCAGAGAGAGACCCCGCTGGGGCAGGGGGTTCCCGGCAGCCCCTGGGAAGGGCCCGGGCTGGAGCCGGGGAAAGTGTGAGGAGGCCGGAGCGGCGGAGAGGAGCTGCCGGGGACTGACCGCAGACCCCCGTTCCCCATCCCCCTGCGCTGCTCAGGGGGGAGGAGGTCGAGGAGTCGGGGGTGAAGGAGGGCCTGGGAAGAAAGAAGGGTGAGTGGTAGGAAGATGTTTTCATATTTGCCTTTGTTTATCACCGTGCAACTCTCTTTTAATTGGCAATAAATTAATTTTCCCCAATTCAAATCTTTTTTGCCCATGTCAGTAACTGATAAGGGATCTCCGTGTCTTTATCTGTTCCCACAAGCTATCGCATTCCTGTTCTTTCTTGTTTTCCACCCCATCCCTTTGAGGGGTGTGTGTGTGTAACTGAACATATGTATGGCAGTTTGGCCATTGGCCAAGGCAGCTGCACCCAAGCTGGTTGGTCTAAAGCTGCTTCAAAGAATTGTCCATAAAGGAATGACTTCGGAAAGTGTGAACTCCAGGGGTAATCTCAAATACCATGCTATAGAGAGTGATAATTAGTTCAATTGCTATAGCTAAACTAGAGAACTATATCTAAAAAACTATAGGGGTTTATACAGCTGAGAAACCTTCTCTCCACTTCTGAAAGCAAGAGTAGTTGTTTTCTACGAGGGCTGGGCAATGTTACACTTCACAGATTTTAGGCTACTTACTCTAAGACAAAACAGTGAGATGAAAAAACTCTACCCAAATTTTCTTTTGAGTGGAATAATTCTGTTACCATAGATGAAGCATGATGTGCTGAGTACTTAAAGACATTCTGGAAAAATCTATAACGTCAACATGTTGGCGTCAATAAATTATTACTTCATCAGGTGTTTTTTTATAGGATTCCACTTTGACAGAGAGAGGCCCACAGATTTGATACAGATTTTTTAGTTATTTTTTTCTCTTCTAATAGAAGTCAGCCCCAATGCATATTGTCAAGCACTTCAGGAGTGATAAATATACTATCTGGAAGCTGCCATGCATACATTCTGATTAGAAGGAAATATGAAGCTACTAGACATTCTTGGGTTCCAGAAGACTAATTTCTGGTAACTGAACTTTCACAGTCTGTCAGACACCTTCACAAATGAATCCAGAGTGTTCGTTCAGAGTAACTTGCTTCCAGTGCCATTCTTTATAATTTAATTGTAAATGAAAGAGTTTTACTGTAAACAGATGCAAGGTTCTCCTGCCCCACTGCCCTGGGAGACTGAAAAAATAAAATTAATAATAATGTTTAAAATTCCCCTTTAATAACAATGCTACACCTAACCTACAGTTAAACTTTATGTCTTCACGTATTGAGATCTTTGATTACTTAGAACCACTTAGTGGTTGAGGTTGGAAGGGACCTCTGGAGATTGCCTGGCTCAACCCCCTGCCCAACCAGGGTCAGCTACAGCAGATTGCCCAGGACCATGTCCAGCTGGGTTTTGAGTATTTCCAAGTATGGAGACTCCACAACCTCTCTCTGCAGCCTGTTACAGTCTTCAGTCATCATTGCAGTAAAAAAGTTTTTTCTTAAGGTCTAAGTATAATATCCTGTATTTCAGTTTTTGCCCATTGCCTCTTGTAATTTCCCTGGATACCGGTGAGAAGATGGGACTATTGAAGGTGGAATCAGACTCAGGATCCAGCTTTCCCCATCTGTCCTTGTATGTCAGGTGCACCATCCCTTAATCGCCTTACTGGCCCTAAAGGAGAAAAATGTCTTTTTTTAAAGATGCCAAATGACATCAAGTTAAACTATACAGGATTTAAAAAAAAAAAAAAAAAAAAAAAAAAAAAAGCTACTGTGGGAAAAAATGCAAACTGGAAACTTGGCAGAAGTTCCACATCAGCCAAGTTCCATGTCCAGGCGGGGTGAAGATGAACAGTTCTCTCTCCCCCTTGGGCAGTTGAGAAGAAAGGTGGTTGTTGGTTTTTTTTTTGACTCCTAAGGCTGCACACAAAGAAGACTCAACATGTAGAATAGTCATTGAGGGCTGTTGTGTTTGCCTTCAAGTAAACCACAGTAAAGTAACAATAAAGAGAAATCTACGTATCCTAGCATACAAGGCAGCAGGTGACTGAAGAAACTGATAGAAAAATCTGTAGATAGCATAGCATAGACTAGACTAGACTAGAATATTTCAGTTGAAAGTGACCTACAATGATCTAGTCCAACAGCCAGACCAATTCAGGGCTGACCAAACGTCAAAGCATGTTGTTAAGAGGATTGTCCAAATGCCTCTTAAACGCTGACAGGCTTGAGGCATCAACCACCTCTCTAGGAAGCCTGTTCCAGTGTTTGACCACCCTCTCAGTAAAGAAATGCTTCCTAATGTCCACTCTAAACCCCCACTGGTGCAGCTTTGAACCATTCCCACACATCGTATCACTGGATACCAGGGAGAAGAGATCTGCACCTCCCTCTCCGCTTCTCAGGATGCTGTAGAGAGCAATGAGGTTGCCCCTCAGCCTCATTTTCTCCAAACTAGACAAGGCCAAATTGAGCATAAGATGAATTGACTGTAGTCACAGGGTGGAGTATGGCAGTGTGCTCCCCCTTCCCAGATGCCAGCCTGCCCTTTATCTCCCGTAACTCTGCCCAAGCGATAACCACCCGTGGTGGTCACAATGGGTACATGTAGTTGTGATGGCTGCACCGGGCTCAATGTGGTTTCGGTGAGACAGATAACAACACAATAGCCAAGGGCTAACTTCAGCAATACTGGTACTGTGGTCAAGATGTGAATATGACTATAGGTCAGTCATCTTACCCCCATAAATAGTGACCAGCCCAAGAGCTCTTTGAGCTCTCCTGAATAGCAGTGGGCTGTACACCAGGATGTCCCCTTGAGCAGGGATGCCCACTCAAGGTTATGTTTACTTCTTGAGATTGAGAGACTTCTTGCTACAACAGATCCTTGGTAAGTGACTAATAGCATGCTAAGCTTTGAAATCTTAGCTAAGTGACATGAAGGATTGATTGTGCATATATAATCCTCTAGACATAAACCATTGACCAAGTCTGGGGCTAGGATTGGATCCAGCCACACCTAGACTCCTCTCTGAGAAGGAGTTTAGAAAGCAAGGGGCACCTTTCTGAACGCCGTGACTCAACAGGAGGGTCTCCCTCACGGTTCTGTCTGACCCCGTCCTCTGCAGTAAATAACCAAGTGTGTCTTGCCATTTCAAATCTTGTTAAAACACTGTCGCATTTACCATCAAACTTCGTTAAATCTCTGTTTTATATCAATAAATGTATTGCTGCTTCTCTCTGTGAGTGAAGTGCATTGCTCCATCCGTGACAGGTGCATTCAAAGACGTTCACATTCTTCTCATATGTGCTCTCTAGGATATAGGAAGTGTCAATCATATGGTTCAGGAAGTGACCATTTAAAAGTATAGGAATTTATATTAAGCTGAATTTTTCATTTTTCTTCATTTTTCCTCTACTGAATACTAGTGCTGGATTTTTTTGAAGTACTGAAAAAACTACAAGTGTTATTCCTTAATATATATTAATTCTTATAGTTTAGCCATGCTTTCCTGCTCCTGTTTTTCCTACTTAAGAAAGTTTCTTCCATTCAGTCACAAAAAAAAGAAAAAAAAAAAAAAGATTGCTTACAAGACATCCCATTCAGATTTATGAATGAGAACAATTGAATAGTGGGTGAGCAGTGAACAATCCAATTTGGTCATAAACTCTGACTGCTAGAGTCGCAAAGGGGGGGAAAAAAAAAAAGAGATTAGCCAGTAAGCAAATCACAAAGCCACAACAAAGTTACCTGATTTCTTCACAAGTAATTCTCTTTCTTTCTGTTCTCTGTATCACTGAACTCATTTATTCTTGACTTTGCCATTTGTCAAACCTTCCTTTCTGGAAACTTCCAGCTTTGGCTGCAGTTGGACATTGAGGAATATCAGGTCTGCGTATTTTCAGATGGCCTGAAAGCAGGAGTGTAGTCTACTTGGACTGCATTTATGCATTTTTTCCAAACCAGTGGCAGCACATAGAGCAGTTACTACATTGTTTGATAGATACAGTGGCTGTATCGCGGTCTGTCTTCTACTCAACTTCATTCACGTTATCCCATAACCCACTGCAGATTTATTTATGTGCAACTCCTGTAGGTAGCCAGGAAACACCTCCAAGGTCAGTTATTACCCTAGTAGAAGCATGAGACCACGAACAGAATGTCATATCACTAGTACCCATCACTACTAACACATATCTTAGCGCTTGTCAAATGAAGGCTGTCAGTGTCGATTCATGCAAGTTCCCAGCACCAGGAACAATATCGTTATGGCCTGTGTTCAGAAAGATGAGGTAGGGAGAAGGAACAATAGGAGGACCTGGCTGCCAACTATTGATTTTCTGACTTCTCTCAGAAAGAAGTAGGTGAATCAGGGCAGCAAATTTGTTGGCTCCCACCCTATATAATGCATGAGTATCTGAAAGGAGGGAACTGGTGGCAGTGGGTCATACAATACATACAGGCAAAATAGAAGAAGGGGAGAAAAGCAGGTTTTGTGGAGGTCTGCGTCAAGCTCACTGGCCAGTTTGGCCCAAACCATGACAAGGGGTGACTGTCATCATAAGGAGACCACCAATGCCTGCAGCTACCACTCCTCATGGCCATTCAACTGACGATCAGAACTCCACGTTTCAGGCAACTTGCCTGCTGTTTTGTGACTGCTGAGACCAGGCTGGCTGTGAGCGGTAGCGACAGACAAAACCCCAGCAGGCCTTACATCTGTGGGGCTTCCCAGCTGCAATGGGAAATCAGCCAGAGCCCCTGTGCGTGCCCAGCACCAATGATCCCAGTGCAGGTGCCTTTTGGTTACTGACGATTCCCTATTTCACTATTACTAATTCCCAAAGACTTGGCAGGGTACATAGTCCCTATGTTTTCCACTTTTTCACTCTTACTTTGCCCCAATTACAAGACCGTTAATGAACCTCAGGGCTGCAGAGATAAGCAGTGCAGCCGTGAGTGGTGGCATCATTATGCTTTAAGGAGAAGTGACTGAGATCAAGGAAAAAGAAAGCGTTTGTCCAGATAGGATTTTTGCAAAGTATGGAGAAAGGAAGACCACTTCTTGTGCAGTGACTAGAAGAATCTTCTAAAAATTAGCAGCTACCATGGGTGGGCCTGAATCTGGTAAGCATACAAGGAGGGGGTAATGAGTTCTCCTACACAGCCTTGCACAGACGGAGACAGCTGGGAACTGCAACTTCAGGTCAATGAGATGACAAAGGGATTGTGGAAGGAAATGTGGTGAGTTGTGTGTCAGATGCACCCCCCCCC
>VYZM01015693.1:5414-72803 GCA_013398915.1 Dromas ardeola | reverse complement strand
ATCACAACTTCTAATGTAAAGCTATATTTTAATACAAAACCTTAATGCCAGTAATAAATGTAGCCACCTGCTGTAGTACTTACGGGCAGCATAAGACACTCTTCCTCTCCCTTCTGTCTGTCACTCAGATCCCCCCAAGCCAGGGACTGAAATGACAAATGGCACAAAAGCTATTCATGATAAGCCTTATTTTATTAATATTTTCAGGCATGAAGCCTTTCTCAGAAAGATGATAAAACTGGAACAAAGATAGCTAATATCTGCACAACCAAAGGATATATTTCATCTGGAGAAACCGCTTGATCAAACACTTTTTTTAAACTGTACAAGAAACACAGATAATTTTATGACCTAGTCAGAGTAAAAATGAAACTTTTGCTTGCTAACTGTCTTCGAAATTCCGGAATTCAAAATCCTAAATATGACTGATAGATGTATGGATTTAGATTTATATCTCTGGTATTTCTTAATAGTTCTTTTTTACAGACTCAATTCTGTTTTTCAGTTACACTTTAGCCAGTGTAACTGCATCATTTAAGAATACAGCAGAATTCTTTTTAAAACTCTGTTTTTACCTTTAGCCTGAAAATTGGTTCCCATCAGAAAAGTATACTGCATAATTATTATTATTTCTTTTTCTGAGAAAAATTGCACAATACCATGTTGGGGAACGCAAAAGTTTAATGGTTAGAACAGACATAAGGAGGGCAAGGACTAGATGATCCTGCCTGATAATTAAGGTCAGGAACTAGGAGTGGGAAGAAACCAAAGTGTCAAAATTAACACACAGGATCAGAGTGGCAAGCTAGAGTCAGGAGATGAGATCACAAATCTGAAGCATTTATCAGACAGAAAATGGCTGTTCTAAAGAGGCTTATTGCTCAAATACAAATATGGTTACACCTGCAACCTCTGTGATAGCAATATTCAGAATAAAGACTAAGATGCCCTGTGTGAGGCTGAGGATAAAATGCTTCTGACAGCATCTCTATTAAGACTCCCATGTTGAGCTTCCAACATGGCTGTAAGAACAGTTTTGCCACATTTTCGTCACAATTTAATCATCTCTCGCATTGTTTAAATTACATTATGTTTATTAGGAGTTCTACAGTATGTCTAAGATACAAAATTCACACAGAAATTACACAGGACCAGTACGCTCATAGGTTTTCCTATTCTGCCCAATGGATAGTTGCATTAGTTACAGACTTTCAAGTACATAAGCTTTCACCCCTGACAAATTAGGACAGTCTTTTAGAAGATACGCAATGATTTATTAGTAAAGTTTTCCCTCTTAACTTGTACTCTGTTTTGACACAAAGCAATGCCATTTTGTTTTAATTATAAAATTGTGAAAAAAGCCCTATTATTTTTGATGAAACTTCATGATAGATGAGAATTCTGTTGGAATTCCATCTAAATTAGTGGTAAGCAATAATAATTAGTTACAAATAAATTACTACTCAGTAATTATTGTATCTGAGACTTTCTCTGTCTCTATCTAAACCAGGAAAATTTTCCTATTGACATAAGAAGGAACAGTTATTTATACAGTTATATACAGTTATTTATTATTCCCCAGTGCTAAATAGGCTTCATTTACTGTTTGGACTATTCAGTAATTATACTAATATATTGTTTCACTTTCACATCACACTGTGCTTTGCAGGGACAATTCAACCCTTTATGACTTTAAAGTTTGCATGATTGATCATATTTATTGCATCATAGCACTGACAAATACATTCAGTTTACAAAAGTGGAACAGAAAATATTTCTGTTTCAGCTAACGTTCTTTTTTAAAGTTCAGTTTCCATATGAAACAAGACTCAGGTGATTGTGCCCTGTCTTCATCTATCACAGATGACAGCTACTTTTGAACTCGTTGGTCAATCACAACAACATTTGACAGAAGAATAGGAATCTCAGAAACATGAAGTCCCTATCCTGTTTATGAAAACTGGCAGCTGAGTGGGATGGAGAGATCTAAATTAATTTTTCAGGCTGGAGAAGGCAAGTAGAATTCAGTGCCTAAATCTGGTCACTTTGAAAAGTCATTCTGTGAATTAGCTGCCAGTTGGCCATTCAGAGACACAGCCAAACAAGCCACAGCGCATGACAACTTTTACCCAGCAAAATATGTGTATGATATATAAGAAAAGACATGAAATTTCATGAAAAAGATGGCTTGGAAGACATTCCCTATGGTTAAGAAATCAGACATTTTACTTTAACTGCTTCTGGAAATATTTTTCCCTCCCCTCCTTCCCCTACCAGCCTTTTCTTCCCTCATTGAGTAGTCAGTGTTCTGAGAACAGAATTAGCTCCTTTTGGGGTGATTTCTATGCATTATCTCTTTATATGCAGTATACACTGTAGATCATGGGAGAAAGAAAAAAGATTTCTGTTTTATTCTTGTCACTTCCCTCCAATGCATCTCTATCTTTTCGCAGTGCAGACATGTTGACCAAAAAGACATTATTTCTGTAATCATGTTAACAGAGTTTAACTGGCATGAATAAGACAGTAGACATAACCTTTGCCAGCAATGATGCCATAGGATGGGAATTAATATTATTTTATTATAGAGTACTCTTCCAATGGAATATTTGACTTGAATTTCTTAATGAAGCTTTAATAGGTTCCTGGTTTTAGGCTAATAGCCGTGCACTTACAGACACTCAAAAATGATTTATGCTTTTTGTATTGAGTGAGTGTCTAGAAGGGATATGAATTCAGGCTTACAATGCCTGTGAGGGAAAGATGGACCCCTAGGAGCAGAGATCATAATATAAGAATAAATGAAAGATGTGGTTCAGCAAGGAACCATCAATGGGAGTGATGCCTTGGCACTTTGCATTATATGGTCCAACACACTGGCTGAAATTTTGAAAACAATTTTAAATAGTTTAGCCTGTAAGAATCCCAGACATGCAGCAGAAACAGCACTGGTACTGTGAAGAAATACATTTCATGAGTAGCAGAAATTAATGGAGAAGTTCAGAGGCAACCAGGCTTAGTTATGTTGAAGACCTCTGTGGAAGTTCTGATGCCTGATAAGAATGAGTCCTGCAGAATTTATGCCAGTGGGACATTAATGGAGTCTCCCTTTGCTCTGGCTGCCTATTTTCATGAAATATCCATGAAAATTACATCTTTGAGACTTTTAGCTTTCTTTGAAATTTGTTTTAAATTGTTTAGTGGGTTCAAGTGGTTAGTCTGGAATAAAAAAGGGGGGATGAGGAGTGACAGACAGTGCTGTTACATATGCCTGACACCTTTAACAAATCCCACTAAAGAAGCTTAATATTGATATTTGAAGGTAATGAACTAAGATACATACTGTTTTACTAAACTAAGATACATTATATCTTACTATGTCCTCTAAGTAACAGCAATGCAAGGGATGATGTCCTGAAGAACACCTAGCATCCATTACTAAATACTCCCTTTGATTCATTTTTGTGACAACAGTTACAAAACTTCTTTTGAATATTATCCAATAAATCTTCAGCTAAAACTCAAAATTAGCAGGAGGAAAATAATCACAACAGTTTCTGTTGGCCTTAAAAATAAGTTATGGTGACACACCCCCACTCTCTCCTCTGAATCAGAACATTTCTTCTTAAGTGAATCTGTCTCTGTAGTAGAAGGACTCTTAGGAAGGACAAACTTGTCATCATTTGCTGCAAAAAGGCTCTGTTAGTTAACTGGTTAACTTTAAGCACAGCCTAAAAGGATTTGCTGAATAAGAACGGACCTAAATGCACAGTTATATTTAAGCATGTGCTCATATGCCTCAGTGACTTCAGCTTTGAATGGAATGCCGTAAGGGAATGAAGTTTGAAACGAAAAAAGACTGTCTGCTCGCAAAGTTGAAAGAATAGCCCATTTGAATACTGACGTTATTAACCCAGAAAGCTGTTTGACATAAGTTCTGATCTAATCATGTTATATATTTATATATGTTATATATGTGTGTGTACATACATATACATACATACATATATATATATATATATTTAAACACACACAGAGTTATCATACAGCCAGGACTGGAAGAGATACCAGAGGCTTTGAAATGTAAGAATAGAAAAGGTAGCTTGATTCAAGTTCTACAGATACACCAAAATAGATACGTGGGATATCATTATGAAACAAAGTGATCAAGCTACCATCTGAAAATGTCACACACAACAAAAATAAATCTGCTCTGCAATTAACTATATTTAGATGAATTATGTAAAATCATAAGCAAAATGCTAAGTAGTCCTTTATAGTATCTTGAGCTGAGATTATTTATATCTCATTAAGAATTTTATGGTAAATGTGTGTGTGTATGTGTTGGGTTTTTTTCCTTCCTTAATCACCCTGGTGAAGTAAAGTACTGTGAAGGTCTTACAGGGCCTTCAAGGCCAGAAAAGTCAAGAATATACATTCAGCATAACATATCTGTATATAGTTTCACACTTTCAGTCTATTCACGAAAACATTTCACTGCTGGAGGGTTGCAAGTGTAAGTGGGATTTCACAATCCATCTCTTCTGTGCTTACTTAGCTGCCCTTAGTATGAAATAGTTGATCAGGAAAAAATGAGTCACAAAAGTATCAGGATAGATACAAGTAATGTTGTAAATAACTGTTAACACTATACTTTTAATGGTGGCAAAAAGTGGCTATTCGTGCTGAGATTGTCAAAGTCTTTCAACTGCGCTTAGCATTCATTCTTGCAGTGTATTGCATTCTTCTTATGAGGTACTGATTGCAGCATGAATAGAAGAATTCATTGCCTAAATATCAGTATTTTCCTCAACAAACCCTTCCTCTGCTCAAAAAAAAAAAAAAAAAAAAAAAGACCCTGATGTCTCCCTGATCTTTAGACTAAGCGGGTTACTCTTTGTGAATTTTGTTGACCTTGAAGTCAGCAATGGTAAAATATGCTGACATCTACATGTTCAGTCTTTAAATTGTCACTGGGTAGAAACACCTTCTGACCACTGTTGGTCTTCAATGAACAAGGAATAGACATGTAGCCTTGCCAGGGCTTAGAGCTATTCAGTGACACTCATTCTTAGAGGTGAACATTAAACCATATTACTAACAGAAGACTTTCTTCTTCTACAAAATAAATAAAAACACAAGTCCAGCAGCTGTGATCTGAGCATTTTCTTGAGGTTATACAACATTAAACATTATATTGGCAGCATGCAATATGACTTGGGGATACAGCTTAATGGTGGACTTGGCAGTGTTAGGTTTATGGTTGAACTTGATGATCTTGAAGGCCTTTTCCAACCTAAATGATTCTATGATTCTATGGTTTGATGACCTGTGTCATTTCCTATTTCTTCTTTAGTCATCCGACATTTATAACTTACCGGGAAGGCATGGGACGTTTTGTATGTAAATGCATCTATTTTATATACTTAACCACTGTGACAGAAGCTTAAAAACATCACCATGTTGAAAGCAGACTTCTAACATTCAGATTTGTCTAACATTGGGAACTATGCCTCATAAATTCAGCTTACGGGTGTAAAAACTAGTGAAAATATTTGTGGAAAAAAAAAGTGCTCCGTGACCAGATTCACAACTGCAAAAGAAGGATTAAAGCCAGGATTTAGGATTCTTGTCTGTTTACTATCTGCCATTTTTAATATCACCCAGTTTAGGGAGAAAACCCAGGGAATATTTTAGCAAACTTCCTCCTGTTCGAATAAGTTGCTCGTGTATGGAATAATCACTGGCCAAGCTTAAGAAAAGAGCTTTGGCCAAATACACATTTCTTCTTCAGGTGTTTTACTGACTGCAAGATTTCCTAGGCATCTTGATCTTCTTTATGGTCTTGAAGAGTGGCACTCATTTCACTACATTTTAATGCCCATGTTGTAGGCATCTGTATCTGAGCTAAGAGTCGTGCTTCGCTGCTTTGCCAGGAGAGTAAACACTTTTAGGGTTCAATTTGTTTAATTTCCTGCTTTGGGATGTGAAAAATCATTCCACAGATGAGAACACCTGTGACTACGGTTGAACTTTACAGTGACTAGGTCATACCATAGACATATACAATACAGAAATTACATTAGTCAAATAAATCACTGTAGATATTTGAAAGGATGCAATGTTTATGCTGAAGACAAAGCAGAAGGAGGTAGAGGTGACAATTTTCTTCTCTTTCCATCAGTTCCCTTTGGCTTTTTAAGTGACTGCTCTCAGCAAAATATTCTGGATTCCAGCTGAGTACTCAGACCTCATCTGCCGGTATAAGATAGGAAGTGAAATTCAGGGAAAGAGAAGAGTTCAGATAGAAAAGTACTCAAAACTCCAAAAGCTTGCTGTTAGAAAACATCTTTCCAGCCTATGTGTTCTTTGGACTGTTTCCAGATTCCGTTACCTCTCCCCGTTGACAGACTCCAGGGAGACACAGTGATGTGGCTTCTTATTCCAGAATTAAGCAGAGTGCTACTTTTCCTAAATTTACAAGCTTAATTTAAATATTTTTATCTGGGTTTTTGCGCTGGAACTTGATCTTCTGTCACTAAGTTAAGCCTCCTAATCCTTTTACTAGAAAATTATTGTTCACATTGGCTTGCAAAATAAGGAAACAAAGATTTTCTAGTAAGTATCATGAAGACTGATTTTTGCATCCTGCTAGCCATCTACATGATTTCCAGCTATTAAGCAAATATGTAACTAGTAGCTTTACCAAGAAAGGAGTCATACACTTACTGAAAAATGAATTGAAATGATGGGACAAACAATATTTTTGCTCCCATTTCATGCCTCTCAGGATCATTATTACATTCTAACAGCTCAGAGCCTTGATAGTGAATATTTTGTTCAATTCACAATTTCTTTTCAGAGCTATTAAACTGGATGTATATGACAAAATATACTTTTCTTCTGACTCAGCTTTTATAGAAGAATTTGGGTAAGGAGAAGGGAGAGAAAAATCAACTTGTGAATTTTCCCAAATACGTAAGAACAAAGAAAAATATTTCAGAGTATGCATATCTGAGCTAAAAAAAAAATAAATAATGAAATAAAGTCAACTTGCTGAACAAGTACAACAGCATTTATCTGGACTCTGGAAAACCCTATTTTAAGTTTTTGCAGTGAATGAGGAAGACCAGGCATGTCAATCCACATGTCCCATGTCCTAGTTATTTTCATATGAAGTATATTTACAGTTGTTTGAAGTTATGGAGTGACAGTGAATCTTTTCTATTGCTCGTGTTCTACTTTGCATAAATGAGGGCCAAAAAGCTACCACACAAAGTACAAAGGTTAAGACATACACAGGATACGAGAGGTTTTATTCCAAGTCCCTGCCCCACTGAAAGCCTGAAAGAACTGCAGATAAAACAGCAGACACTTTTAGAAGTGTAACAGCTATTTCAGCTGGAAGCAGGAGACAAGTGCCATTGGACTCCAAATCCAGCAGCGATTTGCACATGCTGCAGCCTCCAGCAATTCATTCAAGCTTTTGCCACATTAGTTCACTTGTGAAATAAAGTAGACCATTTATTTATTTGTCACTGAAGAAGCAGATTAAAAAAAAAAAAAAAATCTAATCCTGCCTCTGTTGATGGAAGCTTTACTTAAATAAAACATCGTCACTCCTTAAGACATTCCACTGTATGGGATTCATGTAAATAGGAGATACAAAACACAAGGCATTTGCACCTGAAGCATTATTACCTTTTATTATTACCTTACTGAAAGAAAGTTTTATAAATGCCATCAGATTTGAGTATGTTGAATCACTATACAGACTCGAACCACTGAAAATGCAGTTAATTGCTACACAAGCTGCATCTTTTTTTCAAGAATCAATACTGATTTCTTTCACCTGACTTCCCTTCTATTCAAGTGTTGTGGCAATATTTTGAGAGTACATGCAGCACCAGATGATAGACTGTAACGAGATTTCAACACTCTGGCGCCTAAGAACAGATAAGTACTGATGGCATTGTTCGTTTTCATATACTGCCAGCACTATAACAACATTCTCAAGTTAAAAGGTTCGTGAAGTGTGAGACACTGCAAGTGCACTCAGTCTAGTCTTCACTACAGACGTAATAATCATTCATATGTTTAATCTGAAACTTGCTAAGCACCAGAAATATCTTGTGATATGCCATTGGGATTGCCTCGACTCTTCAGTTTGACAAGAGTTCACTCTTCATCTTGAAGAGTGCCAGACATCTCAGGTTCTCACTGATTTCACTGGCACAGAAACAAAAAAAATCCTCTTGAGGTGCTTGGCTACTTCTCATAGTGGGTCACTTTCCAAAAACTTGTGTTGGCCATTAGAAAATTCTGAAAAACAATTCTCCAAAGATTGGCTGAGAAACAGAGAACTTATCTGACCCCCTAGCTTTTCCTGCTTAGCAAACTTGTACAGTAATTGGCCAGAAATTTACCATTTTATAAAACGATGTACAAGTAAGCAGACAACCTGTGTCTTAATCATCTCAAAAAATATATCACTTTCCCTTATCCTTTTGGTAAGGGTTTGAGACACGTGAAAAAGCCAGACAGTCAGCATGACTCATTTCAAAATGAGTTTGGGCACAATAATCACCTTGCAAGCCTGCCTAGCTTATTGCAAATCAACACAGAGTGTTTAAAATTAACTTGAAGATGAAATCAGAATATACTGAGGGGGAGCAGTACAGTTAGCACTTCAAACCATAGTTTCAGTTTTAGACAGATGCATAATTTCTGTTATGCAGCAGCCTAGAAAGTCTGAAGGTTTTGGAAGACTATCTTCCTAAGCCACTGTTTGCTCTAAGGTTTGTCAAATAAAGTTAGAATCCAGTAAAACAGTAACAGCAGGCTTTTCTGGTGGCACTACTTTTGAGTAATAATTTTAAATACCAGTGCAGCCTATATTTTCAGCTGGTGTTTCTGACATAGCTCTCTTTCCTCTATCATTATTTCTAGGTATAAAAAGTGGGGTCAGGAGTTCATACTTTTTCTATGACCAGTGAGCACTGGGAAACAGAAGCTAGACAAAGCTAAGGAGCAGAGAACTGGAACAGGCTGCCCAGAGAGGTGGCAGAGTCTCCGTCTCTGGAGACATTCAAAACCCGCCTGGACGCGTTCCTGTGCAACCTGCTCTAAGGTGACCCTGCTCTGGCAGGGGGTTGGACTAGATGATCTCCAGAGGTCCCTTCCAACCCCTACCATTCTGTGATTCTGTGAGCCTGAAAAGGAGGAAACTTAGTGTTACCTGTTTACCCCTTCTAGATTCAGCAGATCCTGACTGTATTTGTTACGAGGTACTAGCCTTTTCCTACTGCCAGATAATGGATGTTTTTCTGGAATTGAGACTGCACTTGGGGTTTGAATCTGTTCATTCCTGTACAGTGTAGGTTTTGTTACGGTCAAAGGTAACATAATCTACTTTACAGATTTCTAGAATAAACTGCAGTTTAAATACGTATCTAGCACTCCTAGTTCGGCTAGAAGCTATTTAATGCTAGTTATGTGCTCCTCTTGGATGTCTTAGGTTGTCCCTTGATTGGCATTGTGATTTCAGGTTCATAATTTTCGAAAGGGCTGTCCATCACATAGACCACAGATCAGGGGAGAAAATGTATCGTACATTTTTCCTATGAAAATATACATTTTCTGGAACAGAACTGATGCCATTTGTCTGACCACTTACGTACATTTCACAAAATCTCACAAGCATAGAAGGGTTGAAGTTGGAAGGGACCTCTGGAGGCCATCTGGACCAACCCTCCTTCTCAAGCAGGGCCACTTAGAGCAGGTTGCACAGGACCATGTCCAGACAACTTTTGAATATCTCCAAGGATGGAGACTCCACAATCTCTCTGGGCAACCTGTACCACTGCTCAGTCACCCTCACAGTGAAAAAGTGTTTCTTGATGTTCAGAGGGAACCACCTGTGTTTCAGTTTGTGCCCATTGCCTCAGGTCTTGTCACTGGGCACCACTGGAAAGAGCTTGTCTCCCTCTACTTCACACCCTCCCTTCAGGTATTTGTAGACGTTGATGAGATCCGCCTGAGCCTGCAATTTTCCAAGCTGAACAGTCTCCCTCTTCCTGCCTTATGAGTTAACACTTCCATTTAAGTTGTTAAGTGTAAGAACTGAGCCAGTTTCAGACAAAGCCCTATGAAATTAAAATCCCAATGCAAAAAAGCAAGACCCCTGTTATAAATGAAATCAAATTAATACAAGTTTTTGTGGGGTTCTTAATGTTTCACAGTGAACTTGGTGACAGTTTAGGTCTTTCTGAGAGCACAGCTGCTGGGGCTGTATTTGAAAAATAAATAAAAATAATAAAAGAGCAGTCCAAACATTCTCCTAACAGATGGAGAGCTGCAGAAATGAAACCTGTAGGCATTTGGAAAAAATATTTCACGTACTTCAGAATACATCAGGGTCCTAAATTATGCTGGGTTTTGGTATTTAGAGAGAACAACAAGTGTGTTGGAACTAATAATAAGCAGACCTAAAATCACATTTGGATTAGATAACTTCTTTGCCAAGATGCAGAAATGCATGTTTTCTAAATTTTGTTATTTTGCTTTTCCCCTCAGTTCTCAGAGGGGCAGCTATTGTTTTAAGTGGAAACAAAGACTTGTGGAGTATTCTGGTATCCAGAGGAGCAAAGGAGTCTTCTGAAGGCTGTAAGGAAGTTTTCCTTCTAGAGAATCTCTGGATTTATTTTTCTCTCAGAAAAACAAAAATGCAAAGAATATTTAGGGGTTTGATGGGACCTGTCTAACACAGTTCTCAAGTCAGGCAATTAATAAATTTTGTGACAATAATAAGGATTGAGGAAGACAACCAGAAAAACACACGCTTCCTACTAATTAAAAGACAGTACAATTTCTTTTCTACTCTGTGGCATGCACACACAAACACATACAGATCTCAGACTTCCAGTATTTATTGTTCTGAGACATTTTCAAAATACAAACAAGATTACAAATTCAGCACAGACTTCAGACAGGTGGATTGAATATACAGGGAAAATTCCTGGGATAACTGCACTGAAGTCAGTGGAAATATTCCAGGACAAAGCTATAGTCATTACTAAGCAAGTATTTTTTATGAAGCAAATGTTTGGGGGTGAGTTGTTCCGTTTCTATAGTAAACAAAAAATGAGCTCGTTGTCAGTAGGGCAATTAATCTTGAGAAACTATAGGTAACCAGCACTGAATTCTATTATATATTATAAGAGACAGTTCAAGAACTGAAAAGAGTTCCAAAATCAGACCGTTAACAGGGAATAACTTTCTATTCACTAAGAATTGCTTTTTTTCTTAACCGATCAACACATATGCTTTCATAAGCAGCAATATGTCACAGTATTTTTCTAGGTGACCAGTTAAATTGTTGGAATTGCGTTGATGTTACAGACAAGTATGACAGAGTTGCTGTAAGGCCCAAGGAACACAGAATGATGGGCAGCAAACTTTACACATGTAAATTAATGTAATACCTGTGCAGGAAAGCTCAGTCATCTTTTACAGTTCTACCACTTGGAAAGGACCACAGGATAAGCAAGCTAAAAATAAAGTTCAAAAACACCCCCACCCAATCCTATAGTGCAATAACAGAGATATTTAAAGTGTTTCACATTACATTGAGTCTACCTTCTGGCTATGAATAATAATAACACAGAGATTTTTACCAGTCGGAACAAGGACATTGTATCCTAACCATGTTCAATAAGGTGTCACAACAACCAATATTGCTACTCACTTATTCAGTACTTCTCGCTCGGGGATTCTAATATACTCTAGATTAGCAGCAATCATGTCAATCTTACACCACTCCCTGGAAAAGATGTTAATCCTACAAATAGCCAGAACAAAAGAAAAAAAGAGAAAAAAAAATAGGTAAGATATCTACCAAATCAAAGGAGCACCGATTTACTACATATCTTCTTAGGAGCACAGATGTGTTTTGCCTTCTGCTAATTAAAATGGCTGTTGACAAAGAGGTATTGTGGGAATACATACCTACAATGAAGGCTATCCTCACTTCGGGTTAGGCTACAATGTTGTTATAAAAGGACCTAAAAGGGGGAAAATAAGCACTTTTTCATGCCTTTTGTATTTTTAATGCAATTCATAAGATAACCTGTAAATTTGTTTTGTTTTGCGATGAGTTTCATACAGAAACTTTAAGAAAATTTTCATGATGATGCATATTTCACAAAAACAACAGATATCCCTTAATGGGGTAGCTTAGGTTTGAGCTCTGTATCAAAGAATGATGGTCCGAAAATCACCTGCTCCCAGTCTCCTCACATTTCGGTCTGGTGCCTGTTGCCTCAGGGTTCTCTATTGCCTTACTACTTGAAAAAAGTGCATTCCGAAAGCTGTTTGGTACCTGAAAAAAGAAAACTTTATTTAAATGTATAGTTTGTTTGATGGTTTTTTTCATATCATTTCTGTAAGAGGAGATTTGTGGATAGGTTTCTCTGAAGCATTATTTTAATTAGAGTTAAGGCCAAGTAATAACTAACAGCAAATTTGATATGGGCTATCAGGGTTTGAACAGAAAGCATCATACACTAGATCAATCTAGGGTGGTTTTTTTTAAGAAATAATGAATGTTTAGATGTGCATGAGACACAAAAATTTAATTGTTTTCAGAAATACTTGATTCTGAAGCCTGTTCTTGTTGGTTTTAAATAGTCTTACCAGAACTTTACAGTGCATTTTGAAGTGAATACTTTTTAAAACTTCAGCCGCTCACATTCCTGAATAGAGTGGCTTACCACAAAGGCTACCAAAACTGCATCTGATACAAATAGATTATTCTAACTGCACAGATTCATCTTTTGGTGTCCTTCTTTTCATAACTGGTAGACCACTGCTCAGGAATAGTTTTTTTGTCTTCTTGTATGTTGTCCTGAAGTCTAGATTGCCCTTCAATTTCTTCCATACTTAAAGTTAGCCCCAGTATAGCCATTGCATTCAAGAATCAAAAAGAAAGAATCAACGTCTACTTCATTATATGGATAACGTGCATAATACAGTCAACCACCGTTCTTTATTCACAGCTCTTCCTATTAAAAGCTATCTCACAATACGCTTCGGCTCCTAATTTGTATGTCTCAAAGCACCCTTCATAGAAAGCATTAATTGCATAATCAGTGAAAGTGGTATTTCAGCTGTGCAATCTATTGTTGTAACAAGCCAGGGGTGGTGCTCTGATTCTTTCATTATCTAAGAAATAACCGATCACACTTTTTTCCTATTGAATGTTTTATCTTAATGTTAATCACAGAGGTCCCTGTGAGCATTAAGAGACTGAAAAGTTTTGGTGTCATGATTATTTTCTATCAACATTGCTTGACACTTTCTGTTCTTCCTAGAACATTCTTTACATTGCTTTGATGTTGGTGTGTATACATATTATGAAAGTATGAAATATTAATTGACTTTAAATAATGTAATTTCTATCATAGCAAATAAAAAAGCTTGATTGTGAGACTAATAAAAATGGATAATAAAGAGAATTTAGTCTGCAACTGGATGCTTGGGCATAGTGATGACACAGAATTGAATCTATTAAATGATGAGAGTCATACAGTTTTGCATCTGTGATTACATTCAGATGCTAAAAAAAGGAGGCAGAGACGAAAACAGTGGAAAAAAGAAGGGATTGAAGATCTTGACATCAGAGGGTAAAGAAGGATCTACAGAGACTTATGTTTCTGTCAGAAAAGAATTATTGCATGACAGCAGAGCGTAAACTGCAAGGTAAGAACCTTTACATTCTTTGGTAAATGAGAACACAGTTGTGTCTGTTTCTGATACTCAGAGCCAGACTTTCCTGTCATGAAGTATTTTCTCTGAGCATATGTCAAGTGCTGCTGAAGGTATCAGCATAGCTGAGTGAAAAAATCTGCTTTGAAAGAAAAGCATCAAGTGTCTCATTCTTTAAAAACAATATCGCAAGGCTCCTACTTTTAACTCACAGAAAGGTACGGCAACTTCTGTAAGGCAGAATAGGAAATGCGCCATCAATGAAAGACGCAAAATTAAAGGGAGGTTTTATTTTTAATTTCTTCCTGTGTTTTTGCTGAATACACATGTTGATGTTCTGATTTTTATGCACACAATTCTTTCTCATTTCTGGTAACTCAAAATTTTGAACTTGGCCAAAGCTTTTATTTTCCTGTTTATTGTTATGCAGAGATGCTGCAAAAAATCCCAAATGGAAATTATTTTCATTATTTTATCTTTACTTTTACTGATGAACTACACTGTCATATTAAAAAATAAATTACAAAAATATATAAAAGCCCCAGGTGCCCTACTCATGAGCTGTTGCAGCCTTATATATTTTAACATGCTGCAATCACAATCAATTCATATGGTCAGTGAAAAATTTATCTAATATACTGTGGTTCAGATAAGGACAAAGACTTTCAGGATACCGGGTACAAGGGACTCTAGAAGAATTGTACTTTAGATCTGCGTGGTCAAATCCCGTTCCCAGTGCAGTGTTCTCCATCTAGCCTTAGGCAAAATAACTCATGTACCTAAATTAAGAGGATAGCCTCCAAAGCTTGGCAGGTACTCAGTGAAGAGAAACATGGAAAGATTCTGCCAGAAGGCAATTCACAGCAAGTACCCAAATTAGATGCTCTAAATCACCCTTCACGAAGCTATTCTTTCTCTGGTTATGTCTACAAAGAGAAACTCAGGAATGCTTCTTGGGATAGCAGCTCTAAATTTGTCCTAGTTTCATGATGGAATGCAATGAAGTACACATCCCTTCCTATTCAACGCAATGTTTATGCTGAAGTATTTTATATTATTGTAGTAGAATAAAGAGGTCATTCAGGATATGCCCCAAAATAAATGGTTAAAAAGTGCAATATATTAGTTCTACAAAGAGAATTATATTATGAATACATGAATCAAGATCCGGTGAAGTTCAAAAGAGCACTTTTACATCCCTTTTCCACAAAATGTTTATGATCCTTGAGAATAAAATCAAGACTAGAAAAAGACATCAGGAAAAGGCAGCAATGCCATTAATTTTAATTTGCTTCATTTTGTTACATGAGTACTATGGAATACTGTAAATCTCTCTTCCTCTTCAAAACACGGACATACATTCATAGGTGACTCCTAGCCTAATTTTGCACATCTAAAATGAATTCCAGCCTGTTCTGATAAAAGTTGTGCAGTAATTTAGTTTCTGAACACTCTTTCAGTAGAAGCTCAACCTCCTTTTTTAAGTTCTCCATTATCAATTTCAGTCACTTTTATATCTCGTTTTCTTCTTGATACTTACATCTGGTTATCTGAAACTAAACTCCAAAGTGAGTTACAACTTTTCTAATGTATTATATGACCTAAGAGCCTGGTTTTATAAGCCCCATTTGTCTCCACTGACAACCTAGGAAACCTGCAAAATACCCCACCAGCGCTCTCATCTTGGAAGAGAAATCTACGGTTTACTTCACGTTCACTAAGTGGAACATGACCATCTCCGTCAACCATCTGGAATTCAAGAATGCCATCATAAGGATCCAGACAGATTCTTGTAGCTACATTCCAGTCTGAACTATGTCCCAGGGAAGGACGTCATTGCTCCTTCAATAAGATTGCTACATTTGTATTTTATTGCTTTGAGCCTTGGAAGATAAGATGACAGATATCTAAAAAATAACAAAAATGGACTAATAGCTGTGGACTTGGGCTAGAATTGCTCCAAAAGTAAGTTCTCTGCAATTTTTTGTATGGAAGTTTTCTACAGAATTCTACTGAGTTTTTTGCAACCAGGATATTGATCGAAGTGTTTTACTTTTGGCTGTTTCAGTATGAAGAGTCTCAGGGTTTAATGATGATCTCCAAGAGGTAAAACAGTTTAACTGAATGTTATCAATGTGATAACATGAACCCTTTAAAACATGTAATCTCTAATGAAAAGAATTCTATCAGGTACAAGGGTCACAATACATTTGCCTCAAGCTGTGCGAGATACCTGTGCCAACAGAGGGATAAGGCTTGAGAAAATTTTTTAAAGAAGACATCTGATGATGTTGAAACATCACCCATATAAAAAAAGTCTTCAGCTGCCTCTTGCAAGTACCTCGCTGACACTTTGCCACTCAGACCGACTTCATGAGAAACACAACGTTGTCAACATAATGTCAATATGCCTCCCCGCAGCAAGGAGGTTGGAACTAAATGATCTTTAAGTTGCCTTCCAACCTAAACCATTCTACGATTCTATAATGGTCATGAGCAAGAAGTTGTTTCAATTGTTCTTATTCTGGAATGGTCAAAATCATATTCTGAACAGATTGTATGAAACTGTAGAGACCCACCAGTTTAGCCAGTATTTGCTAACTCTACTCTAAAAATCTGGTGAATAGTATACATAGTATCAAAGTCCAGGAATCTGATTTGGTATTATTCAGGTTTACAGGAAATTGTTAGGCTTTGTATTCAAGCCTATGACCAAGGCGCAATCCATTTTTGAAAGTTAAGATCTAACCTCCCCAGTTAACATGTCATACAGCTCCGAAACTATCAACAGTGGTAACATTCTTGCTAACAGGAAAGTTAGTGCTTTCCACAACATCATGGGTTATCGAGAATTGCCTGCTTGTGAAAAGAAAGTGCCTGACTATAAAGCTGTGAGATAGTCATTGGAATTCAAGTCAGAATAAGCAAAATTAGTGACTGTGTCAGCAAAACATCTTTTTTGTTTAAGGAATATCTTATGTATGCCAAACTTAGAATGACGTGTATGACACATTTCGTTCTTTTCTCTCACAGTAATAAGTAAAGTGCATTTAGCAAAATGGTGGACCTGACTGAACAAATAACAAATAATAATGATGATGCCTGCAAAAAATCCATAAAACATAATTATTCTGGCTTCTATCCAGCATATATAAAAAGCGTGAAACATTTTTCTTCGCTGAAGCAAGATGCTCTGAGAACAAATATCAATAAGTATATTGAGACCTTTAGGTAACACCTCACATGTGAAATGGTAATTGCTCAGAAACATGTTTAGCAATGCACTTTGCTGTCTTAATAGAACTACTTTTGAGGCCAAAACTTCTTAATAGGAATACTTTACAACAGAGGACAATAATTAAAACAGAGGTCAGGGTACAGTAGGAGCCAAGAAATAGCACCACAGAGACAGTATAATATATATTATAGTGTATGGTAAACCTTGATTTTATTAGACATAACACAATTGCAGATTAGTAGGAGGTTTAAAAGAGGGAAGGAAGAAAAAGGAAAAAAATGCTGAATTTTTGAAAGAGTCAAACCAATCAAGAGAATGTATAATTTTAAAAATTTAGAAGTTGTCAGTAATTTTCACGTGCACTCAGGCACATTGCCCTTTTCTATTCCTATGCTTTATAAATTGAATTCTGGCTGACAAGGAAGCCTAAGGGGGGCGACGGAGCTGTGGTGTCAGTAGTGCATTGTCATTTCACACTCTGTATGTTCCTACTGTACCTGGCTGGATTTTTCAAGTTTAAATAACATTACTGACTGCCAATGACTTCACTAAAAGATCTGATGAAAATATATGCTCTGTTGGTAAGATGCTAATCCGTATTAACTAGAAAAAGGTCAAATACTTTGGGACATAGTTTTTTTGTCTACCACGATCTTCAGATGTGGCTATGTTCCCTCACCATGATTCACCTATTTTGAGTTAGACAGTGAAGTAGAAACCCTGTTTTCCAGCATTTAGCAGAATGAAATTTGGGGAGAAAAGACAGGTGCTCTGTGAGATTTTACATGGCTCCTGTTGCCAAGGAAACAATTTCTTTTGGCTTTGTAAGGCTTGGTAATGGTGTTCCTGGCTGCAAATTGGGCAGTATAGAACAAAGGAGGCTATTTATCTAATGTAATTATATATGTACACACACTTACACACTTACCCTCACATTAAGGAAGGAAAGGTTTAGCAAAACTGAATTATGAAAGCGTTCAAGTTGGAAAAAGTTCTGAATATCTTTTGAGGAACGTGTTGATACTGGTTTAAGTGAATCCCATTGCTAGATTTTAGAACGTACCTGAAAATATGACGTTCAAACTGAAAAAAAAAAAAAAAAGGTAAAATGCAAAGAGCTCATTTATGTCCCATTCCAGCCAAGTACTTAACCAGGTACTTAATATTTAAAATATAGACTCAAAAGACGGTGAAGAATACTTACAATTTGGAAATTGTGGAATCTACCTCTTTTTTACTTTGAACATCTGACTAAGTCTGAATCTGAAAATCTGATTCAAGATCTAATATATAATTTTAATATTTTACTGATATAACACAAATAACATTCTTTGAGTTAAAATGAAAAGGGAAGATCCTAAGGATGGTCTTTTGGACATAGGAGGAGAGTGAAGCGATGTGGAAAGACACCAAGTGGAAATTCACCAACTGATTGAAAAATTGATGGCTTGTCCTGGATCATATAAAAGGAGAAATGGAAAATATAAATCCATTTTAATTAGGTGTCCAAATCTCATGCTAAGTTAGGGCAAGGTGGGGATAGTAACCAGCATATAAAATCTTCCATAAGGATTAAGTTTGGAAGCTGTGGTTAGAAATCAAGGATAGTAAGAAATTAAGAGAGGAAAAAAGGATGAGACTGGGTACAAGTCTGAAAGGAGGAAATGGCAGTCTTATAAAGAATAGTGCCCATGCAACAAAAAGGATTGACTAAAGTCTGGATGAATTTCACAGACTCTGCCTTCTTTAGAACAAAAGCATATTCTATGAACACTGGATTTGTGGAAGAAAAACATCCTCTGTTTTATTTGTTTTCTTCTTATGAAGACCATGGTTGTTGCTCCAGAAAATAAAAAATGAGAGGTTTAAAAACTTCATCTGTGTAATGTGGATTCTGATTTTCAGTTGTCTCGCTGAGATTTACAATTACCAAGGTGAAATAAGCATTTTATGTAGAGATTTTTGAGCATGGAAGACTTTATTTTCATTGAAAAAAGAAAAATATCATCCAACATTTTCTACTAGACTTAAAGTCACCGATAGGCCATTTAATGTATTATTTTAAAGGAATGCTTTCTCAAGTCTTTCTGAGAAGTGCCATCTAGAAGATGCGTAAGGACATTGTTTTCTTCTCTTGTGAGGAAGTATCTAAGCCTCATTGTGTCTGCAAGGCAATATTAATTCTTCTAAAATAAGATTTTTTTATTTTTTATTTTTACTTGATCACAAAACACATAAGGTCTCTTAAAGAAATTACAAAAAGGCATGACTCATACAGCATTTTCAGCACAAAAATGGAGGGATGCCAGTGGGTAAGAGAAAGGTACTATGTAATTCAACTGTTTTCGATTCTATGTGAAAGAGCTTCCATTAGTATAATGATGAACAGAAATATGTAATCTTGAAAGGAATTTGGTTTTGCCATGTTCAGGAAAAGTTTCCTTTTTCCTCTATAGCCAAAAGGAAGCTCTGATTTTTTTTTGATTTTCTGATGTTAAATTGGCTTTCTACCAGCTCATCACTGGAATACCATGGGTAATAAGTCTGTGTTTCCTCTGTGACCAAACACGAGAGTGATGAGCAAATAATGAACTAGCCATTTGTACCACTTTCATGGTGTGATGTTAAAAGGAAGCAAAATGGTAGCTGAAGATAATATGTCGTGTTGTTCAATATCAATGCAATTTCAACATGGAAATGAGAGACAAAGTGTGAAGGTCTTCACTTTTATTAACTGAAATACAGATTGATCTCTCTCAGCAGCTCCAGCCAATCAGACGTGAGACAATATAGTTTCTTAAAAAAAAACCCAAACAAACAAATAGAAACATTAATTTGGTTACTAAGATTTTGGAAGCACCTTTACCCAGTGTTAAAAATGAAAGGTTTACAGTGTTCAGAGAAAAAAGTTGAATCTTGGAGGGCATGACTGAGTGTAAGGCAGTGTTAGAAGATCAGCTGACTGATCTGAGTCTTGATGAAGTATTCAAAACTGCTAGTATAAAATGAATACACTGTGTCTCTATTATTATCATAAAATAATTCATGCTGGGCTTTTATCAAACTCAGACTCAAACAGAAAACAGGGAATATTTACACTGCCCTAAAATACCTAATGAAATAGGAAATAACCTAAATAGGATTTTAAGGGGTATTTAAATAAAACAAAGTTATAAAGTTACATTTACTGTAATGATTATCTTGCTTCTCTCTGTAGTACAAGACAATAAGGAAAAAAAACCCTGGTAAATATTAAATAGTTCTCAATGATAATGTGGTTCTTAGCTAATAAATGTGTTTTATTATATGTTTTCCATCTGTCTAGTAATTATTTTGGCTCTTAAAACAACAGTAACACTAACATAATAAACCAATTAGATTTCCAGCATACTGTCTCCCTCCAGAATAAAAGCTGCTTGAACCAACTACTTTTCTGAGTAAGCTTGCATGTAAAGATTTAAAACATTCTTTTACTTTTTTTTTTCCTCATTTTATTATCTATAGCAAACCTTCATTACAATTGAGATAGCTTATATACCTGAGAACTTTTTAGGATGTGGTACATACTGGGAAGAAAATTCAGTTATCAAAACTCAGAGATTTAAACCAAGCTCTAAATTTCAAGAAGCTCAAATGAACTTTTTTTCTGGGGATCTGTGTCAACCCAACACATTTCTCCACTCCTTGAATCAAATGAGACATTTGCTTTAACCTTAAGTGGAAGAAAATGGTTTCCCTTAGACAGGAACAATGTTACTTCTTTATGTTTGCACCTTACTAATTACTAGATGTGAAAATATTAGATCCTACAATTCAATGACCTGTCATGAGATCTTACTAAGTCTACTCATTTGAAGAGTTCCTCTGGACTGAATAGCACTCTATTAGACTAAAATACACACTGAAAAAAAAGGCTGAAGCACATAAATATGTTTTCTAATACTGGTTTTGAAAAAGATGTCTAAATGTTTTTATGCTCATTGTAGGCACAATTAATATCAATAAACTTTAATGTAACACATAAACCAGTTCAGTATTGTGACCCAAACAGGTGTCCATTCATTTAAAAGAAAACAAACAAACAAACAAACAAAAACGAAAAAAAAACCATGTCCAATGGAATGCAAACCACTGCTTCCAAGAAATGGACGGGACATGAATTAACATATCACTGGCTATCTACAAGCAACATTTAAATTAATGCCACTAGGTGTCAGCATCTAAATATTCCTAAAGAGATTTATCTGCCAAAAAAAGTAATTGGCAATAAACAAATACACAAGATTGTAGGTGGTTGGCCATGTCCTTACAAAACCGTGGAAGAAAGCCGTAAACTTACCAGGTTCGCTGGTAAATATTAGAATGGTTGAGAAATATTTTTCCATGACAGTTAAACAGACCTTTAGTAGTTTGACTTCATAATAAATGTTTTCCCAACCAAAACCTCCTGATGTCAGAAGATGGCCTTGTTGTCATGAGACACTGTCTCACACAGATTCTTCATACTTGCATGTTCACTGAGCTGCTTAGCCCTTGTACTGCAATTCCTCGGTAGAAATCATTCTTCTGTAGTAGCTTACTGTTGTCACGGATACCCTAATGTGGCCCCCCAGCAACGATGACATAGCCTACTGGCATCACAAAAATGAGGGGCAAATTTAAGTCATTTATCTTACTAATGATCTGTTATTAAAGTAGAGCTAATAACTCAAAAGAGCAGGATGCTCAAGGCGGGTAATACTGATTTAACAAGCACACTGAAATGGCAGTGCACTTCAGTCACTGTGGCCTGGTGCTTCCGCAGCAAAGTAATGCTTCTTCTTGGGATGCAAGGGGGAGTTTATGTGTCTGACAGGGGAGCATGTGACCAAAAGCGGTTAGTACTCCTGATTCATCCCTAGCTCTTTCAGCTGTTGACAGACTCCTGGCATGTCACCTCATGTAATTCACTTAAGGCTCCTCGTTATATTACTGTTCTAATAAGTAGTGACATTTCCTTGAATTTACACAATACTGCTTATTGGATATACCGTAAATATCTAATGAAAAACATAGATACCCCTCAGAGGATTCAGAAAGCATCTAAAGGGTTTTAATAGTTATTTAACTGTGATTAATGAAATCTCTAAATGACACACTGCTATGAAAGTGATATAGATTCAATAGCCACGCTTGTATAGAGCCATAAAGATTGTACACTGATGTTAAAAGTGTTGGGTGTTTATAATTTCAACCATTTTCTGCATAATTGTCCAGACTGTGTGACTAATTATAGTCAAGACATTCTAAATAAAAACAGGGTGGTCTATGCTGAAGTTTAGCATAAATGTCTCAATTTATGTCAAAGTATAGAGGTTACTTTTAAGGAAGGAACAGCATGGTGATTGCTGCAAAAATAGAATAGATCCAGAATAAAATGTAGCTCTTTAGTTTAATCGGCTCCCATGTATGGTAAGGATGTAAACTAGGCTATCTCTCAATGCTGAAGAGATAGACACAGAGAAAGAGAGGTAGAGAAAGAGAGTGTGGCAGTACACCCAGCTCTAACAGATGAAGAACAAAACCAGAAAACAGCTAACAACTCTGGGAGCTTGAAACAGAAATCAGACAGAAACTGCCACCAGTTTTGGTTTGGTTTTTTTTACCCCACATTTTGACTGCAGCTACCCGTCAGTGTTGTGCCCCTTAAGTTATCTACTGTATATGTGTATATGTGTATAGTAAATTCTGAAGTATGAGTGAGAGATTTTTGACCTTCTGTCCTTAGGAGATCAGGTCGTCCTGCTGTCCCCTGCCCCAAGAGGTAGTCCAGAAGAGTTGCCTTACAGAATGAAGTCATGTCAATAGCACTGATGTTACAGATCTGCAGAGAAACTTTTTTAAAGAGAATTCTAGTTTTTAGGTAATAAATTAGCTTTTTCTTTCCTAAAATTATCTTTATAATTCCCCACACTTTGACACAAGCAAATAGGCACCTTTTTTTTTCTTTTTTTTTCCCCCCACAGGAGAAGCACTAACAAATAAAAACTATAGAAGTATTTTCCTGAAGGAGGTTCTTGACCTTCTTTCTCGTTCTAAATTATAATGCTATGCAATTGTCCTTATGAAAATTTATTTCCAGAAGTCTAAGTAGCCGTTCTGAAAATGTTTAAGTATCAACAAATCAAGGCTACAAAAACACAGTGAGTGGTTTTGAAGAAGTTTGTTGAGACCTCTTCTGACCCAGGGACTACTTACTTCTAAAGGCTGCTGTTGGCATAGTGCATTATATATTTCAATGAAGTATCAGAGAAGCGTAGTTTTCCTGTTTTGTATCTTTCAGCATAGCACCAAAATGGATGAGAGGATTTACAAGATTCTTCGGTTCGTTCAGGGTAAAGGTAGAGAGCTCATCTAACATCCACCTTCAGAATTACAGCATCTGAAGAGCTGCGAGGCTTGTAGAGTAATACTGCCACAAAAATAAACTGATTTAGGTTAAATCTGGTGACCACGTTGGGGAAGAAGCTGAAGATTGAAGCAAAAAACAATCCTAGCTCTAAGAAAGATTATTAAGAGAAAAATATGCCAAAAGAACTTGCATTGTGACAGGGCTGAAGTAATTTCCACTGGGACAGGAACTTCGAAGGACAGGAAAAGGAAGTAGCACACCTAAATAAGACTAAAACATCCACTCAGAAATAACATTTTATCTTTAGGCTTGTTAATTTGTTCCTGTTCCCACTGTGAAGCACTCTCATGTGAAGCACTCACAGTTTTTGGCGTTTCTGACAATAGGCAAAGAGCCTGCTAGGAGGTCATTCAAAGCTAAATTCTCCAGTCTTCCCAATGCAGCTGCTGGATCCTCCTCCATGGAGTGCTCTATTTGTGCATTTCAGCACTCAGAAACAGCAGTAAGTCCCTCTATGATTGACTTGAGTGACAAGTCCTTGAGAACACCACCTTTCATTTGTCCTCCCCCTTTTCCTTTATGGAGCAATACTCAGTCAATTGTCTCTGGCAACTGTAGCTTAGTCCTCCAAACAGCCTACTAAACTGCTTTAGTCAACCAAATTTACTTTCTCTCTCCCTCCTCCCTCTGAGGAAATCTTCTGATTCATAAGGGAATGCAGTGTAGTTGAGGCTACCTTGGCACAGCAGGGGGGTGATATACAAGAGCTCCAGTCTTGATGCCTGAGGGGCAAGACAACGGGGTTGGGAGGGTTTTCTGAAAACAATCCATATTTACCTCCAGTGCTTTGTTGCTAATCATAATAAAGATGCTGGTTTTACAAAAGCTGTCATTCCGGTTTTGCTCACCACAGGCTCCCTGAGGCAGGGAGCTGGCTGGACCTTGAGAGAGACCTGCAGGAGGAAGGCTGTGCAGACCCTTGGGCAGCACCCCACTTGAAGCCAAGGCACAGGACAGGCCAGGAGCTCCAAGCACTGCTAGGGATGAATGAGGGCAGCAGCGTGCCTGATGCCCCCAGCACAATACTTTCCATCCCAAACTTTTCCTCTTTTAAGGTGGGAGGAGCACAGCAGTGCTCTGGGCTTTTAACTGGGCACTCTCTACACACTGATCGGCAATCAGCAGAAGTCCAGATTTGGTCGCTTAAATCGTTGGCAGCTCCTGACTGAACCAGTATTTTATCTTTTATCGACTGGCACGCTGGGCCAGGGCGAGTACAAGTGAAATATCACGGCTGTCAGGGCCCTTGCTGGAGTTCAGCCACCAGGGCCCCCTCAGCCCAGCCCAGCCGGGGGCTGCCCGAAGCCACCAGACGAGAGCAGCCTCCGCCATGCCCTGGAGCTGCCTCACAGCCCTGACCCTGTCCCAGCCGCCCAACCTGCCTGGCACTGGCTGTGTGGGCGCCTCACCTGGAAATTCCTGGGCTCTTTTGGGGCGAGGTGAGACTGTGGCGGCCGGCGAGGGGAGTAGAGGAAAAGAGAGGGGAAGAGGGGCAGAGGAGAGGGGTAGGAGTGGGGTAAGGAGAGAAGGAAAGGGGGAGGGAGGGGAGGGCGCAGACCCACAGGCCTGCAGGCACCCGCCAGCCCGTGCTGACCCCTGAGAACAACTAGTAATGTATCTAAAAGGCAAAGAATTGATCAGAGCAGCTGAAGTTAGTCATATTTTGCAGGACATGTGCAAGACAAAACGGTGTGACATACATTGCGTGTCCTGTTTCTATCTATTGCTAAAACACAGGTTGCAATGTCTGTCTTTTCTTAGCGGTTTATCTGTATTCAAGGAAGATAAGCTCATTTAAAGAAGCCTGGTTTAATGAGGACATTATAAATGCAGGGCAACAGAAGCCCTCCAGAAGCCTAGTAGATCTGGAGGTAATTGCCTGGAAAGTTTGGGATGCAGGCGCCTCTCTACTCTCCTGCCTGCTGAGCATCTCTCTGCTTTTCTGTCACCTCTCGTCACTGCCCAGCTCCCGGGCCGGCAGGCAGGAGTGCAAGTGGTACTGACTGAAGAAGGTGATCTCTTCTGCTAAGGGGCCAGGACTGATGCTGTCCTCTCCGTCCCCTCTGGAAAACTCAGCCAAAAGAAGGAGATAGATGACAGCAGCTTGAATGACGTAAAATGTGAGCACAGCAGTGATGGTATGAGTGTATTATTCAAACGATCAGGTGGGTCTGGCAGGGATATTTTTAGCTCCAATTATTTTGCAAGTTAACTCTTCACTTCAGAGCTTTACAACCTGGAGTGATTCTGTTCCTTAAATCCCAAGTAGCTTCACAGTGATAGAGGTATATCTTAACTTTTTTTACTTATTTTTTTAATCTGTATCAGCAATTGCAATACATACATACATCTTGCATTGATAATTCCATTTTATTAGCATGGTGATGTAGTCCTTTGCCAAAGGCTACACTTCAGGATTGTTTAAGGATTACTATTGATTCACAGAGCTATTACCTCTTTACGTGGAAAAAATAGATGTCTGAAGTGTATTAGTCTAACTGTTCAATAGGTGCCCTTTTGCTTCTGAGTAGTGCGAACTCTGTTCTTTCCAGACTGGTCTGGGCTGAGAAAACTCCAGACTGCCAGTCTCCTCAATTGTGCCATGACAGCAGTGACAAAAGATGTACTTGGCATAAAAATCCTTAGCATCTAAGTAGCTGTGGGCAGTAGTCAGGTGTCCTGTGGGAGGAACTTGACTGAATTCTCCCACCAATAATCAGATGTAGCGCTGACCTTTAGGTGCAGTGCAAGCCATATCCCTTCCCTTATTTATTGGTCCACAGGGAGCAAGAAGAGAACTGTTTGCTTTAGGCAATTGTTCTTTTCTTTCTGACAGATGTAAATGTCAAAGGATGTCTGGGTAGCTTTGGATACCATTTAATGTCACCATTATTTTGGTGACTAACAAAAGCTGCCGGTGCATCTATAAACATGACGCAGTAACCCTCTAGAGGCTAATAGGAATGGGGAGCCAATTGTATGAAAATGCCTTCACACTGACAATTTTAGTCAGTGGAGCCTCCTGATTAAAAGAAATAAATAAATAAATGCCTGATGCTGTTGGCAAAGTGGCACTGCCCTATCTTCGGAGAAGTTCAGAAACTACCTGGAGGGAATTCTAAAACTGGCTACCTTTTATCCACCAATGCCCTAGTCCAGGAGAACACAAGATCTGTGCCTGACCTATGATAACTGGCTTTTTCATACGGGACTTCTTTTCAGGAGTTACATGTATGAGGTTAATAAACCTGCCTCTTGCTGGGATGTTATTTGGTGGTTATAGTTCTTCCTCTAGCACACTTTATAAAATTGGTGCCCTTTTGTACTGTGAAGCCTCACAACAACAGCACAAGCCCTTTCAATCAAATACTTGATAATTGTAATTTTCTCTTAGCAGGGTTGCAAGCAAACTCTGTCACAAGCAGCTGTTTTAGAATGCATAATTACACCTTCCTGCCATAGCCCACACTGCCAGTGTAAGACGTGATGGATGATTTTAAACTTTTATTATTATTATTATTATTACTATTATTATTATTTTACAAAACTGAAGAGTGACATATATTTGAAGTGTCTTTCTTGAGCCTTGCCTTGATGTAGCTGAAGCAGCCTACACCCACCACATCAAACTTTTTTACTCAATTCATTTAAGAAGCCTATTTAGATTTCTACCCTGAAAAATATATCTGTAAGTATAACACTGTTGGAGTAATATGAATCTCTTCCATGTCACTTGCTAACTCTTTGTTTGGTCTGTGTCCCTCCTTCTCTCTCCTGTTTCACTTGAAATTTAAGAATCTTAATACAGTGTTTATATTTTACATTTACTGTTTTTACATTATGTGTGAGTACCTCATAAATATAATGATCAATTATATATACAGCTACTTGGAGAAGAATAAGGTAATTTTTTAAAGCAAACTCAAAATTATATCAATTTAATAGCAAAGAAATAAATGAAAAAGTCTTCATCTGTGGTTTCATCTCGGGAAAATAGAGTTACCACTGAATTTTTAAAGCTGTTTCAAACCTGACATGACAAGATGAGCAAGCAGTCCATAATCAATAAAGCAAAGGGAGAGAGATCCTTTCCCTCTTAGTCCTCTCCAGAAAAGACAAAATACTTTCATTTCAAAGCTGGGAGCTTGCTTACTGAATTTTAGCATTCCAGGTTTATACTGTACAGCAAAGGTATCCGGTAAAAAGCACTTCTCCAAAACTCAAGATTCATAGCAGATTATGACAAGATAGTCAAAACCAATTTTTTTTTTTTTTTTTTTTAAGAAACAATCACTCATGCAACAGTATATCTAGAGGCTTAAGAAATAATTATCAGGTAAATTGAAGGTATATGTAATCATAGTTTCTTCTAATAGCCTTTCCAAGGAAATAAAGAAAAAAACACAGAATAATTGTCAATAAAATGTCACTATGAACATAGAGTGACCATAGAGAAAAACCAACAATAATATGGCATAGAAGAGAAATACTATGATACTACTGTCATAATTAGAGACGATTGAAGAGACTAATGCATTTTTCCCAAGAACATTAGTTTAAATTTGAAAGCAAATTTCATATCAGTTTTGTAACATTTTTATGATTGCCTTCCATGAAACATTGAGCTTAGTTGGCTGAACTAGTGAATGTAAACCTACTCAAATATACTTAAGTATTTGATAAAAGCAAAATTCACTATGTAAAATGTCGGTGTTTCCACTATATTGGGGGACTGTACACATACAAAAAATACAAAGTGCCTCACAATTTAAAAATCAATTCTCATGGGAGCGCCCAAAACCATGCCTCAGTATATGAAGACTTCTGATGATTACGCATAGCTCTTTTTAGAGTCCCAAAGTTCTTATTAAACAAGAGTTTAATCAACAGCATGTGGAGCCACAGCGAGATGCTTTTGCACACGAGGCAGTCCCATGAACAAACCATGCAAGGCCTTTTTCTTCTCTCCTTCTGGACAATATGTGACGGGGCTGCTCCATCCTTCTTTGCTTTCCTACTTGTTTCCTGCCAGCTGACAACATGTATCATGCCTGGCAGTCACCCCCCACAACTTTGTGCTTCTCTTGTCTTCTCTTTCCTATGGTTTTGCTTTTATCCTAACTAGTTATAAGCTGAGCCAAACTACACTGTTCATGTTAGCCAGAAATTACCCACTACAATTAATTTTCCATCAGGAAATCCACATTTTAAGAAATTAAACCAGATAAATACTGGAATTTCCTCCAAGGTTAAAATTCCTACTTTTCATTTCCTTTTACCTAAGATAAAAAAAAACCAAACCGATCAGTTTTGCCAGACATCTGCAAGAATACAGTTCATTTGCTTGTGAATTGTTTTTCCATCCTGTCTTCTGTTCCAGTAATTTGTGTCTCAGGAATTTTCATCTCCATTTGCAAACAATCCATTGCAATATCATCCTCAAACCCAGATAGAATCTCTTGGGGTTAATGTAGTATAAATGTTTATTCGTAATCAAAGAAACACTTTTGAAGCAAGCACAGAACAAATGACGTTTCAGTTCTGATTGTATGTCATGAAGTATTCACAGGGCACTCTAAAAGGGGAAATATTTCCTAATTAAAATTAAGAAAAGAGGTTTGCGCTTTCACTCCAGGCAATTAAATGTAACATTTGCATGCATATAATTCCATGGGAAACAAAACCCAGGAAGTGGTTGTTTGAGTATCTATTAATTAAAAAATCCAACACTTCACTGGTTGTACTAGATGGCCTTTTATACAGTCTCTGTAGGTTAATAATTGAATTAAAGTGTGCACAAAACGATACCAATGAAGAGCTGCTTAAAAAGAACCAATCTATGTTCATAGTAATCTTCTGATTATTTTTATTTCCATTAATAAAGATGTATAATTCAAAGGGCTATATGATTCCAGAATAAAAAATGTCAAGTATCAGATCAACCAAGTACCCATCATGTGCACACAGTGACAGTAGGATTTGGTAGCCTGTGCTTTGTGGTGGAGGTTTTTTGTGATTGCTAGCCTAAAAAATGAACCAAAGGCAGAAACCGTTGTACTTATATAGAAAGTATTTACTTTGGGAAAAATTCTCCTGTAAAAGAAAATGGAAAATTGTTAAGGAAAATACTGTCATCTGCTACTCAACCCGCAGTTATCTTTAGATAGAAAGCAAATTCAACTAAACCCCGTGAAAAAACAGACTGCAGAGCCAACGGTCCATTAGTGTAGCTAGATCAATATAAAGGAAAAGAAACATGGGCTTCATTTCACTCCAACACTCTTGAAGATGACCTGCTGAAGATTTATCAGTTTTATATAGGAGGATTTGCCCTCCTCTTTCTCCTTATTTTGTTGAAAATTGTACAAAGTGAAATATAGCAAGAAATCTAAGAGGAAAAAAAAGTACAGTTTGAAGACACCAGGCCATTCTTGCTTCTGGTTTCTGTCAATAAAAGAAAACTAATCAAGGACTGATTTGTAAGGCTATGTTTTTGTTTAAGTGTATATTTTCACACTATGACAAAGCTTTATGCTTTTTGTAGTACTGCACTGCGCCTCCACTGTGCCGCAAATTTTGAACAGGATGTTTTCTAGAAGTTTGCTTACTGCTTAGACTTATTAGGCAGCATTTTATGTTCATTTTACACTGGTTCTGTAGAATTAACCATACCGCCTTTCACACAAAACTACCCCAATCTGTCTCATTGAGTGAAATGAGAAAGGACTAATGGTGGAGTTAACGTGAAATGTGGAGAGAAAAATGGCGGGCAGAAAAGAGAGATAGGATGAGAAAATCATGATGGAAAGAGGAGGGTGCAGTGAAACAAACTGAATGCAAGATAAATGAAATGGGTAGAAGCAGCTAGAAAAAAAAACACAGGTGTCTGGCTGATTGAGATGTAGAGCTGGTCAGTATTTTTTTAATCTACCGAAATTTCAATGATTCAATAGACTCTACACCTCTGTTAGAGAATTCAAACCCATTTCGTGTTTTCTCTCACTATATATTTATCACTAGGCATATTAGCTAAATAAATAGGAGAATGACACTTAGGGACCTATCACAGACAACTCAATGAATTCCAGAGATGTTTTGTGTGAGCGTCTAACCTACTTATATTTGGGGATGAAAACTCCAGACAAACAGCTAGTTTGAACTAGGCAGAGAGAGCTAGGCAGCTAGGCAAAGCATTAGCAGTTCCGGCACTCTTAGACATTTTATACTGTTTCTATGTCTGATCAAATCCTGGTTTAGATTTGACAAGAGTCTTCAGCTCCCCTTCTTTTTTTTCTTTTTTTTTTTCCCCATAGCTAAAAAGCATCAAGTGCAAACTAGACCAGAAACAAAGCAAAAGGTCAGCTTTCTTTAAAAATTTCAGACAGATATTATAGCTTCCAGAAGTCATATTCTGATCCAGACGTTAAGTAAATCCACAGTAGTATGTCATTCTTTGGTTAAAACAAACACTTGAGACCAAGATCAGATTTTACAGAGGACACTAATTTTAGCAGCGTTCCTCTAGCAAAATAATAAATAAATACCATTATACAAAATTTGCTGGCTTTTTAAGCAAGCACAGTTAATATAAGTTTGTTTGTTTGTTTTTAATAGTTGTAATAAAAGGCAAATACTCTGTATGTGTCAACATAGTAAATGTTAAGGAACTCTCTACACAGCACAGTTAAACAGCACTCATACTTTTGTTCAGTTTCATTTCAACATCACAGCTGCCAATAATAAGAAATCAGTGTAGAATGTCTGAAAAAAAAATCAAACTTGATTGATTTTTTTTTTTAATATTAGATCATATGTATTGTGTTCAGATTTCCACTGTAAGAAAAAGTACTGGAAATTCTCAATAGTATTGTAACAGGTTTGTGGTTTAGAAGTTCTTTAAATATTCCACTAACAGGCTATGGATAAACTGCTGACACATAGTGCAAAATAAAAAGTATAGATACATAGAGTTTGTGATAGTCTTGAAAGATTCTGAATTCAGATTAATTCTTCAAAAGGATTTTTTTTTTAACTAAATCAAAGCACTGGCTAATTTTCTCTGCGTGATTACAAGAAGATGAAAAAAATCATGTTTGAAAGGACTGACTTTCAAGTTACTGTAGACAGACAGTGAGCTAAACTCTTCTGAAAAGCTTTCAGGGACTGTAAAACACATCAGTATTTCTGTATCAGAAATTAAAACTAAATACAATGTCTCTAAGCTCATTTAGAATCAGTTTGGATGTGGTCATCATCGTATTAATGGATCTAAATACCTTTGCTGTCTTTATGCTTCAGAAACAGGAAGTGATACTGCACATCTGGTGTTCACCATATATACTCATGTCCAATGGTGGCATACACATTCCCTAGCTATCTGTGCTGTAAGAATATAATGGAAAATGTACTATCTATTATCACTTGCTTCTGAGAGAAAAATACTACATATCTTGACCACTGCATCTATAAAAAAAGTAACGTACTGCAATTTTACACACACATACATACATGCATACCTGCACACGTACATTTGTTCATGAGCATGTCCAAAGACCAGGCCTGCTTACTTCTATTGTGCCTTTGTTTGTGGCTGGGCTGTTTTGCCACTTTGTGATTTTATGTAAATCTTCTTCGCTGTTTCCCTCTTTTTACTGGGAAAAAATCCAAACAGAAGCAGAAACCCCACACTGAAACTTATCTGCATCCTTGTTTACAAGAGCTAGCATTTTCAAAGATACCATAAAGATTCAGGTGCCCTAACCCTGTGTAAGTTAAAGGTGACTGAGTTTACATCTTTTGAACAGTTCTGGCAATCCCTCAGTAAATTATATTTGTCGGACACTGATCATTTACCACATATACAGAAAATGGGGGGCTAGGGGAAACCTACTGTTACTTCTTGTTCTTTAGTTATTCTTTAATAATTCTTTAATAATTATCAGTGTATTTTTACTGGCATTCAAGGGCTTCCTCTGTTTTCTCATGCAAATGAAAAAAATGCTTTCTTAGAGCAACATGCCACTTAAAAAATACCCATATAATCTAAAGACTTCATTACTCTTCTTTAGCGTTTCCTTGTCCAGTGGGTGTGTAGAGAATAAAAGTTATGAGGGCGAACTATTTATTGTGTAACTATTATTCTCTTCTGTGCTTCAAGTTCTTTTTTGACAATTCCTCAAGCTACTGCACTGTATTTGTTATTTCTTCTTTCTTTTTCTTGATATCATTCCCCTGTGAGCAAGATTTAGCAAGGTGCTCCTGTACTTTAGCTTTTTTTTTCTGGGTTAGGTCTGTGTCACTCACAGTTCTAAGTGACACCTAGCCTACCTGAAGAATTTTGAAAGGAATTTTAAAAATTGTTAAAAAAAGAGGCCATTTATGGTATCAAACAGAGAGCATGTTAATTGAATTCAATCAGCCTGGCAAGGATAAAAAACACTATCAGGCTTATGGTACCATAAATGGAGCAAAGATTTAAGTCAATTTAGACTAACAGAGCTCAGAAGCTTTACTAATTAACATCTATAGGGACAGCATACTGTGGCTACGAAAGAGATACTTGTCTTTCTGTGTTCAGGGGAAAAGAATATTTCAACATGTTTCTAAGTATCTTTAAACGCATGTGCCATCTTGCTCGGCCTGCCACAAAATAAGCAACAATATGTTTGGAATGCTTCTGTCTGATTTCTGGGTTCAGCAGTTTTTAGATATCAAAGAGCTGCACAAAATTGAAGGTGGTAATGTGAAAGAAGCTGCACGTTAGTATTTAATTACATTAAATTGATTAGAAAGAAGTAAGCGCTTGATTGGGAGTACATTAAGTTCTCTCTGTACGGCATACAAGCTAGTTTGTGAGTGGATCTAACTTGTTAAAACATGAGAAAGATAATGATATGAAAACTAACTCAAACTTTGAAGTATGTGAGCCAAGGACTACTCAGCTATTCCACTCATTCGTTCAATTTGGCAAAGAGAAGCAATTCTCAGGTTTTTGAGAGGAAAAAAAATCCACCCAGTCACAGCCAGGAGAAATAAAGTATTCCTTGCTACCATGCGCATGAACTGAAGCTATTTTCCATTCTTTCCATCTGCTCATGAAAACTGCCTCTGAAAAAATCTTCTTTTGACTAAAATAGATACCTAATTTGTGACTTCGACATATGCACAAATAATTTCACCAAACATACAATTTTGTGTACACAATTATTATATGTGCACATTGGTGGTTTTTACATAGACGTAGCATTTCACACATTCAATCAGAAATGATTCATTGTTCAATATTTAAAATAGAGCACTTCAGCTAAATGCATATGCGGATCTCGTCTTAGAGGTGCGGCACACTTCAATGGACCTGGGCAGCTATTTATGCTTTGTATACCTCAGTTTTTCAAACTATTAAATAACAGAGGAAATGCATGTATGCCTTGTGGGGATATTGTGAAGTTGCATTTTTCAATGTCTGCACAGGGTACCTTGTTTGGAAAAGAGTTAGAACAATGCAAATTACATGACTTATTATTTCAGTATTTTCTCCTGAACATCAGTACATTTCGTGGTCATTGCGTTACTTTTGATTAATTAATCTAGTCATGGTTTCAGAGAACTACCTCTATTTTTCAGTTTTAATATTACCCAAGAATAGTCTGCCCAATATTCAAGACAAAATAAGATTTTTTTCTTGATTACACTTCCTGCAACGGATTTTTCATCTCAAAGTAGCCTCGATTTGACTGATGAAGAAAAAATGTCGGTAGGTTCCATTTAATTTGTGAGGCTGGCAAATGCAGATATTTGTGTAGTAGCATCTCTCTAGACAGTCCAGGAAAGAAACTTTAGGACCAGTCCTCAAAATCTCAGAGTGGAAGCAACTCATCTTACTATTTTTATATTATGCTTTGTTATATAATGACAAGGATAATCTTTATCACTTTGTTCCTAACTTGGCATAAAATGACTTTTTGGACTGATCAAACACCTCAGGCTTCGCCTTAGTGTTTAATCAGTTTCAGCAGCTGTTCATAGCTTCAAATACTACAAAGCAATAGAGTTTAATTGCTTAATTAAACTCAAACCTCAGTTGTCTTTTTAACAGGCAGGGGCCTGCCTAGCTTTTGGATACTCAAAAGAAAATCAGAGAGGAAGAAAATGACATTGCTCTTCTCTCAAGGATGGTTGATCTAGGAGCGCCATGTAGACACTGAAAAGGAAAAGCCAAAGGCCTCTTCTGGGAAACAATCAGGAGTCTTGTTTCCTATTTTTTTACCTGGATTATTGATTTTATATGAACATAGCTACTGTACTTTTATAAAAGTTTTGTTATAGGCTGACCAATACACATAAGTTAATTGAAAAACTTGAGGACAGATCTTTGAACAGAGTACACTGCCTTGTTGAGCTTGATTTATCCTAAAGTTCTGACTCCATGGTTTTTTTTTATATTATTTCCTGTCTCTGGTATTCAGAGCCAGCAGTTCTAATAAGTAGGCACAAATGTATTTTACCTGACAAGCTGCTCTCCAGCTCCAGCGTTCTTACATACATACAGAGCACTGGGTTTATGTGTGATGATCTTGGGGTTTTCCCTGAAGCTTACCCGTCAAGAGCTCCTGTGATTTCAAACAGTTAGGATGGGCTGAAGTGGGCTTACAATTTTAGCCAACAAATTTGAAGAAGAAAACATTTTTTGTCCCATCTTGTACTAATGTAAATCAACTATGCTGAAAACTACTACTTTTATTTTGAGAATTGCTAATTTTTTTGAAAGAACTGATTAAAAATGGAACCTCATCTCCTCTATTACTTCTGGCTGTCATTTTAAAACTCTTTTAAAACATAAAATAGTGTATTTGCAGGAATTCCCCCTTGTGTTTAATATCCAAATATAGTGATACTATTAGTATGACACATCAGATTCCAATTTAAATATTTGAAATATTTTGTCCTCTACATATTACAATTAAACCATTATAATTTATGATAATACTGATCAGAGCATGGAGAAAGTATCAGAAGGGAAATAAATTGCACTCAGGAAGCATAACCTTAAACTAGATAAAACTGTATAGAAAATTTATATTGTGAATTTGTTAGCCAGCTTCTCAATTATCGTAAATCAATATGATTTTGTTTATTTCAGTGGAGCATTGCCAAATTCAGTACGGCTTTACTACCCAGTGAGGATCTATCTGTCTGAAGCACTGGTGCTTTATCTATTATCTATTATCATAGTACCCCATAATATGTCACGTATTTTTCTACTGAATATGTTAACTGACAAAGTATTACTTTTTGGTTTTTTATCAAGACATTTATATGTCTCAAAGTTCAGGCAGTCAGTTAGCAGCATTATCAACAGCATGCAAATACCTTAATATCTTTAAATGTGTGGCCTTAAATTATTGAGAATGTCTACATGAGATGTCTTTGACATAGAAAAAAACTGGAAAGGTGCAAAAAGACAACACTAAATTTTGAGCATGCTTTGTTTTTGTTTCAATATATTAAAATTTGTAGCTTTTGTGGAAAATACTTATTTATTTATTTTTATTTCCTGTTAAATATCTATGCATATAAGTAGTACTTAAACACACATGCACAGGTAAAAATTGCAAATCATTCTTCACATATCAATAGATTTTGGTCTTGAGGGGCTTTTTCCTTACAAATACATGTCATGCTTTCTAAAAGACACCTTAAAACAACAAAACTTTATTTTTTGATAATGAAACTACCATCCATGGACAACTACCCTTCACATAGTGTTTTTCATCCTGCCGGTCCTTCACTTTGGTAAGAAAGGTAATCAGAACACATCTGAAGTTTGAGTTGAAGGGGCCAGTAATTTGATATGAAAGCATGAAAAGCATTCCCTGAAAACACAAAAATCTAGACAAAGGACAATTTTCTATGATTATCAGTGATCCATGTCAGCGTCCGGTGTGGCTTGCCAGCATCTTATAAACTAGTAACTTCATATCACAAAGTTTCAGATGTAATTTTCAGAAATATCTTTATCTTTTATTAATATTATTGCTGTCTTTTTCATACGCTACACTTCTATCCCATTTTGTACAAAAAGTTCAATTCCTTTGAGATTATCTCTGGTATTTTAATTTCAGGGTGCTATCTGAGCTCGTTTTAGACCTAAAGGTATTAGTGTATAGATTTTATTACTTCTGAAACATAACAATATTTGAGAAATATTTCATGAATGTGGAATTGCTCACGTCCACAATTTCAGTTTGGCTACCTTACATTTTACAGAGTAAATGTAATCATAGGCATCTATGAGTAACAAACTACATACATATACACACTAGAACGACTGTCTGAACGGGTCTGAAATGGGTCTACATGGGTCTGAAATACAAAGAAAGCCTAGCTAGTACACCTTTTTTTAACAGAAGAGAATTGCAACACCTCCCGCCCCCCAAGTACAACAATCTGGAGCCATCTCTTCTATAATGACAGAAAATGACAGAGTAGAGCAATATTGGATACTGCATTGAATATTTAATTCCTTCATTCAAGCACAAAGTGCCACAAAACGTAGGTTCGTAGACTTATATAGTTTCCAGTACTGTGTTTCAGTGAAACTCAAGGAGTTCTGTAAGAAAGAAGCCATTCAAACCATCTTCCCCTGGTGCATGGGGGAAGCCTTGTAACTGTGGTCATTCCTTCATTTAAGAAATGGAAAGTGTCTGAGAGTGCTATTGCAGGAAAACAGAGGCTTTTGGGAATGCCAAAACTGCACAATATAAGAAGTTAAAATAAGAAAGCAAAACACACTTATTTAACAGGGCTGGTAAGTACACGTCTTCCATCCTGTGATAATGCAGACATTCTGTGATCTATTTTCAGCCTGAGCTGAGATGGAGGCGGAGTTCACAACTGAAGTGAGAAAAGCATCCACTCATAAACACTAAAACATCTATAAATGCACCTCAGGACCACAGAATACAGTCAGGTATGCATACCTTTTGAGCTAGTATTATGTAAAAGTTACAGTGACACAGAAAGGATAACATATTGTCTTCTGCGTCAGGGTTGGGACTACACAAAACAGCTGAAAAACAACTGGGAAGCACTTTTTTTTCACAATAAGGGGTTTTGTTAACAACTTTTGACCAGGTTTATTGATTACTCTTTAGCATTGGGAAGCTAAAATTGAGGATAGTATATGGAACCAGACTGTATTTTGTTCTTGGACCTATGATAGCAGGGAAAACAGATGGACCGCTGACAGCTGGAGTTACAATGAGTTGTAGGACTTACAAGTATTTCTTTTCAATATCCAAAAGCCAATTTTTTTCCTCTTGTGGGATAATGGAAAATTCCTCCATTCCAAGTGCTCCAAAACCAGACAATATCAGAAGTTACAGAAAAATTCATATAAAGACACCCCCTTGCACTGGTGCTGTACCTGTGACAACCTGGATCTACTTAAAGAGTGAGTCTTGATCTTATTCGTTCTGTCTGTCTAGTGAAGAGAAAAGGTGGTCAGCAACTTGGTGTGTCCTAATCTGGTTAATAAGGAAATAGCTTTATATGCAACACTCACATTAAAGTGGTAGGAAGTTCTGCTGCAGTTCCTATCGAAATCACAGAAATTTTGGGACCTTAAAACATCCTCAAAAATCTGGTGAGTTTTATGGATGTCTGAACTACAGACCTTTGTGACTAACTTTAAACACTCCTTTTTGGAAATTTTTCCAGAACTAGTCCCTCATTTCTTTAAATAAAACATTCAAGCCTCAAAAACCTCTTCAAGCATTTGTAGTTGTTCAAAAATAGAAGTATGACATTATCCAGGAGACCTTGCAAAGAACATTTTCAAAGAACTGAATAGGATTCTATTTTTTTTTATCCATGCAACTCCTACTTTATTTTTGACTGACTTTACACAGTCAAAACCTTGCATGATGGTTGACTCCCAGAAACGTATGGCAAATTTCTTTCCAGAGCGAAATTTACCTAGACTCTTGCTAACAGTATTATTTAAACAGGCTTCTTACCGCACCTTTAGTTATACTGGTAATACCAATAAATACAATCAAAAGGTTTATTAAAAATGATAAAAAGTTTTTGTAGGAAAATATATTGGAAGAGGTGGACAGGATCTGTAATTGCCAAACTTCCCTTTAAAGGGAACCCTTTTCTCTAATTTCATGGATGACTGGAATTTTCAGTCTGAAAATATATCCAATGCTCCATGAAATTTACTTGTCTATAAAATGTCCGCTCCTGTTAACATGAACAGATAGATCTTCACTATACTTGGTCACATATAATTAAACAAGAAGTGATTTTAGTCTGATCAAAATCTCATGTTTTGCCCTCCAAAGAAGAAAACATGTAATGCTGCCTTTTTAGCACAAAAAAACCCGCAATTATTTATGCAATGGCCTTTCTTTGATGCTTTAGTAAGTTTGCTTTTTCCTTTTTCATGATGTGGTTTAGCAATAACACAGAAAAGTAGAAGCCCTGTAGACATCTAATAAAATATATTGAGCCAGAAGCTGGATGCTATTCTTTGCTAATATCACTGTACAAATTTAACTAAGAACTTAAAGTTAATGAGGGCAATGATTCCAATAAATTTTGTTATGACCGAGAATGAAATCCCCTATCTAGAAACCCACTAATTAGAGCTATCAAAACATCTTTAAAACTTTGTTTGCCAAGCAAGTGAGATTAGTCTTATCTTTTTGTGAGGCTATCACAACTACAGGGGTAAGTAGACGGTTTTCATAAAACAAGCCAGCCAGACATATTCAGAGAGTTAGAATCTCTCACAAATATGTTTCACCTATGCTTTGGAGGGTGGAGAAAGTGAAACCTGAGTCAGAAGAAGAGTTCTATTTCGTTAAGAGGGAAATCTATGCAGTCTGCCAGTCTGTCAATGCCACCATGGGGTCCCTAATTCCCCCTTGATTTTGTAACTTCTCGTTTAGTTCCCCTGTGTATTTTATTGAACCCTGTAGGGGAAAAAGGGTTAGGATTCCCAGGCATTTTGTTTGTTTTTTTTCCAACAGAGAATTCTGTTGCTTGCAATATTTTTCTTACTTTGGAAAGTTTAATTAGAAACAAATAAACTTTTAGAAGAATAAAATTTTCTTTGCTTCCCAGACAAGGACATCCTTGCTGTCTTTAAATCCTGTTCTGTATTTTCAAAGAAAATTGCCTGTGCTTTATTTTTGTTTGTAGTTTTCATCCCAGCTACTTCAGTGTTGGCCCTTCTGTATTTCTTATTGTACACATTCTTTCATGGACTCTACTAGAAGTAAGGTGAGAGCAAAAGATTACGCAACAGCCACATAGAACAAGGAGCCCTAATTAGCCTCACAAAGCACAATAGGAAATATAACAGTTTGTGTCTTTGAAAATATATGTATAGAACCAAATTCTGGTATCTCTAGCCAAGAGAGCTTTAAATCTATATAAAATATTTAAATACCCACCCTTTCCCTACTGTGAAAATTCCTTATTACTGATCTGATTAAGATACCTACCATACCATAAATATTTCAGCTCAGCTGTTTTACTGCAGAAGCCAGTAACTCTAAATTAATTGACATAAAAATCACTGTGCATGTATTTTGCCCATATAATCCTGTTTTTCTTCTTTCTTTGCACTTTATATATTGGCAGTATTGTCGGACTTGACAGAACCAGGGCAGAGAGTTCCTGAGGTAAAGCTGTACAGCAAATATTCACTGACACATGCGCATTAGAGTATGTTGATTACTATATGCTCTTTGAAAAATAAACAATGTGTATTGTTCCATGCTTATTTTTTCTCTTAATCTTTTTTTTTTATATGTACTGAAGACATTTAGCAGCAAAAATTACTGAATACATCATTATTGACATTATAATCAACTTTTTGATCACTGGCCCATGTTTTTATCTTGCTGTGCTCTATTGCTCTTTTTCATTTACTTCATACTCTGGAATGAAAAACTTCAGAAGAGTGAGCTCTTTATACACATGAACTCTTAACCAGTCATTTTCCAGCTGTAGGGAAAAATTCTTGTTTTTAGCATACCTTTTTCTCAAAACTACAATTTCAATTAGATGATATTTTTCTCTTCCAGCCCCTCCCTTGCATCTTATTTTACAGGTGGAGTGGGAAGGTTTAATCCAGGATGATATCAGGCTAACTCTGTGGCTGGTGAACGTTTTCCGTAGAAAGGACTAAATAGGGGTTTTAATGTAACGTAGCTAGGGGCACATGTTAATGCACCTTTTTAATGTTCATATACTTTTTTTTCCTAATTTTAAGTTGAAAGCTGTAGGCCATGTGGAATGAAGTAACACTGCCATATTTACCCATTCATCCCCATTTCAAGCTGACGACATTTATTCCACCATATAAACCATCAGTATTTACACGACCACAGATGGGGCCAGGCATCAGGAGGGTCAGGGGCTCCCTGCATTGGGTGGAGCAGGGCCTGGCAGCCAGGGCCCATCCCATTTATCCATTTTATCTTGAGAGCAATGAATTCTGGGAGAAGAACTCAGAATGTAAGCTATTTCTTTTTGTCTAGATCTGAAGTGTAGCGCTATTCAATAACAACAACAATTACGAACTTTTAATATCAAGTCTTTCTGTTTCATTTCAGGGAGGGTCCCGATAGTCTTCACAGGGACATATTAGAGGTAAAGGGAATAGTTTGCAGTCTATTTATAAATTACATACAGATAAAAAAAGGATAGCAAGAGAATGTGAAAGAAATACAGAGGAGGTGGAGAAGTAGTAAACATGAAAATAAAACAGGAAAAAAAGGGAGCTTAGTGAAACTGTTGGCAGCAAGAGCAGAACACAGAAAATAAAGGAAAAAGTAGAGTTTTTCAATAAAAATAAGTTATCCTGACTTCACATCTTTCTAATTTTCTTTGCTACTTTAGTATATAAAGTACTATAAAGTAACTTTATAGTAAATATGCATGTTATTAAACTCAGTCATCCATAATGTCAAAATGTTTATATAGAAAACACATTGCGGATAACTAAATAAAGTTTGGCAGAGTGGCTGAATGAGTTTAGGTAGATGCTTTGTCTTACCTTGCAGTATAATCTAGAAGCATCATTAAAGTTTATAAGCTCAGGTAACTGCTTTGATACCAGTGGAACTGTGCCAATTCTCACCAATGGAGATATCCTGGAGCAAAAAAGAACAGGACAAAAGCCATTTTGGCAGAATTTTACAGCCCATTGCTAGTTAAGAAAAACATCTCAATGCTTGTATGGCCTGGGTGAATGTTGCTGCTATGGCTCTGCTTTGTATCTATAGAAACATTTTCAAGGTTTCCAACACCTCCTATACAGGAATCCTGATAGATTCAGACTGAAGCAGATTTTCCATGAAGTGTGACTTAAGGATAATTCCAAAAAAGAAAACAATTTTATCATGCAACATGCTAAGATTTTACACTTCATTGGTGAAACATGTAATAAATTGTAGTCAACACTCTTCTGAAGCAAAAAAGCTACCTAATTCAGGACCGCTGCTTCAGATGCTGCTTTCATTGAATGTCTAGCTGCAGAAAAAATAGAAATACGGTTAACTCTTTGGACATTTATTAGATTAGTGCATACATAAATTCATCTAACTAAGAAAGACAAGGAAGTTTTGACTGATTGCTTGTTTAAAAATAGCTCCTTTTGTCACTGAATAAGATTTCCGAAGTGTAGATATAATGGCAAGTCAGGCCTAACATACCACATTAAAAATAAAATTGTCCACCAATTCATGAAGATTTAATTTTTCTCATAATAACATCAGCATTAAAATAGCCAGCATTCTCTAACTCTTTACTCATCTATTAATCAGAAATAGATTGGTAGAATTGTTTTGGAAGAAAATTGGTATGACTTACTCCTGCAAAACAAAAAAAGAAATATCCACCCATTTAAGCCATAAGCTCTATGGAAGCATTGATCTCCTTTACATGAAACTAAATGCCAAAATAAGTTTAAAAAAGGTGGTATTGGGAAGTAGCTTCCAAGGAGGAATAAAGAAGCACTGTCAAGGCACACAGGGATGAAATTAGGGTAGGAAGGACAAGAAGATTGTCTTCTATGAATAGACCAGCAATAGAGGAAGACCAAGGAAAAAACATCATCTTTCTATTAAAAGGGCAGATAGACCTTGTGAAAAAAAGCACATAGGAAAGACTGAGTTGTACAATGTATTTTTTGCCTTGTTTTTCACTGGTGAGATCATCTCCCAGCCCTCCCAAGTCTTTGTGTCTAACAGTGGAGTACAGAAAGATCAAGTTAGGAAGCACGAAAGCAAACTGGACATATACAAGTCTCTGGGATGCGTCTAGAAATGCTCAGAGAGCTGGCTGATGTCTTTACAAGGCCACTTTATTATCTTTGCAATGTTGTGGTGACTGAGTGATGGGATATCAGATGCCTAAAAGAACGCCAATGTTATGCTCGTTTCTGAACGTGACAAGGAGTACACAGTGAATTGCAGAACTGTCAGTTTCACCACAGCCCTCAAAATTATGGAAGCCATCTCCATAATAACCATTTGGAGGCATTTTTCTCTCTCTTTCTCAAAAATAACGGGAATCTCAATGACTTGCTTGGATTTATAAACCTATATCATACATGGCTAAAATGAAATAAAATTATTTATATCATGAAAGTTTTCCATAAAGTCCAAGTTATATTTTCTGGAAAATTATGTGAGCAAATTCCTGTATGCTGAAACTAACAACATATAGAAAGTATGTATCAATAAATGTTTGAGCTAAGAAGTGATTTCTATCCTTTGATTACAATTAAAACAGATCCGAAAGGTTGTTTTTATCAAAACAGTCATTGCTAGTAATCTCACTGCCCCTGTTGTTCTACCAGTTCAGCTGACAAATCACAGAAGAAGACATTCTGCTCAGATATCACGTCTTCCTGGGTGAGAAGATACAAAATTCTTCTATTTACCTCTGGCAAAGTCATACTAACCCACGTGTTCGTGAAAGCAGTCATCAGCCTCGATTCAGAGAACAACATTAGGAAACTTTGGTGGCAAAACCAGCAAAAAGGAAGGAAATACATAATTAAGAACTTAAATTGTGTTTAAGTCCTTGTTGCTGTTTCTGGTTTGCTTGCTTTAGGGCAGGTTCTATTTCATGGCTTTATTTAGGTCTTCTGAACTGCTGTCTGAATGTTCTTAGATATGGATGGCTTTCACCACTGAGCAAGTACATCGATTTTGGAGGAATTTAGGCTGAATTTGGTCCAAAGAACTTGGAGAAAAATGAAGTAATAGGAGGGGGGAATAATGGGAAATAAGGTGATACTTCACAAAAAGTAAATATTGACTGATAGTCATAAAAAAAACAAATAAATAAAAGACCTTTCTCTAAAATAGAAAATAGTTTTATTTTAAGCCATCTAAGAGATGTCTTATTTTGCTGGGTACTTGTGTCTTGAGCTAAGAAGTCCTGAGGAAGTTAAGCGGGGTAGGCCAGAGACAGTTTATAATAGCTACCTGAGCATGAATACGCTGATAGACATAATCTAAAACCCCTTCCATGCTGAATCCTCAATCCTATCATAGAACATAGGACTTTGAGGAGAATATGTGGGAAAAACATAATATATGAAACCGACAGATGCAAGATGTACATAATTGTCACAATTTCATATGTAGCAAAAGTTTGTCTATAGAAGTATTTGCCAAATAATTCAAGAAAAAAAATCTGATTTTACATAAATTGCAAGAACTGAGAAACAGGTTTTCTTATTTATTCTGAGGTTTAAATAGAAATTATCATACTCACTATGCACAAAATAATTTTATGTGTACAGAATGCTATACATAGTTACAGATTCCCTAAGCTCTAAGTCATATATATAACACATTCCTGACAGTACAAACAAAATATTGTGCAGTTATGTAGTTTATTAATTTATTGAGTGAGGTTTGAGATTACTTTTTTTCACCTGAAATCAATACTCAAAGAATCCCAATAAATATAGTGACCTCCTGGGGTTTACAGTTTAAATTCTCTTAAAACAAAACGCCGTTCCTATAGGCCCTGCTAGAATAGACAGAGAACCTGATATTTAAAATATTCTTTTGTGAATCTGTTTTAATTCAGAAACAATGCATAGAGACAGTTCTATGAATTGCTGTTCCACAGGAACTCAAAACTGAGAACTGAAAACTGAAGTGTATAGATGGCAATCAAATTAAAACTCAAGGTAGCTAGCTAAGTTACTGTTCTTGTGAAAACAGAGGTTACTCAGCAGAGGCCTCATTAAAGACCAACACTCATCAGATGTTTTGGACCATTGAACATTAATTCAGATAATAACACTGATAAATGGACAAGAGGGAATAATCCTCAATGGGAGGGAAATCTAGTTCTCATTTTTGCTCTCTGATTTTTCTTAATCTGTGGTCACAGGGCGGGTGCTTCACAATTCTTCCACTACAAAATGTGGCTGATGGAGAAGCACGTGAGTTTACACCACTCCTCCCTCAAATGGCTGCATGTAGCCAGATTGCTTTTCCTGTGCACCTGAACTACAGAGAGGACCAGTTGCTGGTGAGGAAAAAGAGCAGAGGAAAGACAGAATTTGCCAATATTATTTTAATGCATTCTACTACATTTTTATGCTCTTGACAGCTGGAAACTCTTGTTCCTTTCTTGTATTAAGGCTTATACACTTTTTTCAACATATTACTCGCTAGACATTTTATGAGATATGCGTGCCTTATTTCCAAGGCATCTCTAATGAACAGGTGGGAAACAAAATGTGGAACTCCAAATGCAACATTTTGAGACAGACCAAAAATACCCTAATAGTAATAGCAACAGGCAGGAAAATAAACTATACAATTAAACTTTAGGGAAGAAAATAAATTCTGCCTGGATATTATGAGAAGTTTAAATAAAACATGAAATATTTTCACTTAGTTGCATGTTTTCTTGAGCCTTTATCAGAGACAAAATGACTTTCTTGTTTTTCATATCTTTTATAGAGAGCTATAGCTGCAGTGCACATCCTATTTCTTGCTGCAAAATAAGATGGAAATAGAAGATTCTGTCGTAACTTTTCCAGTCTCTGTGTATTCCATCTGTTTACCCCAGGGCTGAATTTGGCCTGTATCTCATCAAATGATCCATATCAAATATAATGATCTTTTGACAGTATCAGATTGTCACTTCAATTTTGTGCATGTTTTTTTTCTGATTACTTTTCCCTGCCTCCCCCAGCTTTATATATTGATAGTGCAAGCTCATCTTGTCAGTGTAATTTTCAGTTTCTAGTCCATCTGATTGAGTAATAGTAATTGAAAAACAATTCAAATAACATCTTCAAATATCCTTTTCATCTTTTCTCTCTCTTAGACAAGGGAATTATTTTTCCAATATTCACTGTATATGAACCTCTGCAAAACATGACTCACATAAAAAATTATTTAGGAATTTTTCTTTTTTTTCCCATGAGCAGGTACAGGGAAAGGATGGGCCCAAGCCTAAGAGGGGAAAAAATAGGTAGAACTGCCTGAAGAATTCATCATGGAAGTGGTAAATTCTGACCCTACTTCCTTTTGTTCCATCCTGTCCTGCACAGAGTAAGGGGTTGCCAGCTAGCTGGTCTGCTTTGAACACCATCTGCATTACTGTGTGCTAGACAATTATAATAGAATTTAGCAATGGATTTAGCCTGCCATGTTCATACCATTAATGTAACTACATCCAATCTCTTTATTATTTGATCGCTGTCTTTGAACAACTGAAGAGAGATTTTCTATGTGTAAGAATGGCTAATTCATTAAACTCAATTTTGGAATAAATGGATTAATTCCAGTTTTTGGAATTATGGATTCCTATAATCATATGCATAAAAATATTACACAATACGGCTGCTATGACAGCAGTGACTCATGTTCTCTTAGGACACCAATTTTCTGTGCTTGTAGGGATTTCAGAATCAACTTTCCTTCTGCACAGAAAAACAGCTTCTTCATTACCATTACATTATAGTTAGGGAGTAGGACTTTAAATTAATTAGAAACATCAGTCTTCAAAACTTTAAAAGGAATCTATGATTACCAGTCAGTAATAAATATTTCACATTAAACATTTGCTTTTACCTCTTATAGGGGACCTGATATTCACCCATTTATAAAACTGACCTGTTTTTTTTTTTGTCATGGTATTACATACACTGGTCACCACATCCAAATTTCAATAGCTTATTTCAGGATCAATGTGTTCTGTAATAAAGAAGTTTAGGTGCATGCTCAGTCAGGACCCTAGATGAGAAGATTCAAGTCCTTGAAAAGTACGGAGGGAAAACAGTGAAAGAAAATGGGAAAGATAGGAATGAATGAAGGAATGCTGAAGCTGTCCACCTGAAGAGAGTTGTTGTCTAAGCTTTTGCCTTACAGGAAAGTTGGCACTACAGATATAAGAGCTCACAGAAAACTGAGAAATAAATCACAGTTACAAATATAAAAGGAAATCTTTTTTTTCCCCTGATTTGGCTTACTAAAGCTCAGCCGCTCCCTAATGTGCATAATTTTCCTGGTTTTATTTTTCCCCAAATGTAGCTACTTCACAGGTGCTCTGCACTGGGGTGGAGGGAGGAGGATGGGTGGTGCAGGCTTCTCTCCAGATCTCAATTAAGAATGGCATCATGGTAAATAGCATAATAAAATAGCTGTTTCAATAATGAGATAGAAATAGGAAGTAGGATAGTAAATCCTACTTTCCTTTACGTGTAAATGAAACATAAATGTTTTCATCTATCAGGGCAGTTACAGAAAGGAATCACATGCAAGAATCCGCAGTATATGTGCAGCAGTGATGGCTGTTTCACCACCCAATTTGTCAAATCCCGGGCTGTTTGGAATTCATGTTCTGGGAAGGAGCTCTAGGGATTCTTGACACTCAGACCTACTGGGCTAGGAAAAGTGGGCTGGTGATTTAGAAGCATAGGAAAAGGAGTCTGTTAGAAGTGTAAAAATAGTTCCATCTTCTAGGTGGGTCATATTATCTTACCTGGTAGTAAGTAACATCCCTTTTGTCAAACACGTTGCAATAGATGGTAGAACTGTAGCAATTTACTGCACCATCTGTTCATGATTTTTACAGGGCGTGGCTGAGCCTCAGGGTTAAAAAATTGTATGAGCCTGGGATGCAGCCCCATGGGTCAGATTTAGAAGGACTGATGGAAGAAGAATTTGTGGGGGGTTACTGGAGGAGAACGGAGCACCCTCTGCTGCAGTACGCCCCTGGGAAGGCTTGTGGAGCTGAACTGGGACAGACACTCCAGAGGAGGAGCTGAAAGCTCACCTAACACAAAAAGCAGATCCAGTGCCGAGCTTAAAGATGGTGAAGAGTTTTCCTTAGTGACCTGGAATGGGCCACAGACTTGATAGCAACTCAGGAAACCAGCGAAAATTTCTGCACTAAATAGCAAAACTGGAGGAAAGGAAAAATATCTGGAGAACAGAGCAAAGAAATCTTTCTCATACATTCATGGTGTCAGGGCACTGCATTTCTGATCAGTTTGTTAGTTCTTTCTTATAATTGGTCCTTTGTAGACATACCATGCCAAATTTTCCCACCTATTTGGTGGTGGCGGCGTTCTGCTTTTAAGACTGTGATATATAAATCATTGATGCTTGTCTTTTCATCTGTCAGGGCACTGTGGGGGCAGATGGCTCCCTGGGGCCAGGCACTGGCAGTGTCGGGGGCTCCCTGGGTGGGTGATGGCAGGGCCCGGCAGCGTGGGCTCATCCCACCGCCCCAGCCAGGAGCAGGCAGCCAGGGGGCACCAGGGCGGCCCCAGCCCTGGGTGTTGGGCACCTCCCTGGAGATGGGGACGAGCTGAGGCCAGGCCAGGGTGGAGGCCTGCAGGTGGGCCCGGCTCAGTGGGGACCATGGCCGGGCAGGGCAGGGCTGTGGGGAGCTGGAGACCGGCCCCGCTGTGGCGTCACTGGGGCAGAGGCGGATGGCCCTGGGGGAGCGACATGGGGTGCTGGGCCCTGGGCAGGTGGGGGGAGCCGTGGACACTGAGCAGGGAACTTCAGGGCTACTGACGTCTTCAGGGCCTTGGACATTCGGTTTTTATTTATTTGTGACGAGGCTTAGTTTGTCTTTGTTCAAAGAATTATTTTGCTCAAGATAATTATTTTTGTGTTCTATTAAAACATTTTATGAGCTTTTAAGTTCTGTAGCTCCCCGAATCGAACGAAAGTTAAAGCTTTTTTCGTTTCTAAGCTCTGCCTAACACAGAGTCTCAGAGTTATTGCTAACAACTTTGGAGAGCAGATGCATTGTGAAACTGAAAAAACAGGTTTATAGTCAAAAAGAGAATACGTTTTTTCAAAGATGATGCATAGCTGAGTGCAATTTCCCACCTTATTTGGGATCGCAGCCCCCGCCAGGGTTCTGGATGAGATGAGCATTCATTTGAGGCCAAAAAATCTTCAGAGGAAGTAAAGGCAGTGAAATTGTTATCATCCTTCAACCACTTGCTCCTGTGAGAGCTGAGGATCTGGAAACATATCATAATAGCATCAGAGCTAAAGTGCATCTCTGAGGTCTTGAAATGCTGTCTAAGGCACTGTATATAAATCCTTGTTACCTGTAGGGTAAAAAATGGTAAGTTTTAGAAGCTGTAGAAACTGAACAGTAATGCCCAATGGTATGAATCCATACATAAACACCTCAGACCTCTGGAAAATAGTTCCAGAGAGAACAGCTTCACATCTCCAATGCAAACTAAACACTACAGAGCTTGCTGGCTCTTCCTCCTTTTCCTCTTATGCTCTCTCTTTGAAAGCTTTTGCACACTTATTTTATCTTCTGGTAATTGGGTGTAACATTTGGATCCAGTTTCATTACTGTACTGCACTTCACACATTTCTCTAGCTCTACAAGTTTGTACGTCTGGTAAAGTGGGATTTCAGTTTTTCATCCCTTCTGAAAGTCCCAGTTGTCAATTGTTTATTCATCTGTTGTTTGAAACATTGTGCCAGCCTTAATTTGGACTAATAGTTTTGTGCTGAATATACTAATGGAGAATTACTTAGATGTATGTAACTAGGGAAAATGTTACTATATTAAAACAAAACAGCAGGAGAAATTTGAAGAGACAACCAAGTGTCTTTGAAGCTTGTCATTGTGAAAGGGGTGTAAATGTTTGGGGCTCCTTAGAAATCTATCACAGTGGGAAGAGATGTGCATTATGTTATAAGAACACAGAATTATATATTGCTGCTTGGGGAAGAAAAACAAACAAACAAACAAAAATACAAAACCCCCAAACCTAAATAATTTCTATAGTGGATGAGTTTCAATAGGAAATGTACATCCAGGAAATCAGCATCAATCTATATAAAATTGATTAGAATATAAATTTAAAAAAATATCGGATTAAGAGTTGCAGTACGAAATACATTTTATTTAATAGGTACAATCCACATCATAAAATTACTCGCCATCCTGGCTTGTATCTTAGCTCTTACATGCAAGAATCACCTCAAGTCATAAAAGGGCAATTTGGTTTCCAGATCCATTCTTCCCAGTTTTTCTGTTAAATCTCTCAGGAAAGGAGACCAATTAGTGCTAGCGACCAGTACAGAGATATCATTTATTCTTGTGTCACATAAAGCTAGAAATAGCATGAATTATCTTTTTTTTTGTAGGACTCCAAGATGTTTTCTTTTACTCTGTTGAAAACTTAAAAATACAGAGGTAGTAAAAGAAAATATAATAGGAAATAAAAGGTTATCCAAAATGTTTAAGATCTCAAAGTTCAGTTTAAATAATACTTGACACTGTCCAGGGAGAGACTAATGGGAAATTTTTATTTGAGAATTAATATTTTGTTTGAAATTTTGATCATCTCCTAATCAATAATTTTCAATTTTTCTGTTTGTAAAAAAATCAACAGATCTTATTGCAAAGAGGGATTTGTCCCTTTCAGTCGTGATGAATACTGAAGAGAAAATTTTCTGAACTATATTCACAAAAGTATCAGGCAAGCACCAAAATGTTTTTCTCTAATATATCTGAAAAGCATATTGCAGAAAAATTAGCAATAAAATATGCACTCTAAGCAAAAATGGATTAGAAATACAAGTACTGACTGCTTTACATTCAGTGAACAAATAAATGCCGTGGGCCAAAGACCATTGGTCTTATTAGTCCTCACAGAATTGTAAATGCAGCATTTTGAAAAAGACTCCTCCATTTGATCACTTAGTTTCTTCTTTTCCCCTTTTCTGGTTTTCTGTTTTTTTCTTTTTCTTAAAGGAACAAAACAAAGTATAGAAAAAAATCCAAGAAGCAAATTAAAATGAGTCCTAAGCATACTTTACAGAATCATAAAACTGTTTTTATCTAAAAATGGTAATCGTCTCCTGAGCAGAAACCAAAGAAAGAGTAAAGGAAACAGAAATTCCTAGTACTTTATGCAAATTCAGGAGGAAACTTTCAAATAATAATAATAATGCACTACTACTGAAAAAGTATGCAGATAAAATGGGCTTCTTGCCAGCCTGCACTCTTCTACTACAAACCAGCTCAACATCCCTTTAACTCCATTGGCTTCACTGGTTTATGGAACACAGACCAAAGGTGGCCACAGACAGTAGTTCCTTTGCCTGTAAAGTGGTCCATGATGCAGATGTCTTAGCCTTATGTTAATGAAAGCGTTAGTTTAACTAGTGAAACCTCTTGAATAGAATAAAGCTTAGATTTTTATCAGTGTTAGGTTGATGGTTGGACTCGATGACCTGAAAGATCCCTTCCAACCTAGACAATGCCATGATTCTATAGACAAAGTAGAAAATAACAGTCCAAACTCAGGGCTATACTGTGATACTGTTACTTATATATAAATGTTACTTCACCATTTAACATAGTAAAGCATAAAAATGACCAACATGGGTCAGACACTGGAAGGAATATAGCTGTATTAGTGCAAGCTCTACAATTGTTAATTTGCTCAGTTTTATTTCTTAGTAGCCACGCTTTCAATAGTTGATGTTCTTGGAAGTTATTACTCAGACAAGTGTCTTGCAAACTGGCATTTAGTATATAGTTACTCTCTAAAGAAATAAGAAGCTACTTCACTTTATTTTGGGAAATGTTTATGTGTACTCTGAGAAATTCACACCGTGGATGAGAATGTCATGAAAAAGTACTATAAGCAATGGCACGTGCAGTGGGGTAGTTTACTAGTTAGTGAAAGATGAGGGAAGAAGCAGGACCTTTCCTTGGGAATAAAAAGCATGCACAGTGGCAGTTTCTGCAGAATCAATGCTGTATTGGATGCTCATAAACTGATATACTTTTCACTCACTTGATTATACGCTCATAAGTTGTGCTTTTTAAATGTCTATTTATTTCTTACTGAAAATGGCGTTTAGTGCTTTTATATGCAATTTAAAATAAAGTGCAAAAGATGAAGAACTAATCAAGCTTTTCAGAATGTCAGGAAACAAACTGAATTTGCTTTAGCTTCAATTTTGATTGAAGATTAGTTTGGCTTATTAAAGTTTGGAAATTTCCGTCTCTCTGGGATCACCAGATGCTAACTGACTTCATCTGACAGACTGCATGTACCTTGGATAGCAAATGACATCATGATGTGGCATATCCAAGGTGAATGTCACCACCAGCTAGCAATAATTTGTGCTAATGTAATACCTCATGCAAAGCACCAGACACTCCTCCAACTATAAATAGGGATGCCAGACTATGGTAGGCAATTTGACTGACAAGACAGGACTTGCGACAGCAGCAAGATGCCATAGCTCAGCAAGGGCACTGAAGAAGAGTTCAGGAAAGTAGCACTGTTATTACAAATATACTAAATTATACTGGCAAGAAACTCTTCTAAACTTCACCAACAAGGGTAAGGATTGCAGCTCAGCAATTTCTTCCCTATATTCTTGCAACTCATGTGGAATACGAAGAACTTAAATCACGGGTAAACTCCTACCTTTCAATAGTTTGGTCCTCTGCAAGATCCATTTGTCTTTTCCTTTTAGTAACATACACGGATGGAGTTAGATGCCAAAACCTTTATACAAGCCAAGGGAAGAGTGAGGATCTCCATAATGTCACAGTGCTGAAAGTGAAACCATGTAAGTAGGACCTGATATGAAATGTAGTGTCTTAAATTCTGCGCTTCTCAGAGGTTTAGTCACCTTACTGTAGTACAAGGAGAAACTTTACCTTCTGAGAAAGTTTTCAGGAGTGTGAATGCTGATAAAAATAGTCGATTAAACTTTTTTTCCTCCCACCCCTAAGAAATAAGATAGAAATCATCCCTTTCTTTCAAAATATATTCACTGTTGTATGTACCTCTGGAAACCTAAACCTTTTCTTTTTGTTCCGCTTATGAAATTATAATAACTATTGATTCTGGCTTCAAAATGTGGCAAAAAGAATCAGTGAAGTGTTCAGAAACACAGTGGATTTCATGTACTAATCTATTTGAAGGGTCATTCTTTCTCCAGTATTCCCTATGGAAATAAACAAACACTTTCCTACACACCTTTTCTTTATTTATACAGCTCCTGAAATGTTAGAAACAAAAAGCCTACTTAACACAAAAGCTTAAAATTTCATAGTACCAACAAAAAATTCCAATATGCAACATACTGCAATTCTGAAAACTTAATTCAGAAACTGAAAATTCAGTCCATCAAATCTCATATTTTATAAACAAATCGAATTTTTTGTATCTTTTACAGATTTGCAACATTTTCTCTACCACTTTAAAGAGTGAAACACCCTTTTACTGTCAAACAAGGTATACCTGAAAGATTCATGTAATGAAATGTCTCTGGTTTTAATTCAAGACTGATGATATAGCAAGAGCAGTATCAGAAATACCTGTGTAAATAATCTAGACCTAATAAGGCTAACCTGCCCAGTCTGTGCATTTCAGAATAATCAAAGGAGTCACAAGACTGAAAGCGTATCTTTCTGAATTTAACCTAGCAATCTTACCTTTCATGGAGATTTTTCGTTTCACTGTTACAAGAGTAAGAAAACTGGTAATGTGTGCAAATGTAGCAGCAATACTGGTTTGCTGTGACAGGTCCCTAAGTCAGCCAGAGCTTTGAGGTGAATATGGCTTAGTAGTGTTTCATTAGAATATAAACTAGAATTCTTAACTGTTTTATGTAGGGAAAAATAAAATTTACTAGGCTAGGCCAGAGAAAAATAAAAGTGGTCCAGTTCTGTAAGCCGTTACCATCTTACCTTTGCAGGTGGGTCTGTGCAATCAGGTTGGTGAGCTGTCAACTTAGCAGCTTCCTGAGCTGCAGGAAATTGTCCACAGACTTCAGCCAAGTTTCCCTTTCTCCCCGCAGTGAAGCCTGGTTGTCTGCTCTCTGTTCCTCCATGCAGCTGCTCTTTGCTCATCTGCAGACTTTCAGCCCCTTGATCTGTCTTGCTGCCTTTCTTGTTTGTGCTCTCTTTCCCAGTCCTTTTCTGCTTGAAGTATCTGAACACTTTTCTCTCTGAGGAAGACTTGGTGGCTACCCGGGGAAGAAGTGCTCCACAGAAGCTTCTTTTAAAATGGACATTAGCACACAAACTGGAAACAAACCATACATACCAGCAATCACACCATGTAATGGGCAGTAGTTAAAAATCACCAGCTGGCTTTTTAAATCCACTGCCAAATGAAGTGAAGTCTGTAAGTGAATGGACGAAAAATCTTTACCCATGTAATACTGTCTTACCGGAGGCAGCTTTTTGTTAGCTTTGGCTAAAAGACACCTGACTGCATTACCTCTCCAAAAGAAAGAAGAAATAAATATTCTGTTCAAGTGAAAGCTTGAATTTAACAGTAGATTGTAGAATACAGCAAGTTGACTCCAAGAAATTATTTTACATGGACAGGACACAATCTAAGAGTTTAGACTGCTCTAAATTGCAGTGCTGGCTGTTCCTTATATGCCCGTAAGTGTCAAAAAACACCTCTGTCAAAATACTTTTTGGTTATTCAAAGCAACTCATGTCACTGCTGTCTAATTCTTGTCTCCCTGTGGATGGCAGAACCTTCAGAAAAGAAACTCAAAACAGATCCCCCCACGCAGTTCTGCTGAAATAGGTCCTTTAATGAAAGCTCTGGTTGATTTAACAATTCTGACCTCTTATGCCGAGCACTGCCAGTCATGCTGTATTATGTAACAGATGTAATGCTACATTGCATGTCAAATCTAATGCAAGCTTGTGCTACATTTCAGGGATGAACAGCTGAATGCAATGATTTTATTTTATTTTTTTTTTTCAGTAAGCATACTTATGGATATGGTAAGTTTGAGACTTATGGACTTATTGAGACTTCCTGTAAGCATTTTTTCTGGGGAAAGAAAAGAATCCGAGAATGAACAAAAATGTCTTTTTCCAGCTTTTCATTGCTGTGTGATTCTGATTTTTTTTTTTTCTTCTAATTACATGTATAGTCTGATATAAAGAACACAGATGTAAAAGAAAAAGGCAATTTTGACTTCAACAAAGTCAATCAAGTCTTGGAACAAGCTAGTGCGAATTCTGTGATTTAAGAAAGGCTGCATCCCTCTTATGCAGTTCAGCAGCCATGAGGATGGGAATGAAGTAAACTAGTATCCTTATATATAGTGAGTATATCCCTAAATAAATAAATAAATAAGAGTGATTACTGAGATATGCTTATAGTAGAATTGATTCCATGCCAGTGTAACTGGCCATAGAGAAACCTTCCTATGTTTCTCCATGTTCTCCAAACAAAAATTATTCGAAGATCCATTCAATATGATCTTCGTAACTGTGAGCAAATCAACAAACATGTCAGAGAAAAAGTTAGGAAACTTTAAAATAAAATGCTCTGTTCCATGAATATTTGGAACATTTAAAGATACTTTTAATTAAGAGTCCAAATAAACAGTTGGCTCCTATTGGTGGATTGAATAGAAAAATTTAGTTTCTCTATTCCCCTTGTTGGTCTAGATTACATTTACAGCTGGCCTCAAGCTCCCAAAGGTTTTCTGCTTTGTGGCTGTCTACCAAGCACCCTGGAGACCCGTCAAATTTCAGAGCTATGTAATTTCACACAATTCACTCCACACTCTCATCTCCCTGCCTCTTCCTCTTTCCCTCTTCCCATCCATAGCTAAACTGAAATACAACCCATTTGCAGTTTCATGCCATAGTTTCTCTCCTACTCCATGACTCCGCTTGCTAAAACATGTCTATACAGTTAACCAGTCAGCTACTGACTGGAAATGAATGTTGTACCATGGTAAAAAACCAACATATTTGAGGTGCATTGCCCCAGTAAAAATCTGTGCCCATAGTTGATTTAATACATTTTAACTGATGGAGATATCAATAGAAAATTTTACGGCAGACTAATATCTTTGTATGTGTGCACACGCAGGCATGTATAAACAATAGAAGATGAAGGGAACAATATTCTCCAAAAAAAGAACAGTACGGGTTATTCATCATGGAGATAATACTAATAAGACAATATTTATTTCTTATATGTTGGAAAACAGAAAAAAATGTCCCTTGCCGTCCACCATCTATTGTTACCTTCTAAATTTCTCCTACATGCATATAAATGCTCAACTCAATTTATCACATGTCTTTATCACATGTATCACAATTTATCACATGTATCTTTAAGAGTTAATTGGAAAATAAGGTACCCTAAAAATGAACCTATGAAAACCTTTTGCATGTCATGATATTGTTCTCTTTAACGTTTTACTACCATTGTGCATCACTTTTTATACAGAACAACAAATGTGTCTTGTGCAAGGTTTGTGAAATGCTAGTAAGGATGGACCCTACAGTGCCCAGTGTATGAGCCCTGTCTAAGCTCAAAAGTGCCCTGCTGGTTACCTGCTCCAAAACTGCAGTTTAATGTTGCAGCCCTGTCATGGATATGTGACAAGCATAGCTTGTCATAGCAGGTCAAGGGAAAAGTTTATTCCATGTTCATCTCTCCTGAGGCCATGACTGGAGTACTGAGCCCAGTTCTGGGATGCCTCATGCAGGAAAGGTGCTAATAAACTGGATGCAGTCCAGTGCAGGGCCACCAGGGTAGTCGGGGTCTGAAGCATCTGGCATAGAAGGAGAGGCTGAGGGAAGTGGGTTTGCTTACTCTGGAGAAGAGAGGACTGGGAGGGATCAAGTGGCTGCCTTCAACTGCCTACGGAGGTGTATTGAGAAGTCAGAGTCTCGGAGGTACACTGTGAAAGGACAAGAGGTAACTGTTGAAAATTGAAGCAAGGGGAATTTCAACTAAACAGAAGGAAAATATTTTGTAATGATAGTTAAGCACCAGAACAGCTTGCCCAGAGATGTTTTAGAATACCCATCCTTGGATATGTTTAAAAGTTGGTCAAGGGCCCAAGCAACCTCATTTAAATTTGCGGTTAGCCCTGCTCTGAGCAGATGACTTCCAGGGCTCCTTTCCAACCTTCCCTCCCCTGTGACTGTGTGTGTGTCCTTCTCCCATTCCTTTCTGTGAGAGTGGGGGCCAGCCTGAAAGATTTGACTTCAGTGCATTTAACCCATTAACTGTATTAGCAAAATGCACCTAGATGCAATATTAGAAAGACCACAAGCTACTGAACACTGCAGCTCCTACTAGAGAGGTTATCTAAAGCTCATTACCTGGTGGGAGGCTGTGGGAAATGCGCTGAAGTGTGGAAAACTAGGCTCTGAATTGCTATAATGACAATATAGGGATCCTATCCTGCTAACGGATCCATTTCAGAGACATGCTTGAACTTGGTGTGAATTTTCCTTGCACCAGCTGAAGCTTACAAGTCATCTTACATTTAGCCCTGCAGAAAGTATATTGTAGTAATACATTTGGAAATGACAGGCACATAAATAATTGTGGTGATGGTTATATCAGCAAGGATGTTCATCTTGTAGCTTTTTTTAATAAGACTGTAAAGCAACAAAAACTGAGCTAGAAAATATTTTAAAATACATTTTCTAAATTCAAGGAGGATCACAGAATCACATTACTATGTTTTAGCTGAAAATTGATGTAGCTATACGTTATTTATTTGAAAAAAAAAAATAATTACCTAGTCTGAAGATAAAGGGAAAATTAAATTTCTTAGTAAATCAGTGACAGTTGAAACACTGGCATGTATACAGTTTTAGTTGGATCATATAACGTATCATTGGCAAGAATGGCCATTGAGTGGGTTTTTGCCTTTTGTTTTCCCTCTTAATAAGCATGAATCAGCTCTACAATCAAAGCAGTAAGTAGCAAACAAATCAAAACCAGACAAAAAACCCAAACACATAAGCAAAATCAACTTAAACCTCTCTTTGTCATGCTACTGACTCCTTTGTGTTAGAACTGTAAGCTATCAGACTGAAAAATGGAATTTAATCTAAACTTGGGTGGCAAGGTTGTATCTGCAAATGCCTCACATTATAAAAAAAAAGTCCTAAGTATCACAAAATACATTTGCATATGTGTATAAACAAAGCTGTATGTAAAAAAAAAAAAAAAGAAAAAAGTGAGTTCTATTGTAGTAGATGACTGAAAATGTATACTTTAAAGAAAGGGATTATAAGTAAGGATATGATATATTCTGACAATGGAACAGCAGTGATATAGGCTTAACTGTGCTCACCTAAGTGTGTTTCAAGGAACTTCCATTAATATACTCAGTAAGAACAGGAGTCACCCCAAGTTATTTCAGCTAAGAAATGTTTCCACTTGCTGTCACTAATGTCATTCCCAACTCATTGCTAGAGAATAAATCATCCACTACTCTCCTACAAGACCCTTGCCTCGGGTTAGAATGACAATCAAATTATCTGTCTGTCTCTACTGCAGGATGGAAGATAACTTGGGTTGGAAACAAATGAGTGCAACTGAGCACACACTTGCAAGAATTTTAAGTTAGGATTTTGCATTTCCTGTTCAGCAAAACTAGGGAATTATGTACTTAGCCTCTGGCTCTGTTTGGTCTTGTGACTGTTCGTTTTTATAACTTCCTTTTTTAGGTTAGTAGCCAGACTGTATTTTTACAACAGTTTTACCTTATGGCCCCAAGGCAATGTTCTGGCCTGCATTGGATCCCCTGCAACATGGGTAAATGTGCCACTAGTACTAGCAGTACACTTTCATTCCAATTTCCTTGATGAACCATGGGAACCTGTGGAACTAATTTTCTCTTTCATGATTTTTCGTATTCCATTAGGTTTGACTGAAGCTTGTTACTTACAGTCTATTAGTTCATAGTTGAGTATATAAAACCACGTCAAGCTTTTTAATCCCACGAAGTTGCAATTACATATTCATCAACATTTTAACAATATGCCAAATTACAAATTTCAGATTAATTATTTTGCTGTTTAAAATTAAATTAGTGCTTTTGTTCCTACATTTCATAAAATAGTGGATTACTAGAAGGAGCAATATTAGTGCCAGTGTTGAAATTTTGACATCCAGACACCACTGAATTTCAAGAAGGAGGACACTAATTTACACATGCAAAGGCATACACGTACAAAGTAAAATCCTGTCTCTAATGAAGTCAGGTCAAGTTTTGCTAGGATTTTAACAAATAACCATCAGACCTTTTAAACATAAAAACAATTAAAATTATCAATTGGTTTTTGCCTCTATTTTCTTTGCCATGATCACTGTCAAAATCTTAACAATTAGGACCAGAACTCAAACTGTTGACTTTTTCTCCCACACCTTTCAGTCAAATCAGAGGAAATCTTAGCATAAATAGATAATTTTCCACATACTGAAACAGAGTTAAGATAATTAAATACACATTCTAATAAAGAGACAAAATTATCATGATTTCAAGTGAAAATATTTGAAAGTAATAAAAGGGGAAAAAAACCCAAACCCTAAACCAAACCCTAAAATATCTATTAATTAAAACAACTGTGACCATTGTAAATTACTTTCCACGGACAGAAAATTTCCCACTGACAGTTCACTTTTTTTGAGACTAAATAATGATTTTTCTTTTTGTTATATAAATATTTCACATAGTTCCTCCTGTTATTTGAATCTGAATCTGATGTTTTGTGGTTAAAGACCTCTTAGTTTCAGAGAAACTTTGTAGAAGTTGTATTTACACAGTCAGTGTTGACTGCTTTGAAGTAAAATGTATTTAATGTCTTTCAAATTTAAATATCTTTCTCACTAAGTGGCTTAGTTCTGCACCCTCTCAGTTAATACCAAAAGATCAATTTGGCTTTCATCTTGAAATACTAATGGCATTACTGACACAGAAACAAGCCTGAATTTTTCTCGTAAGTTGGATGAGAGTCATTGGCATCTTCTGTCAAAGGCAAGCCACTGGAGCTTCTAAATCCATGGAAATAAATCCATCTGACCATGGTACTATTAATCTACTCAGGAGGGCCGTCTGAGGTCCTGGGAAGTACATCTAAAGAGCAGAATGGAAATTTGTTAAACATTTCGGCAACAACATACTTGTAAAAGTATCATGAAAGGCTGGCCTGTGTTCTGGGTAGAAATCTTGTCACTTTGAGTGTTTATAAATGAGGGATGTTATAGTTACCTTGTATCCATCATAATTTCAAAGGTTTTTAGTCAGCTTTAGAAAATTGTGTAGACAATTGATATTTTGATTGAAACAACCACATGTAGTCATTCATTTTCTAATACAGGAAGGAGCACAGAGCAGTGACTATTCACAGAGCAATCAGTTTTAAATCTCTCTCAGTCAAAAAATGATTAAAATCATAGCTGCTGACCTTGAAAGGCTGAAGGATCCAGATATTTATTTCTGTTGGTGAACCCCAAAATTCCTATTATGAAATAAACCTCTGAAATCTTAGAGACTTTTATATGAAACCGAATGGGAAATATAAAGGAGTAAAAATTATATATGTAAGATTAATATATTTTAGGACCAGCTTATTATTTGAAGTTCAAAGTAAGAGTATTAAAAATTCTTCTAGGCAAAACCGAGAAGCAGAATCAGAGCATACAATGGATACAAAGCTAATTTAAAAAAAAATACTAAAAACAATCCTCCCTTGAAAACCCTTATGACCACTGTGAGCCTGAATGCCATTAGTTCTTCAGCTTCTACTAGCAAATCCTATTTGTCAAAGGCTAATTATCCAAGCAAAGGCACTGAATCCAGAGACTGGAAAGGGAGATTACATAAACAGCACGTTACTCAGTGAAAGAGTGGTAAGACTATGACATGGTATCAGCAGTACTGGCTTCTGGGAAGGATAGTGTGAAAGTAACTTGGCTACATGGTGCTATTGTGATATGTTTGACAGACACTGTTGAGAGATATTACTTGTTTAGCATAAAGAAGTAAGTTTTAATTAGAATAAATTACTTAGGATTATCATATGGTGTGATTTGTACTGGTTGCTTAGCTTTACTTAGCGTGAGTAGCTAGATTTGCTGAAGCCTTTAGGTTGCAATAGTTATTTTTCTTAGTAATGTTCCTAGCAGCTGGTACAGTGCTGTGTTTAGTTTTTTAGTATGGAAAAGTGTTTTGATATTACACTGATGTTTTGGTATTGTTTTCCCCAAGTCTGGGACTCTTCGGTTCCCCATGTTCTGCCAGCAAGTGCAGTTGCACAAGGAGTATAAACCAGAAGATAAGGAGGCTCCAACCCTTGGCTGAAACTGCAAATCAACAAGATAAGAGCCTGTTTGCCTGGACAGAGAAAAAGAATCCAGTTAGATGTTAGAAGACCCCAGATCAAAAATGACCATTGGACTAAAGACATGTGGACAGTGCGTGAAGGGCATGTCAGGGGCGGGTGTATAGATCACAAGGGTATAATTGCCCACGGATTTCTTTGATCAGGGTCCTTCTCTTTGGAGGCACCCAGCCTGGGCTGTTCTTGCTGCTGTATCTTTCAATTAAATTAATTATTTTATAAAATCTGACGCCCGAGACTCTGCTGCAGGAGACCTATGGTCGAGCTTGAAGAAGGAGGAAGCACGCCTCCTTAAGGAAGTAAGTGTGTGTGCGCCACACCATGAATGGTGTGTGACTGCTTGGGCAGTGACTCCTCTTTTAACAGACACATTTCCTTCTAAAGGGCCTATGAAGGTGACCAGCACAACGGTTGCAGATTAGGAAAATTAAAATGTTGTGAGCACCTGCACTGAAGTTAAGTGAGGCTATGTGTCTTAAAAATACCCCATATTGTCAGGCTTCTGGCTTAGGTACTTTCAGTTTAAGCACATGGGCTATGAAGCAGTGCAGGAGACAAAGCAGGGCAGGATTCCTTTTCCATCAAGTTGTTTGAAGAGTCCAAAAATACAAGCCTTTTTCTAGCATACAGTTCTCTGTTTACAGAGCTTCAGTTCAGGTAACCGTGAAACAGAAGAGCCAGTATGTACACTGAAAACTATGTTAACATATTCTTTACAGAAATTGTGATTTGAAATATCCTTTATAGAGGCTTAAATATATGTTTTCAGATAGATCATAAACAGGACGATGAAGTGCCATAGAGAAAATCAAATAAAATAAATGAAACCAAAATAGCCCTCTTGCATTTGTCAGACACAAACCATTCGGAAATTTTGGAACTCATTTCCAAGCTGACATGTCTGCCTACAGCTGCATACACTTCTACAGGCCATTTTTAATATATTTTTTTATTATTATTAAAGTAATAGAGGAAACAATTCAATTCTGACTACAGATGTTACACTGAATAGCTCTTCAGTCAATTCACAGGAACATGCAGCTAATGAAAAGCCAGAAACCCAAAACATGATTTGTGACAATATTCCAGAAAACAAAAAAAAAAAAAATCGCTTTCAGCCTAGGACCGTCCTTGTTTTTGTTAGTATTGTAGGCATCTGAGTGAAATTCAGATGAAAATATATTCTGTTTATGCAAAACTGACAGTTACTGCAGGATGCACTTTTCCAGATGTTCAAAAGTGATGAAGTGGAAGTCAATTGCACTACACATGAAAAGCCTGTTTCATGTTTTCTATCATATATGGTAAACTCTGTTATCTAAAGGTTTAGAGCATGCATTCTTTTGTAGGATTGTTCTGTTTGTGTATCCAATCTGTAACTGGCAGTGATAGCGCAATGTGTGAATAACACATTATATACTTATAAAGCTTATATACTGCTTCAGGAGTTATGTTTGAAGATTTAAAAATTTTCTTCATTGTATGCTTGCCTAAACACTATTTTTAAGTGATTTTCTCTTTTCTGAATAATTTTTAGCCATTAATGTTTTTATTCAGATCTCAACCACAAATCAGTAAAAAAGGCATCACAACAGAATAAATTCTAACATGCCCAATTCATACAGTCCCTCATACTTGAGCTATTTCTAACCCTATACTAATATAATTAAGTGCTTATCTGACATTATTTCATAATAACTTTATGATATATTTGCTTAACTCAAGGTTCAAATACATTAATTTGAGGCCGGTTCTCCAAAAACTCTACAGTTATGGCCCTCTCTGTTCTGATATATGCCTTTGGTGATTTACACCTCCTGCTTCCCTCACAAAACAGAATTCTCCACCTTTCATTCTTCTTCCCATGCTTTTTGAGGTGGGAAGTTCTGAGACAGAAAATCCCTTCTGCTTTTACAACCTACAAAACTGGAGAAAGTGGTTGAAAATTTGCTACAGAAGAGACATACACTTTCCCTATAGCTTTGCTAATTAAATACTATTAAGTCTCTAGGACAAGACATCACTTAAATAGCTTTTTTTTTTTTTTCCTCAGTACAGACGTCTCCAGTTTCTGTACCCATTTTTATTCAAGGAAAGCTGTGGAGATCCCTATTTCTCACCCTGTTAATGTATCTGCTTCATAGTAGAGGAATACCGCTATCTCTTTCAGAATTTCCTGCTCCAGACTGGTTTTCTCTGAGAGCACAGAATGGGAGATTCAACAAGGCGTCCCCCACTGCTCAACTCCTTCTCATCCTGGGAATTTGGTTTAATGCTGTTCTGCTTTCTGTATCTCCTCTTCCATCTTTAGAGTTAGAGCATTTGAACTTTTCTTTTGCTTCTTCCTCCCTAACCCTGGGAGCATTTTTCTGCTAGTATTTATTCATCATCTGGGGCAAAAGGTGTCTTTCCTTTCCCAGTAGAGGTTTTGCTTTTCTGAAAAACAGCTGTTCTTTTTTGACAAAATGTTAGAGAAGGTGAAGTCATATTAGGAAAAGGAAAAGAAAGGAAAAAGTACCAGGCAGGTATTTAAGGACAGAGTAAAAGAATAGTTGCGTTCCTTGCTAGTGCAAGGCAAGGGTCACAGTAAACTTATCATTGTTATGATACTTAATATTTTTTAACTTATCTTCTTATTCAATCCTCAATTTATTCTCTCCATTGAGAGAGAATTAGATTTCAAAAGAGATTTATATGCACTTATTCAAGTTCATAATATTTAAACTGTTCAGACAAGGATGAGAAAAAAATAAAACAATCAAAAAAAAACCCCACAGACCTTTGCTGTCTGCATACCGAGTGAATTAATACATCCAAACAGAAGAATAGTCCCATGATTCCTCTCATAAAATAAGGAATCTAAGACAAACATTATTGGTCATCAAAATTCTCGGTTAGTCTTAGCAGGCACTGTTTTCACTAGTTAACATTTGGCTTCTCTGAGAAATTAGAAAGGCTGATAATATCATCTAGTTGAAAAAAATGGCAACTGTTTCCATTCAAAATCCCTCAGAATCCCTCAGAGTAGGCATTTCTCTACCAAAATTTCCTGCAACCAGGCAGTAGTGAAGAGATGTGCAACTCACAGCAGGAGCAATTTTTTTCACATAAGTCACAGAAGCCACAGGTACCTTCAAGGTGGCATAAGCCTCCAGATCCTATATAGTAGTCTCATTTAACAGCTGGTATCTAGGGGTTTGCTCCACTTCAGCCTAAGGGGAATCTGTTCTTCTTCCTTGATCATCGGTAAGAGTACTCTAATAACTTGGCAAAAATACAGTGAGAGGGCTGAAGGCTTTCTCCTGCCAGTCTGTAGTACAGTGAAGAACTGAAATACTTGGAAGAAATGAAAGAAAAGAAAAAAATAGAACAAATCCTTTTGTCCAGTTGTTACTTTACTTTCTCAGAGGAAGAAGAATGAGGTTTTTGTGTGTGATCTCAAGATTTCATCTAGATTTTTAAATTATGAAGTAATTGTCCAAGAAAAACATAAATAGGTATAGGCTTGCAGGGACCTGGACACTGATAATTTTCTCACAAGCAAGGAACGTGTTTACATTCTGCTACAGATATACAATCTTTACAATTTTTTTTTTGCCTTCCTACCTACCATTCCTCCATTACCAAAACGGACAACTTGAATACTTACCTTCAGGAAACACTTCCAGGCTATTTACCCCAATCCATTGTTGGTGCTTCCCTGATGCCAGGATGTGATGCTTAAGGACAAGAGATGGCACATGCACTCTGTGGGTTATCTTTAGTGTAGTTTATGCTAACCAGGACCTTAGGTGGCTTTATATCCAGACTAGTGATTTTTGAGATTTCCATCACGATATAGAAACTTGTCTTCATGCACTGTAGGGCAGGTTTATAATTCACAACTGTAAATTGTGATTTTAGATTCTACATATCTAAAATCCTTATATATGCAGCTTACCTAGGGCCAGATGCCTAACTGCTATGAGTGACAGAGACATGCTACTATGGATCTAGTCTTTTACATTACTCAGGATCTTGATTCCTCATTTGTACAGCTGAGTTAAAAAGAAAAAGAAAAAGAAAAAGAAAAAGAAAAAGAAAAAGAAAAAGAAAAAGAAAAAGAAAAAGAAAAAGAAAAAGAAAAAGAAAAAGAAAAAGAAAAAGAAAAAGAAAAAGAAAAAGAAAAAGAAGGTACCGAATAAACCTCTGTGTTCAAAAACCCCCCAAACCCAACAAGAATAAGCCCCAAACTGCATTGTTTGCTTAAATAAATACTTAAACATTTGCTAACAGAAAACCAGTTGGTAAATAAAAGGGGCCCCANTTCTTAAAATTGGGATGCAAAAAAAATCTGAGCTGGTACTAAATACGCAAGCTCAGGTGTTGGAAATTTGGTTTACTCATATGCCATCTGTTTCTAAGTTTTGACCTAAATAGTTTAACTGCTATTTCTATTGTGTAAAAAAACTCCTGCTATACAAAAATCATGTAATACCATTTGTACTCTGTATATTCAATGTAAAAATATTATTTTAAGATTTTTTTTTTTTAAAAAGGAAATACTTAAATGCATCTGTAATAACGTTCAATTTGGCTAAAATATTGGAGATCAACCCAGGCATCGCTAGCTATGAAATTATTCATTCATGTGGTGGCTGGAATGGATTCTGATGCCTCCAACAGTGCCAAGATATAAGACTGGATTCCCATTTTCCCCTTCAGGTCTCCTTAAGTTCAGTCATTTTTTAGATCTGATCTGTGTTTATGGTCAGTCTCTTCAGGAACCTTCCAGGACAGAACATGAGTTTCTTTGTCACCTTGAATTTATTTCTGGAACATTGCTTACCAAGAAGATCAGATAAGCTGGGGTGGCCTGACAGAGTGTTTTAGCTTGCCTTAGGGTAAGTGAGCCCGTGACTATAACAAAGTACAGGCGAAGTTTTCCACCCAAGAACATTTGCAGGATTCCCTAGGCAGAACCTAGAAAAATACAGCAAAGAAGTAACGTAGGTGAGAAATTAATTCAGTCAAAATTTTGGCTGCAAGGGTACTGCTACCCAGCTAATGTTATTCTGCCCAGAAATCCAGATTTACCAGGTGTGTGGTTCCCACCTTAGTTATGGTTATAGGGTTTCTAGGCAAGTCAATAACAGGGAACTTGTGCTCTAAGTCTGTAGGTTTACAAACATGCAAATTTTCTCACTTTTTAACAGAGAACCTGGAAACCCTAAGGTACAGCATGGTTTCTGTGATCAAATGTGCTATGCAGACCTTAATCTGAGACAGCTGTCTAGTAAAAGAGCTGTGAAGTGAGCTGACAAAGCAAGGCAGACTCCCACATGAACCCAGCATGGCAGCAGCCAGACTTCTGTGAGAAGTATGCTGGCTCATTGCTGAAAGTTCATCTCAATTAATAATGCAAAGTTTCAGCTTTAATGAACCGATATTTTTCACAAAAAAATAAACAAGCAACCCCAATTTCACTAAAAGTTTTCTGAAAAATTTCAGTAATTGTAAGTCTGGATGAAAATGACTGTCGTGTTTTGAGGTAAACCTGAACCAATTTTCTGTTCTGCAATTTTACTTTGCAGCTAAGCCTCTTCTAACTAACGGAACTCTCTGAAATTAATGGCATTTTCGTCAGACACTCTCCGCTTCTAGCAGAGGTAAGACCTGACTGTTTCTTATTTATGTCAAGGAATGGTATACAGAGAAGCTCTTGCTTATGCTTATTGCTATAACAACCAAGGTCAGATAACTTTGTTATTTGCCCCATTGGAGGGTCAGAAGCAGAACAGTGTAGAAGGGTCCCACCTGTGGGGAGGAGCGGACAGGACAGGTGACCCAAAACTGACCAACAGGGTATTCCATCCCATCTGCCCCATGCTCAGTATAAAAGCTGAGGGATCAAAGGGTCAGCCCTCTTTTCTTCAATGGCCAGTGTCTGAGGAGGACTTTGTTCGTCTGCCTTTGATACTGATCCATGCGTTCCTGAATCCTGTTCCTGAGTTCAGCTCCCATCCATCACTGAGTCCAGTCTGGGACTTTCCCAGTGCCTGCTGGTGACATGACCATCATCCTGGGAGCCTGATACGGTTTTGTATATATTGTATATATTTCATAGAATCATAGAATCATTCAGGTTGGAAAAGACCCTTGGGATCATCAGGTCCAACCATCAACCCCACTCTACAAAGTTCTTCCCTACACCATATCCCCCAACACCACATCTAAA
>VYZM01015692.1:250176-265096 GCA_013398915.1 Dromas ardeola | reverse complement strand
TGTCCTTGTCCCACCCCCACGCATTCCCCTCCCGTGAATTCTCCGGTCCCGGTGCTGACACCCCACCCCTCTGCGGCAGGTCCTCTGCAGTGGACCCCCCCCCTCCATGACCTACCATGGGGGACCCTTGAGAGCTGGGGCCCCCCACCCAGAGCTGGCGGCGGTTGGATTACCTTCGCAGCAGACGGCGGTGCTGCCAGGGGGCAGGCCAGGGTGTTGTCTCTCTTGAAAAGTAAAAATCGAGCCGTTATAGATGTAAACCCCCCGACTGACCTGAGGGGGGGCGGCTGCAGTGGCAGATAATGCTGTGCGGGGCGTTAAAGCATTTTCTCTGCCTTGAGGCATCCGAATCGTAGCAGAGCCCGTTTCCCCTCCGAGCAGGCCCTGAGCCCTGCAGCCCCTGGGGCGTGTGGGTGCTTTGCGGGGTTCAGTGCCTGCTGACAGATGCATTGCAGAGTTGTTAACCATGTGGTGTCCTGGGGGGGTTCAGGGTGGGGGTCCTGCGTAGCCGCGTTCTCCTGCCGATTGCAAACGTGTCTTTGCTGCTCGTTTAGCCTTTGTGCTGGTTTTCTCCTTTCAGCTTGCATCAATCATGGAGAAGTTTGGCATGAACTTTGGAGGGGGCCCAAGTAAAAAAGATCTTCTGGAGACTATTGAATCGCAGAAGAAGCAGCTTCTTCAGTACCAGGTTCGGCTGAAGGATGTCGTCAGAGCCTACAAGAGCCTACTCAAGGAGAAGGAAGCCTTGGAAGCCAGCTTGAAAGTATTGTCCGTGTCTCATGAGGCGGATCTTGGCTTGAGCGGTGCTCAGCCTGTGTCTGTGCTGAACTCCAGCCCTTCCTTTGCCGATTCTGCTGATGACAGGAGCTCGGTTCACAGTGAAGATAGCGTGGGGACAGCTACCAGTGCAGACACTGCTGCCAGTCTGGCCAGTACCAAGGGTGAACCAGGGCCTGAGGATGATAAGCCTGCGGCCACTGCTTCCTCCCTTAAATCAGAAGAGACGAGCGGTTCAGAGAGCAGCATGAGCACGAGCAGTGGGGATGTGTCATCTGCTGCTAGTGAGGCTGATAAAAGAGTCCTCCAGCTGAAGACCCAGCTGGCCACTTTGACCAGTGCTCTGTCAACAGTCACGCAGGAGAAGTCCCGCATGGAAGCCTCCTACCAAGCAGACAAGAAGAAGATGAAGCAGGACCTGGACGACGCCATTAAGAAAGCAGAGGACGAGACCGAGAAGTTGGAGATGGAGCTGAAGTCTGTCCAGGAACAGCTCGCCGAGACCAAAGCCCGTCTGATCACGCAGCAGCACGACCGAGCCCAGGAACAGGGTGACCACGCTGTCATGCTGCGGGAGCTACAGAAGCTGCTGCAGAGCGAGAGAACTTTGCGCCAGGATGCGGAGCTGAAGCTGGAGGAGACCAGGGAGGTGCTGGCCGGCAGGGCGTGCATGGCTGACCGCGCTGAGGGGTATGAGCTGCAGATCAAGCAGCTGAGCCAGGAGGTGGAATACCTGAAGAGAGAGCTGCAGGCTGTCCAGGAGGAGAGCAACAAGCCAGACCCCCGGATACAGGATCTGCAGGAGGAGATGGCCAGCCTTAAGAACCACTTCCACGTGCAGCTGTTGCAAGAGATGAAGAAGGTAATTCCTTGCCTGGGCCCTGGAGCAGCTCACTCTGGGGCATGTATCGGCAGCGATTGGGGCAGGGTTTGAGGCTGGAGGAGCACAAATTCCCCTTCCCAGTCCCAGTCCCCCAGAGTCCAAGAGGTTCGAAATAAATGAGAGCATCATGGCTTTGTTTGATGGGATGATAGTCCCTGAGGAAAATAAAAGCTGTTTGTGATACAGCGTATAAGCCATTAATCAGGGGGTGGTGACCACTCAATTTGGGAGCAGCCTTTTATGGTGACTGTCCTCCACAGTGTCATTTGGCTCTGAACATGTTACTGTCTGGTGTGACAGTGGCCGGGCTTGGGAGGAGAGACACTTGCTCTGCCCCACGATGGCAATGAGTGTGGTCTTGTCTCTGCAAAGTATGTAAGTGCAATGCAAGGTACAATTACAGGAGTTTATGAAAACCAACCTCCTTCAGTTGAGCTCGGAGTGCTCTAGGAAAGAAGGGCTCTAGTCTGCGTGCGTGCAGGGGGAGAGCAAAGAGCTGGAAAGGGGGATGTGGTGGAAAAGGGGAACCCGTGTAACTCTGCGGGTTGTGGGGCAACGTGCTCAGGGGTTGGCACCAGTAACTGAATTTCCATCTGGAAATGCTCCAGAATGGGATCTTCCTCATCTCCTTGCCGTCTGGAACAAGTTTTTTTCTTTCTAATCTGAAGCATCAGGCTGGTTTAGTGTAATTCGCCCCTTTTTTGGAAGTGGTCCCCAACAGCTCTCTGACAGAGGTGAAGGTGACCTGGCTCTGGCTGTGGTTTAGTTCATGGTGGTGCTTGTCAAGCGCTGCCGTTGTCCAGAGTCAGTCCAATCTCAGTAGCTGTAAAAACTGGGAACACCAGGTGTTTGCTGTAGCTACACAGAAACCACTGAATTATATTATCAGTGCAACAAAGCATAGGATTTAAGTAATTGCAGTTAGATGTGAGAAAGCTTTAGAGCACACACATGTTTTAAAAAAAATCCTGTAGCAGATTGTGACGTGAGTTTGCTGCTTCCCACCCCCTGCTCACCTACAGCAATGCAGATAACGCTGGTGACGGGAACTCTGCAGGGCAGGGAACAAAAGCAGAAATGCTTTTAGTTTATTTTATCCCTAAATAAACAAATACCCAAAAAGGCAAATAAGTGTGGTGGCTTGCGTGCGATTCTAACGAAAGGGCTGGCCCTGCACTTGTTGGGAATTCAGCAGAGCAGAATTAAGCACCCGTGTGAAGCGCAGACCTCCTGCCCTGAGTGTTGAGCTAATCTGTCCCTCCCATGTCTCTCTGCTCACAGACTGCGCAGGCGGAAGAGCAGCTCCGCCAGCATGCCCAGATGGAGGAGCGGCGAGTGGCCGACTTGGAGAGCCAAGTCTCCGAAGTGTCCGAACTACTTGGCACTTACGAAAAAGCCAAGCAGAAAGACCAAGCGGTCATTCAGAAGCTGAAGGACCGCATCGTACAGTTGGACCTGGAGAACAAAACCCTGGCCATCGCTGCCTCCAGCCGATCCCCTGTTGATATTCACGTAGAAGAATCCAATCTTGATGTTAATGTTCTGAAGGATAAAATGGAGAAGCTGAAGAAGCTCTTGCAGGCAGCAGCGAAGAAGAGCCAGCCCACTCTGGACATCGAGAAACTGTGTGAGCTGGAGCTGCCAAGGGGCACTGAGACTGGGGATGGCGAGAAGGCCACTGCTTTGTACTATCAGCAGGAGCTGAAGCAGCTGAAGGAAGAGTTTGAAAGGTACAAGATGAGGGCACAAGTGGTTCTCAAGAACAAGTCGGCCAAAGACGGCAATCTGGCTAAAGAACTGGAGGAAGCTCAAGAGCAACTGGCTGACCTGAAAGAGAAATACGTTATGCTTCAGCTGTCCTCTGATGAAATGGAGAAGCAGCACCAGCAAGACATGGAAGCCAAGAAGCAAGAGTTGTCCCAGCTGCAGCAAATTCACCGGCAGGAATTAGAGCGATGCCAGCTGGACTACAGGGAACGGGCACTGAAGCTGGAGGAGGAGATGCACAAACAGCGGGATCGAGCACTGGCGGTGCTGGCAGAAAAGGACCAAGAGCTGGAGCAGCTGAGATCTGTCACGTTGCCTTACGGGCTTCAAGGATCCAAAAATTACCTAGCGTCAGGCACTGACGTTACTAGCAATGACTCACCAGGTAACGATTCCTCAGAGATGCTCCCCCAGGCTCTTCATCTCTCTGCCGCCAGTGAGCCCACCTTCTTCTTGTATGCGGAGCAGCTGGCTCGCAAAGAAGTGGAAATTGTGGCACTGAGGAAGCAGAAGCACAAGCTGGAAATGCAAGTTCACCAGCTGCAGGAGAAAATCTTGGTTGAGGAGGAGAAGCACCGGGAAGAGGTATCCGCACTTCAAAGCGAAATCGAGAAGAACTTCAGAGACAGGAGCAGAGAGGGAGCCAACCTGGAATACCTCAAGAACATTGTCTATAGATTTTTGACGCTGCCGGATTCTCTGGGTCGCCAGCAGACCCTAACTGCCATATTGACTATTCTGCATTTCAGCCCAGAAGAAAAGCAAACTATCACAAAACAGTCGGCTCACAGCAGTTGGTGGCTTTCTGGGAAGAGATGAGACGGTAGCTTTCGCACAATAACAGGTTTCCTGTTACCTGCTTTCGCACAGTAACGGGTTTCTGATTATTAACTAAGACCACTTCACTTGTGGTGTAACCTCTTTCCAGCCGTGCAATGGAGCAGGGAGCTTTCAGCAAAGAATTGGGCTTAAACTAGTGCTCTCAGCACTCATTTACAGTAGAATTGTGCCAACTACTCCACTAGGATCACAGTGCTGTCTTGCCCTCTGGTGTGAGAACTTCCTCTGAGTTGGAACTTGATTTTAAAAAAAGAAAAAAAAGTGAAGATACCGATGCTTTTTTAAACACAGTTTTTAAAAAAATCCCTCCCTGTCAGGCGTAGGATGAGGAGCTGTGTCAGAGTAGAACTCGCTTGTATCTTCAAACACCAGACAGATTTAAAGGCGGGGGGAAGCACTTAATAGGGTGCTAAAATAGCAGAAGACAAAAGAGCTGAAAGCCTGCAAGGATGATGAGTCTTAACTACCAGCATCATCCAAATGCGGAAAATCTTGAGTGATTTCTCAAAAGTTTTTTGTTTTTTTTTTTTTTTTTTTTTTTTTTTTTTTTTTTTTTTTTTACATAGAGCCAAATTTATTCCAGTGGAAGCAGCAGCTCGTGGCAGCGCTGGGGACCGTCAGGTGGCACAGCGTGTTACGGGGTGTGACATTGCTGACTAGGGATGGTCTTTGCAGTTATCGGTGTTTCCCGGGAAGGAGGAAAGATATCCCAAGTATTTAACAGTTTGAACCCCTGTAACTGCAGTGGTGCCACAGGGATTCCCCGCCAGCGTCAGGCCAGCGGGTGCTGTGCAGCAGTTCTCTTGGAGCAGGTATCTGAGCTTTCTCACCCTCTTTGAGATGGGAAGCAGGCTGTTGCAGAAAGCAAAGTGAGGAAAGGCTGCAATAGGCACATTGACCCTTCAAGCAGTCGTTTTCTGAGCATTTGGGAGTTCTGGTGAAGTTTGGGTTGTTCCGCGATGTTGTTTTTGGAAGCAAGGCATTGCTCCTGCTGGGACAGAAGCAGCAGCAAGGGGCAGAAGGTGACAGCTCTGGGGTCGGTGCGTGCCCTGGGCCTGCAGTAAAGACTCTGAGGATGAAGGCCTGGCCGGCTGCCACGTAGACCTTGAAGTTCTTGCGTAACTTCCTTGCAAGTCGTTAAGCGTGGCAGGAAGGAAGCCAAACGTTTTGAAACACCTCTGGCTTTGGTGGAGCGCAATCCGCTCCCCGCTGGCCTTCCTGCGTTCTGCAGTTGTGCTCCGGATCCGCTGGCTCCCGGCTGCTTAGAGCCAGGACGCCGGAGCTGAATGCCGTGGCTCGCTGGGAAAAGGCTGAAATAGGCATTGTGTGAACGGTTGCAAGACTAAAACCACGACAGCGTGTGTTTTGAATATTAGTGGGGTGTGTGAGAAGGGTCAGGGCCGCGGGGATCTGCGGTGTGCGGCTGCGAGCATGCTGGGGGAGCTGCCTGCTCCTTCCCCCGGGCTCGCTGTGAGACCAGCGCCGACATGAGCCAACTCCTCTCCCCTCTGCCGCAGCAGGAACCTGACGCTTGTTGTTTGAGGTTTGCGCTCGGGTGCCTTGAGAGCCGACAGGCTGGAGAAGGGGAATGCGCTGTTTCACCCTCAAAGCACAGTTTTTACTGGTCAAGGGCAGGCTTTACCCTGTTGCCTTCCCTTTGCCTTCCATCTCCCCCCTGCCAGGTTGGTGGTTGAGACAGGGGAAGCAGCCACCCGTCTGGAGGGACACGCTGGGTTCCCTGGGGATCTCCCCAGCCGAGCCCCTGGGTGCTGGGGCCACTAGAGGGCACCCACTGGTCGCCCAGTCCCTGGGACCCAGGGGTGCAGCATCCCTCCAGCTGGAGCCCCTCCCGGTGCTGCCTGGACCTGCTCCCCTGGGACGGGACCTGGCTCTGAAAAGCGACACGCAAGCAAAGCAGCCAAGTGGCATGAGAGGGCTCAGCGGCTGAGCCTGGGTTCTGGCTGGTTGGTGTGGCCGGGGGGCAATGCTGTATCTCAGGGCGGCTCACACGGGGCCTTCGGGCAGTTCTGTGGGGTCAGCAGGGCCGGTTTCTCTGTCCCAGACGGCATCTGCTGCACTGAACTGCTCCTGAGGACTGGCCCAGGGTGCCAACGCTTTCTGTATCGAAGGGTATGCAAGGTCAGGAGAAAAAAACCAAGAGCGTGCCAGCCATTGTGTGTCCGGTGCCGCCTGTTGGCATAAAGTTATCTGACATGGGAAGAAGGAGCATCTCTGGGAGGCCGGCGGCGCTGTGCTGGCTGGCTCTCCTGGAAGAGCGCCCATCGGGAAGTGTTTGTGCTGATATTTAAATGGTCACTACTCTCTTAAAACCAGGGAGGGATGTTTTGCTTCCAGAGGTGCTGGGTGGTTGCCTGCAGCCCTGGGAACCGGCTACTCCCAGCTGTGCTTTTACTGAGGCTTCTAGAGCTTTCTCATCTGCGTAGGCAAAAATCTCACTTGAGTTTTGTTTTCATGCACCTGCTTTGTTTTTAATTAAAGCTTGGCTACTAAAACACAACTTCCCAATCCCGGAGTACAGGGGAAGCGTTTGTAAACACGGGCATTAAGTCTTGTTTTAACAATCCCCAGGCCTCTCGCGAGTCCTGGAGCCGAGTTAACAAACAGGTTGGTTGAGCAGCTCTCCGTGCCGAGGCGGAACAGCCTGGACAGCTTTTTGGGTGGGATGCTGCTCTCCTGGGCAGCACCGTTTCGGCCGGGTTGATGAGCAGTTGTTGTTCCAGCAGGACAAGCCCCACTGCTCAGCACCATATCTGCTGCTAGCTCTTGAGCGTGCGGTCCTTGCACGGCTGCAGCGTTGCAGGTTTTCTCGCAGAGGCTTGTCGGGCTGGTTTTCTGGCAGAGGAAGCGGGCTCTGCGAGGCTGCAGGAGCCGAGCGGGGCTCCCCAGCCCACGCACCCTTCCTCTGCAATCCACGTACCCAGCACGCGGGGAGAGCTTTAGCTCCTGAGCAGGACAGAGTCCTTTCCCCTCTGATGCTGTGCCGGTGGTCCTTGTCCTGACAGTGGCTGGGCAAGTCCCTGGAGTCTGCTCCACAAATCCCACCTTGCTGAAGGCAAGGGCAGTGCTCCGGCTAATGCAACCCTTGGTGCCAATTTCTCCTCTAAAAAAAAAAAAAAATCCTCAGGGAAAACATGCTCCAGGCAGAGCCTGTGCCTGCTGGAGGTCTGGGGAGGGGATGGCAAAGCCAAGTAGGCAGCAGTTCCCCGTGCTGGCGTGGACATTGCCCTCGTGCGGGGCCCAGGCCGGGAGCATCAGCACTTGGTCCCACACAGGATCCACGTGCTGCTCTGCTGGAGGCAACGGGATGGAAGTTGGAGAGTTTGTTCCACGGAGTGCTTGGTCTTGGGCTCCTCGGCTTTGAAACGTTTCTGAATGATACGAGTGTTGGCTCAGCCAAGGGGTCTGCCAAGAAGAGCCCGGTCTCTGGTCCCAGTTTGGAAAGATTGGATCAAGTGGTGCCTCTGAAAGCACAGGGATGGCTCAGAATCTTACCCTGCAGCAGCAGGAGCCATTCCCACAACGCCCGAGGGTTCCTCCTGTTTTCGGCTTCGCGGCCCAGGCTGCCGGGAGATCCCTGCTCTGCCTTTGCCTCCTGCTCTTCGGGAAGAGCCTCTGCTTGGAGAATGAAGTCACCTGGAAGAGATCCGGAGTGGTGGCGGGTTTTGTGACGGTTGTCCCATGCAGCAGGACGGACTTGGCTGTCCCGGAAGCACTGTGAGGTGGCTCTTACCAATCCACAGGCCTGGGATCCTCCTGTGGCAGGAAAAATTGCCAGCCAAGCTGGAGAGAGCCTGGCCGTCGGGGAGGGTGCAGCAGCGGTGGTGATAGTGAAGGGACCAAAACAGAGTCCAGGTGGGACCATGCGGAGCCACTGCTGGGTGACCAGCAGGGTTTAAGGAGCGTTTCCTCACCTGATGGAGGAAAAAAGGAGCAGCTGCAAAGGAGGAGGCTGTGGGGGAACATCTCCAGGAGCTGCCAAAGCAAGGTCCTCTGCGTTGTCAACCTCGTGCAGCTCTCCCAGTGTGATTCCTTCCTCTGAGCCCCTCCAGCCCCTCTCCCTACTCCTCCTTCCCTCAGACCTTCCCCCACTTCCCTCCCTCTTTCTTCAGGCAGCCAATACCCCTGAAATAAAAGTTAAAAACACCCTGTTTGGAGCCTAACTCGGCTCGCTGTTTGGTGACCTGTGGTTACGTCGTGAGTGCTGTGTGGGCCGGCTGCTGGCGTGTGCTTACGCAGCGCTTCACGCCCGGCCTCCCTCGGCACTTCACAGCCGGCAAGGCTCGGTGCTGCCGGCGCTGCCACGCTTTGCCAGACGGCAGAGCCCCTCAACACAGTGCCGGCGTCTGGCAGAGCCCTGGTGTTCTCCTCCTCTGGCCTTGCCAAAGCTGCTTGAGCACACAGAAAAAAACTAAATTATTTGGCTTGTGAATTTGACCTGTTGTTAGATCATGGGGAAGCGTTAGCATCTCTGGAGGTGCCCGTGGGCCACCACGGGGGGGTACGGAACCCCCGACTCTGCCTTAGGTGACAGCCTGTGCTGGGGACAGATGCTGCATTCAAGCACAAAGAAAAGGTAATAGAGAGAAGGTTGGGTTTTGATCATCCTTGTCCTCACACTTGAGTGAAAATCATTTTACAGCAGGGGGGTTACTGCTGGGACCCGGGGGGGGCTCAGCTGGGCCTGGGCAGTGCTTGGCCCAGGGAGATGTTTGCTGGCTCGTCAGAACCCCCTTGATTCCAAAATTATCAAGAAATTATCAAACCCCTTGGTTTCCTGAGGTCCCTGTGGGTACAGGAATGAAGCGTTTGCATTAATTCCTGCACCCCCAGTCCCCTTTCTGTGCCTGCGAGTGGATGCGGAGGAGTTGGGCACCGAGAGCTGCCCCCCCAGCCCGCCCAGGTGCTGGGGCTCGGCAGGTCCGGGGGAGGCAGTGCCACCACCGAGGGGTCTGGCTCTGCCCTCAGGGGTCTCACCCCCTTCGCTCGGGGGGTGCTGTGCCCTCAAAGCACCCCGCAAACAGCGGTGTGTTGTGTTTGCTGCTGGTGTGTGAGAAAAGCCCTTCCCTTGCCCTCGGAGGAGGTTGGATGGGCTGCCGGGGCCGGGGGGACGCGGTGGTGCAGGCTGCGGCGCTGGGGCAGCGAGCTCAGCCCCGCTGCTCCCTTTTCCCACACTGGGTACATCTCTACCAGCGTTTCACGCATTTCTGCACAGTCGTGTGCCAGCTCCTGCCAAATGCAGCCCGTTCCTTTGCACCATGTCTAAACCCCCGGTGCCGTCGGGGGCCACAGCCACGGTTGCCCTCCCCGGCGTGGTGGCATCCTGTCCTGGCTGGCACCTGTCCCCCCACCAGCAGCATTTCTGCTGCTCTCGGCAGCGTCTGGCACGCACGTGTGGGCTTTTCCTCCCAGAGCTTCCTGCTGCGAGCAGCCGGTGGGGCCGCATCGTGGCTGCATCCTGCAGAGGCACCTGCACCGAGCCCTCCTGTCACCCTGCTCGCGCCCGGGCTCCCGGTGTGGGCAGAGTGACTGTCCCGCAGCACTATGGCACCGTCAGTGCTCTCAGCACTGGCCGGGGCTCCGGGGTTGCTTGCACAGGCTTCCTCTGCCCCGCTGACCCCTTTCCCGTGCCTCAGTTTCCCCTTTTTGCACGGAGAAGTCTGCCTGCGCCTGTACCAGCAGCTACGGGGATGCCCGTACGCACTCGCTGGTTTGCAGCGGGCAGCCGGGAGGTGCAGGGGATGGAGAAGGGCCACGCTGGCAGCTGCACCCCCGGCCCCCGCGGGGAGCTGCGCCTCTCGCTGCGGTCTCGCTGCCCGGCGTGGCAGCGGGAGGTGCGAAGGAGGCCACCGCCTGTTCGCCCGGGCTCTGCCGGCACGAGGGGCCGATCCCCTCCCTGCTCGCAGGGCTTGCACGTAGCAGCCTGCAGGGCCGCGGGGAAGCTCCTGCCGCCCCGGCCGGGCGGGTTCCTCCGGCTGCGCCGCGGCCGTGTCCCCACAGACGGGGTGCGGAGCCAGCCCAGCCGGCAGCGGCTGCGGGAGCTGCGCCGGTGCGGCCGGACGGACCCCGGGCTGTGCCCGGTGGCAGAGAGGAGACGGGCAGGCTCTCGGGTCCCAGCCGCCTGGTCATGGCGAACGGAGAGGAACAGCCGTCGGCTCTCTCGGATAACCAGGTAAAGGCGTGTGCCTGCGGGAAAGTCTCTGCAGAGAGCTGGGAAAGCCGCTGCGGCCCCTGCTCAGGCCTCCCCTGCCTGCGCCGGCCGAGGGGGCTTCCCTCACGCCGGAGATGGGGGCAACGCCACGGGGTGCTGTAAAAGGTGGCCACGGTTGCCAGCAAAAGAGTCCCGGCTGCCCGGCCCAGGGCTTTGCAGGCTTGTGCTCGCCCGAACGGCGCTTCCCAGGGCGGCTGCTCCTGCTCCGCTGTCTCTGCGTGACTCACCGGCCCTGCAGCCCTCCGGCTCCGGCGGTGGCTCCGGTTCCTCCGTGGCAGCCCCACGCCGCGCTGTCTGCGAGCCGCTCTCAGCGGCACGGCCCGGAGCGGGACGCGGCTTCCCGGCCCTCCCCAGCCCCGGGCGAGGGAAACCCGGGCGCTGCGGCCAGGGAAGCTCAGGGGGATGCAGCAGGGAAACCCCCTCCTGCAGCCGCCGCCGAGGGGCTCATCCCATGCAGCAGCACCAGGGGGCTGGCAAGGAACGGGCCACTGGCCCCTCCACTTTGCCCAGCACCAGCCAAGGGCTCCCAGGCACAACCTCTCAGGGAAGACGTGTTTCTCCCTTGGATTTGCCCGCTCTGCGGTGACAGATGGGCACCGTCCGCCTGCTGCTGCTTCGGCCAGGGATGCCCAAAGCCCTGCGTGCTCCTGCGCCCTGGGGCAGCCGAGGCTCCCGCTGCGGCCCCTCTCAATCTCTCTCCCTCAGGTCTTCGCGCTGACGTGCATCCACCTGCCGGCCTCGCTGCTGAGGTGGGTTCTGCCCCCAGCCCTTCAGCCGTGGCCGGGCCCTGTGGGGCTCGGTAGGGGGGAGACCCCCGCACCCCCGCCAGCCCCTGCCCGTCTCGGGGGACATCGAGCGCAGGATCCCCACTGCGACGGGTTCGGGGGGGGCCGCCGTGCTGGGGCACCGACAGCTCTGCTCCGCCGGGACGTTAACCGCCAGCCCCGTCTCTTCCAGCCTCCTGGGCAGTGGGTCAGTCCTCGCTGTCACCTCCCGGCGGAGGCGATGCTGCCACATCCAGGTGAGTGCCACTGGCTCCCGGGGGCACAGGGACGGGTTTCGGACCCAGCTAAGCCCCAGGCAGAGCCGGGCCAGCACCGGCTGCTGCACAGTGGGGCTGGAGGTGAGGGGGTAGGAGACGCAGGACGCTCGCACCAGCCTCCCAAGAGATCCCAGCTCTGCTCCCGGCCAGCGTGGGGAGGGACATGGCTGCGGCAGCTCTGCAGAGCGGGGGAGAGGCTGCTGCCGCCGGGGTGACGCTGCCAGCCAGAGCTAACGCTGTGTCCCGTCCCCAGCTTCGCCCCCTTTTCCTCCTCGCCCTGGCAGATTTCCTGGCCGCCGCTGCGCTGCTGGGCACAGCCACCATCCAGCTGCTGCCAGCCCGGCTCTTCATCCCGGCCTACGCTGCCTGCCCCTACGGACGGATGCTGGCCACGGTAAGGGGGTCACCTTGCACCACGGGGCCGGGTACACCCTCCTGTACCACCGGGAACATCTGAGACCCGGCTGCGGGCTGGAGTGTCCCTGGGGAACTCCCGGGGTGGGGAACTGCAGCTCCTACTGAGAAATGGCTCCTCTTCCCCCATCACTGTCCTGAGCCACCATTTCCTTGGGAAAATATGCCCAGTGTTTCTCCCAGCCCCAGTGAGGAGAGCACTGTGTGTCCCCCACAGCGTCCCTCTCGCCCCCGCCATGCCCTGCCGACAGCTCTGGGATGGTGACCCCAAATGCAGCCTCTCACACACCCCAGAGCACAGCAGAGCCCGGCTCTCCCCCGGCGCCTGCGGCTCCACCCCTGCAGCATGGACCCCGCGGCGGGCAGCACCACCAGGCTCATCCCGCTGGTGACGGGGCCTTTGCCTCAGCCACGCACGGGGACAGGCACCTGGAGGGGCTCAGCACCGTGGGGCCAGCTCTGCTCCGCTTTGCACATATCAGCCCACCCGGCGGCGTAGTGCACAGGGCGACCATCACCGCGGTTGCAGGCCTGCTGACCGGACACAGGGGCAGAGCCCTGTTTGTGCCACCTACAGCCCAGCACAGACAGATGGACCCGGGTGGTCAGTGCTGCTGCCACCCTGTCCCCCTCCCCGGCGTGGGCGCAGGGACGGCACGGGGCCATTTGATTTTGATGCCGCATCTGGGAGAGCTGCTCCCGTGCTGCGCGGCTGCTCCTGGCACAGCTCTGCTGGGGGGACAACGGGGACATCAGGGTGCAGAGCCCAAGGAGGGACAGGGGAAGGTGCCTTCGGGGCGCTGGGTGCTGCAGGAGCCTGTTCTCCCTCTCTTCTCCCAGACCTTCTACGCAGTCTCGTTCCTGATGGTTATTGTCTACGCGTACGAAGCCTACCGCACCGTCCAGGGCTGGAGAGCCTGGCACGTCGCAGCTCTGCAGGTCGGTGGCCCCCAGCCGTGGTGCAGCCGAGCATCGCCCTTCCCACACCCAGGGAGCAGCCGGGGGGATATGAGGGCAGCCCCTGTCCCTGGGCGTTAGTGGCTTCCCCCACACCCAGCGGAGTGGGGCTGGAGCCTCAAGCTCCGGTCACCGGCGGTTTCCTCCCTGCAGGAGGGGAGCGGGTGCCTGGAGAGCCTGTGGCAGGGGCTGCCCTACATCCTGGCCTGGTAGGTGCCATCCGCCGGCCCCGAGCCCCGCTCCACCCCGAGCAGGGCTGCGGCACAGCAGCCGCCGGGACAGACGCGCTCACCTCCGCCTCTCCCTGCAAGGCTGGTGCCGGCGCTCACCCTCCTGGGACAGCTGGTCGCCCGCGGCACCTCCACCACCGACATCGCCCCAAGACCCATTGAGCCCGTCGTGCCGTGGAAAGGCAACCACTCCCATGAGACCTACAGCCTTTACTGCTCCAGGTACCCCGCTGCCCTGCCACCCCGACACCGAGCGTGGAGCCGGGAGTGGGCACCCTCTCCCTTCCCAGTGGGCTTGGGCACGCCACAGCCGCTGCAAGGGACACCTCCGGGTGATGGAGGCTTTGGGGTGGGGGGAAGGAATCAAAAAATGCCTCAGGGAGGATGCTGTGGCATTGGGGGACCGCCGCCAGCATCCTCTGTCCTTGCAGCTGCCTGCTCCTCATCCGCCGTGCCCAGGATATCTGCTTCCAGGTGAGCGCTGCCGGGTCCCCGTCCCTCCCACCGGTCCCTCTCCCCATCCAGCAGCCCCCGACCCCGCTGCCCAATGCTGCCAAGGGCAGGGGGCGCTCGGAAGGGCACTGGGGAGGCAGCGGGTCCATGGGCAGATGCTGAGGGAGGAACGGGGCAGGGGTGTCCCTGCTCGAGCAGAGGCAGAGGGGCAGCTCCCAGCCCCGGTACTGGCTGCTCCGGTGCCGTGGGGCTTGTGGCGCGGCTCAGCCCTGCCGGTGTGGAAGGAGCTGCTCGGGACCGTTTTGATTTCCCACTGCCTCTCAGTACGTAGGTAGGAAGGACGTGGGCCTGGAGGGGAAAATCATCTTCTTCTTGTACCTGCTGCTGGTGCTGAGCTGTTGCACGGTAAGCTATCGGCACGGTGGGGCGAGCGCGGGGCCCGGCTGCAGCAGCCAGCGCGCCCTGGCCGACGCCGCTCCTGCCACCCAGCTCCTGTACCGCAGGGTGAAGCTCCGGTGCCGGAGGAACGCCGCGGAGCCCTTGCTGACCCTGGAGAAGGACGGCTTTGCAGGCAGGAGCATCCGCAGCGTCAGCAACGTCTCTCACTACTTCCAGCTGGTTTTCCTGCTCTGCTGGGCTCCAGGCAAGTCTCAGGGTGGGGACGGCGCGTAGCTCCCGCAGCCCCGGCAGGCAGGAGCCACCGCAGTGCCTGCTCCGGCACCTTTATACCTGGGCTGAGACAGCACCCAGGCCCGAGAGACGAGGCTGAGACTGGATAACTGCCCAGCCCCTGGGTGCCTGTGGGGCCTCGTGACTGGGCAGACCCAGAACGAGAGGGCAGCCAGCCCCAAGTCCCACCGGTGGCTGCTTTAACCCCCCCGGCTCCTACAATGACAGGCTTTTCCAGCAGCATCTCCTGAGCGGGAGGGTGTTTGATGGACCTGCCTTTAATCAGTCTCTCATCCCTTTGGGAACCCACTTACACTTTCAGCCTCACAGGAACCTGTGGCGATGAGTTCCCCCAGGTCCTTGGGCAGCGTGTTGGGAAGGACCCCGTTGTACACATCGGTGCTTGTCCTGCGCAGAGCCTTGTGCTGTGGGAAATAGATGGTGACAAGGGAAGAGTGGTTTCCCCCTTGGAGAGGGGAACTCCTGATGAGGCATTATCAGAGAAAGGGAGACCAAGGTGTGTCCTTCTTTTGTCTTCCATCCACAGCCTTCCTCCTCCCCCTCCTCTCCTTCACCAGCATCAAACCTGCCTCAGTCTTTGTCCTCTACATTGCTACGGTAAGTAAAAAACTGGTTTCCTGGGCTCCGGAGCTGGGACA
>VYZM01015692.1:222288-250072 GCA_013398915.1 Dromas ardeola | reverse complement strand
GGGTTCTTCCCCCTGGTTTGATGGTTGGCGTTTCACTCCTCAGCTCTGCCCAGGTGTTTGCCTTGGCTTAGTTGACCACACCACAAGGAAGGCCACCTTGTGCCCTTGTGGCCAAGGCCAATGGTCTCCTGGGGCGCATTAAGAAGAGTGTGGCCAGCAGGTGGAGGGAGGTCATCCTCCCCCTCTGCTCTGCCCTGGGGAGGCCACAGCTGGAGCACTGGGTCCAGTTCTGGGCTCCCCAGTTCCAGAAGGACAGGGAACTGCTGGAGAGGGGACAGCGGAGGGTACGATGATGCTGAGGGGATGGAGCATCTCTGTGCTGAGGAAAGGCTGAGAGCCCTGGGGCTGTTCAGCTGGAGAAGAGCAGGCTGAGAGGGGATCTCATTAATGCCCAGCAAGAGCTAAAGGGTGGGGGGCAAGAGGATGGGGCCAGACTCTTCTCAGTGGTGCCCAGTGACAGGACAAGGGGCAACGGGCACAAACTGGAATATTATGTTTTGTCTGAACATGAGGAAAAACTTCTTTCCTGTGAGGGCGCCAGAGCCCTGGCACAGGCTGCCCAGAGAGGTGGTGGAGTCTCGTCTCTGGAGACATCCCAAACCCGTCTGGATGCGTTCCTGTGCCACCTGCTCTGGCAGGGGGTGGGACGGAGGGGGCTCCAGAGGTCCCTTCCCACCCCCACCATTCAGTGGTTGCTGTGTCCCTGAGTCCCCCTGCCTGTGCCCTCAGAGGGGCTGATCCCACGCCTGTGGAGGGTGTTTGCAGCCCAGGGACAGGTACAGGCAGCGCTGCCACTGCCCTCCCTCTCTCTCTCTCTCGCAGGCCCTGACCGTCTCCCTCCAGGGCTTCCTGCACAGTTTGGTCTATGGCTGGATGAGGCGAAACTTCCGTCAGGAGGTGGTGGGCGAGAGACCCTCCCTGCGGCACCCCCGCGGCCTCAAGGCTTTCTACGATGAGTCGCTGGGGGCCGTTCCTTAAGGCTGCCCCCTCGCCTGGGCTGCCCCGAAGCCTCGGCGGGATTTGCACGTCCCCGGCAGCTCCCTGCAGCCCATCCGGAGCCGGGCAGGGTCCCTCTGGACCCTTCGTACCTGGGAGGGTCGGAACAAGGCACAGGAGGCGCGGGCAGGTCTCCACCAGCGCTGGGGGCTGCGGTGGCTCTGCCCCAGGGGGAAGCCCCCCGTAGCCCCTCGCTGCTGGAGGCAGCCCGGCGTCCCACCCCCTGCACCACCCAGACAGCAAAACCAGTCACTGCAGGGGAGGTGGAGGTGGGACAGGCTGGAAGAAGGATGCTCCTGTTCTGCACCACCAGCGATGCAGCTGTTGGCAGCAGCAGGGCTCTGCAGGCTCAGGAGCTATTCAGGTGCCACGGGAGGAGGCTGGTGGCACACAATTTGGCAATCCCCAGACCTGCCAGCAACTGACCATCGACTGCGACTACCCCAGGGAAGGTGGCAGTTCTTTCTGGTTCGTTTGGACTTGTTTCAGTTCCTCTTTCTGCCAGGGAGCAATCCCAGTTCCTCTGTGGGGCTCGGGAGAAGGTGCTTACAAATAAAGGTATGATGGTTGAGGTGCTTCTGGGCTTTGCTGCTGTTAGATAAGTAACAAACAGGTGGTTCATGCCTCCGTCCGGCCTCGGGGGAAGATTCCTGGCCAAGACCACATCAACAGAGATGAAGGAGCCGTGGCTGGGGATGGTCCTGCCCCAACAGCCTCCCGCTGGGACCCAGCTTCTCCACCATCAAATTAAAATCAGCCCAGGTGCTTGCTCACACCACCTCTACTTCTGGGGCTGCGAGTGCTCAAGCACCATCAACCCATGTGAAAACAAACCCTCGAGGGGTGATGGTGGGAACATGCTCACCTCCATTGTGTCATCAGCTGTCACAAACATCACGAAAGAGCACTTGGAGGCCTCCGGCTCAGGGAAAATAGCCCGGGGCAAGAGTCAAGGTGCCATGGAAAGCTGCTGAGGCTGGGGTTGAAGACGGTGCTGAGCTGGGCTCAGGTACCGATGAGCAGAGGGGTGTGAGAGCCCACGAGGCTGCGGTGAGGTGATGGGGGGGACCGTGGGGAGCTGCCACACTGGGGAGAGGGGACCATGGACCGACTGGGTGCTGGCTAGGTAGTGGCTCCTTCCAGTGTGTCTACTGGAAGTGTCCCATCTGCCACCCACCAGCATGCTGTCTGGTGACCACTGGGACTCCTGTGCCACCAGAAACAGAGGTGAGGAGGGGACACGGACTCAGAGTCATTTAAAAGTTGGTTATTGCCAGCAGCACAATACAGACGTTGATGGGGGAGGACAGGGACAAGGTCCCAGGCTCAGTACAGGCACGTGAACCAGGACTTACGAATGGGGCAGAGCAGAAAAGCCTGTTAGAAGATGGGGGAGGGTAGAGGGAAAAGTGGACGGCTGGTAAAAGCCTAGGGAGGAAAGTGAAAAGGATAATAATGGGTGTGATTTGCAGGAAATAGGAACTGACCTCCTTGCAAAGGAGGAATGCAAAGCTAAACATACACAGTCGAGAGAAATAATACCTGAAGGAGGGTGTTTGGGCTTGTTGAGGAACAGCTACAAGACGACAGGAAGATGAGCCAGGGGCTTGAGCTCTGCACAAGACAAGGGTGCGCGCTCATGCACCGACCCAGCTCCAGGCACACCCCCGGGCCCCGGAGCTGTGTTGGTACCGAAGACAATGCAGTAGGGGAAGACAAACGACTTGCTGGGTGTCAGGGTGGGACCGTGCAGGATGTGAGGGATGAATCGCTGCCAGGCACAGCCCCGCGTTTGCTTGGGCATCACACAAGTCGTAACACTGTGAGGCTGCGAGCACCCAGGCTTCCTCCTGCGGGCACCAGGTGAGCACCACAAGCGTTTGTGGTATGACCCTCTCCCACGTGGCAGTTGGGAGAGAAAACAATGAGGCTGAGTCTTGCCAGGAGGAATAGGAACAAACCCACCGCTCGGGCTGCAGGGGAGCAAAGGTTCTGCAGGTAGAAATGGGAGCAAAGGGGCAGGGGGAGAAGAGAGGCGGAGGTACACAGCGATAGGGACAAGTTGGGACAACCTCGGATCCCACTCCAGCAGGTTCCCAGAGGAAATGAAGTGCTGGAAAAGGGTGAGGAGGTTGGGGGAGCAGAAGAGAGGCAAACCACTGGACTATGAAACACGGGTGACCCTCCCCATCTCTGCAGCAGCACCATGTTTCTGTGAAAATACCTTTGGACAAACGTGGGGCAGGCTGGGCATCATCAGGGCATGCAGCGGCAGGGCCCCCACGATGCCAACCCAGCGAAAGGGAAGGAGACAAAGCAGTACCTACAGAGGGTGTTAAAATGAGGGTGTCATCCTGGTCAGGATGACAGAAAGCCAACAATCAATAACCAGGTAGAAAGAGGTGAAGAGCTGGATCCAGGAGTGCCAGCGTCTCTGGAGTACCAAACCCGCCAAGGACAAACCCATCACTTGAAGGAGCGGCGACGTGGCTGGTGGGTAGAGAGAAAACAGTGCACACAACAGCGGCAACTGGCACGCAGGAGCCAAAAGGACTCAACTGGGTACAGAGAGGGGAGAAGACGGCAGCCTGAAGCACGCCCGAGCTCCGAGACGCGCCATAAGGGGATTTGTCTGCCCAAGCGGCTGGTCCCGAGGCTTCTGCAGGGCCCTCCACCCCACACAGCGTCGGCTCTGCAGGCGCCTCCGAGGTGCCGTGGGTAGGGCAGAGGGACGCCGCAGGCGTGTGCGAGTCGCCCTTCGCAGGGCTGGGCTTAGTGAACCCTGTGCAGAAGTCTCCCAAAGGAGACTGGAGCCTCTGCGCTGACCGAGAGCCCGGGACAGATGTCTAATGGAGACTGATGGCCATGAGCAACCAAGCTCAACCGCACCTCTGCAGAGAAACCCCATTCCTAACCAAAGAAATCTACTAATCCCCAAAAACAGGACGCAGCTTGGCTTAATTTTTTTTTTTAAACTAGTATTTTCTACTATACATTAGTGCTTCGGTCCACCACAGTCACTGCAGAGCTATTGCACGGACGCACACACGAACTCTATATACAGAATATACACTGTACAGGCAGGGCTGCCGCTGGGAGTTCTGTACAGAAGTGGTTACTGCGGGGAGGTACGGCCGCATCTCCTCACTCAGCCGCTTCCAGACTGGAGGCAGTGGGCAACCGAGCAGCCTCCCGCTGTCCCTGCGCTGTCCCTGCCTGGCTCTGGAGGGAAAAGGCAAGAAGGGTTCAGCTACCCCGAGTCTCACCGACATCTCCCCAGCGCCAAGGTGGTGCAGCAACAGGCAGGGACTGCCAGGGACCGCACAGCTCCCACCCTGCGAGCACCGGGACCGATGGAGCTTTGCACAGATCTGGGCTGAAATGTCAAACTCTCCTGCCACGAGCAAAGGGACACTCCAGGGCTTCCCACAGAGCATCAGGCTGCCAGGCCCATCCTCAAACCCATTCTTTAGGTAAATGTTCAGGCCCCAGCCAGGCGGGCAGATGGTGAAATGCAGTCACAGTAGCAGCAATCAAGCCTGGGGTTACGGCAAATCCATTTCCAAGGCAGCTGGCAGAACGATCGTGCTCTTGGGCAGAGGGCAGCTGCCTCCAAAACTGGTAGCGGAGCCTCAAGTCTTTCCTACTTTCAGCCCAGAAGGGAGCCGGAGAGGTTGCTGCCCACTGCACCCATGCACGGGCCGCTCCGGGAGCTCCCTCTTGGCAAGGCTGACACAGGCTGTACAAATCAGACTCTCCAACATGTTTTATCGGCAAGTGGGCTGGCCACATGAGATATCTTGTTGCCCAGGGCAGAGCTCCAGCTCTCTTGTACATTATTAGAGCACACAAACTCAATTTTTCAAGCAGAATAAATTACATTTGGAGACCAGCTCCTCTCTGTGGAGCTCCAGTAGCGATTGTCATTCACACAGCCCCCCGCCATGATCTCTGGAGAGCTCTGATCCTTGCAGATGCACCAGCCCCTTCTTCTTCTCTGTCTCTGTCTTGGAGAAAAAACAACAGCATTCCACGTCCAGCAATTCATCCTCCCACTCCCATCATGGCTGAAGCTCTTGCCGGCATGAGTCAGGCTGCTGAACAGGCAGCGACAATTTTTCCACATCATTTGTATGTGGGGGGACTAGCATCTCTCTCGTTACCATCCTGAAAACAACTCCCCCCTACAGGGCTGGTCCTGCTTCTTCCGGGCAGGATGACGGCATTGGAATTTTGAGAGCCCAAGCAGTAGCCAAAGATGGATGTGTATATATGGGCAACGCGTGTTTTGCACAGCCTATCACATGCTGCTGGAAGCCTGGCTGTCACTTTCTGACCTACGAACAGCCACAGAGGGAAGAGTTTCTCATTTCCAGTCCCCTGACCCAGCTCCTCGAAGCAGGACTAGCCAGAGAATAGTGCACACGGTTCCCCATTTTCTGCTACAGTTCTGACCCACACGCTCATGTGCTTAAAATCATCCACGGTTGTGAGCAAGGTCCAGATCAGGTCACGCTGGCTGGATCGGGGAAGAACTTTCCTTTCCAAAGGCAAGTGCAGCTGCCCGCAGCTCGGAGCAGGGTGGGAAGGCCCTTCCTTCTCCAAGGGAGTCCCGTCACCGTGCTCAGTGGTGGTGCAGCACGGTCTGGAGATCCTCCGGCAAGGAGCCAATGATGGTCTCAATATACAGGCCCACACGCTGCAGAGTTTCCTCCTTCACAGGGAGGTGCTGGCACCTGGCTCGTACCTACAGGGAAACAGAGGAGAGAAACAGAGGGATTTTGTAATAGCTTCAAAGTTCCTCTTTCTGCTTTGAGCAAACTTCAGGTGTCTCTTTATTTTGGGGTACAAGACAAGAGGCAGGAAACTCTCCCCTGAGCCTCAGGGAGATGAAAGGAGTCAGAACTTTGAATCCTTTTCTACACAAACACTAAAGTTTCATGACTGTCCTATTTGCCAGTTCTCCAAGTCAGGGAGCGAGAACAAAGTTTTCTAAGCAACAAGTGTGAGCCAGGCCCCTGGTCTCTCCCTGCCACAGAGATACAGACAGAAAGGAAGGAGTGCGGGAAGAAAGGAGGAAAACTTACCAGCTTCTCACGAAGTTTTAGCACTAGGTCTACAATCTCCACCTCAGACTTGTCCTTCATCCAGGCCACAATGTTCTAAAGAGAGAGAACAGCTTTCTTCAGGGACATTTCTTCTTTACAGAAGCTTTTCTCAAAGAGATACCCCTAAGCAAAGCCTGAAATAAAAGCGAGGAGGAGGTTTCTCATCCTCTTTCACAACTCTGCTGACAGCACTTAAGCCCTAAATGAGCAAGACAGAGCTCTCTCCACCATTCCGACCATGACAGCACTAAGCTCTTGACTGCAAGAGAAGAATCAAGGACAGATGCAGTAATACGCAGGCAGAGCAGTGTTCCCCTCCTCCAGCCAGCACCAGGAATCTTGTGCTGTGCTCAGAATTTAAATCTATTTGCCAGAGTCAGGTCTGTGAAAACAGGAGCCACCTCTGGTACTCCCCACCCCCTGCTTGAAGACCTGCTCTGCCGAGCAGTGAGGCGAGCTCTGCAGCTGAAGATGCCCCTGGGCAGGACCCCAGAGCTCCCGGGACTCCCCCAGCCACTGCTCCGTTTAAGAAACTGTACCAGCAGTCACTACTAAACATCCTACCGGTTTTCATTAGGCATTAAGGAAGCCAGCAAGAGGTGATGCTTCCAGCCTGGCACTCTGTTGGCTTGGGAAGGGCCTGATGAACGAAAAATAGTTGACAGAAGCAGCCAGAGCAGGACCTGCACTGGCTGGCAAAGCGGGGGAGCTGAGCTGCTGCTGTTCTTGTCCCTCACATGTGCTGCTGTTCCTCTGCACTGTCAGACATGAGGCAGAGCGGTCACTCCCGAGGGCACAAAGCACTGTCCCCCTCCATCAGCACGGAGTCAAGAGGCGTCATCCAGCGTGCAGGGCAGCGGTGCCCCCATCTCCCAGGTTCCAGGCCTGAGAAGGCACCATCTGGCCTTGGTTTGAACACCTGGAGCTGGAACATACCGCTTCACAGATCGCCTCCAAATGAAGGGCCTCCAGCTTCTGGGTCATCTCCTTGTACCTCTGACGGTACCAGCCATCGAAGTTGGGAGACTTGAAGAAACGCCTGCAGAAGGAGAGGTGACAGTGAGAAGGGGACAGAGGGGGACCCAGAGAAGCAGGCTGGCTCTACTGCACACAGATCCCCCTTCCTACTGCAGCAGGCACAGACCTGAGAGCAAAAGACATCCTGATTCACGGTGTCATTAGGGACAGTAACCGATTATGAGCTAATGCGCTCTCTTCCTATCTTGTCTACTCCAGAGGCTTCTCTTCTGCCAGGCATTAACACGATACAGCGGAGCGGCTTTAGCAGATTGTCACCAAGAGAGGGACAATCCTGCCGGACTCACACCTTCCAGCTCACGCCTCAGCCAAGGCAAGAAGCGATGCTCATTGCCCTCTCTAGCCTTATTTTGGCCCACTTTTCCTTGGGAGTTATGACAGCTGGGACAGTGCAACATGGGAAGAAACTCGCACTCCTCTGCAGTATCTTGCTTGATTCCTCTCCTTTCCCAATAGTTAAAGCTTTCAGCCACCTGCCAGCAGGGACCCAAGTCCCATATAATTGGTGATTTACATGTCTCCTAGATAAAGGTATCATCTAGGCTACGTCAAAGGATATGCAACTTACACCTGCCCAGTACAGCACAGTAATAAGTCTCTGTTTTTAATGAGCTACTCAGGAAAATGAACAGGGGGCAGCACAATACTTGTTTTTATCTCGCAGCATTACAGAATTTTAGATCAAATTCAAAATGGGATTGGAAAGCCACTAACTGAAAGACAAGGGTTGTGGCAGCGAAGAAAGAAAAAAGATGAGAAAGTTTAAGATGCCACGTAGAGCTAAGCAACAGCCCCTTTAGCAGCACGTTCCTTGCACCTCCTTGATTAACGGTAGGGATATCTCAAATGCTGTATTTCAGCATTTTCCTCTACTGCGAGTGGCCCACTTAGTGTCTCTTCTAACTGCTTCCTCAGGCCTCCTGCCGAGAGCACCTCACCAGCAGAACCCAGCTGATGTTCATACATTTTCTTTTTGCAGCTTCGAGGGCTCTTGCTCATGCTTCTCCCAGCGCAGCGGAGTCCTAAACCCAGCCAGCAGCTCAACATCCCACTGTGATACAGACTTATTTTTTACTTCAGGGTTTGACTTAGGAACACAAGAGACAGTACATACACAAGATCTCACATAGTTAAGAACCCTGCAACGTGCAAACTTCTGCATGTACATCAGTTGCCTGCAAACCTCAATCAATTTATTGAAACAGCTTGCTGTTTGTTACTATTTTTCAAAATATTAGATATCCAAAATTAAATCTGTCTACCACACCCACACCATAAGGAGTGGAATGGCTGGTTTTCTGTTAAATATATTAAAGGACAAAATGGTACAAACATTGTTACAGCAACGAAACACACCGTTCCATGACTACTGTCTCTGCGCACTTTCTGGAATTTTTTCCCTTCTCCATATCCATACATGACCCATTTCCCTTCCCACTGGGTATCCAATTTCTGGATCTTCCCTATTGTGATGTGTCTTCTCCATCCCATTTATAACTAATTATTCTTTACAAAAATGACGGACCAACTCTCCTGCATGCCCTCTTAAATTCTTCCCTGAAGAAACTACATCCTTCTGTGTCCTACCAGCACGGCCATCACGCAGTAAAAGTGAAATGGCCGTCGTCCTGAATGCTGCGCACACACACACAGCCGCTACTGGATGAAGACCTGTGAGTCGCTATATCCCATCTGCCCAGGACCAGACACTTCAAAAAGAAAGATTCCCTGGAGGACAATAAATGGCATAGCCGATGTCAGAGACGAGTCCCCTTCTTCCCCAGCCGTGAGGGCTTAGTTTAAGCTCCTGAAGGTGCAGAGTTGACAGCTTCTAAACCCGACTGTATCTACTTATTTAAGAGATTATGTAAAACACAGGATTGGTTCTGCCCTGCATTTGCTTTCCCTGACCATTAGCAGTTAATCCACTCCTCATAGGCATGAGTTTTTCAGGTGACCAGTCTCTCTCCTGAAACTCCCTTTTTGCTCCCAATTCTAATGCAGGAGTTGATGCCCGTTATAACCTGCACCAGCCGTTAATGGGATAAGGCAAGTAATTACCAAACTCCTACCTGTAGAGGCCCAACCAGTCACCCTTAAGTACACAGGTGAGTTGGGGGCCAGCATGCTCAAGGGTCTTCATGAAATCTTCCTGACGGAAAGGACGAATCTGTGGAGGATTCTGCAAAACAGAAAGACCATGCTACACGGCACCCAAAAGAAACAGGGGGAAAATGAGGTCTATATTTACAACGGAAGAGGCTACACAAGGCAGGCTCAATGAGAACAAAAAAACACAAGAACATCTTAACCAGCCTTGCGAGTGAAATTCAAATTAGATTCACAATAGCTGAGCTTACTGCAAAACAGGAAGCATCTGTCCCAATGTTTGTTTCAGCCTTTTTTTCTTTTTAAAAAGGAGTAACAACCCTCTTCCTTCAACGAGGGAAGTTCACGCAGAGTATCAGAGTATGTGATCAGCATATGGCATAACTATTCCCAATCCCTGCAGGCAAAGGAAAGCAGAAGCGATTGGAAAATTGAACATACCTTCCATGGAGTAATGGCCCTCTGCAAAGGCATCAGACTTGCAATATAATGCTCCTGAGAAGAAATACCAAAAAAAAAAAAAGGAAAAAAAGATGTCACAACAACCGAGGAGCCTCTTGCGTGGTCACCCAGTGTGATGGTCTTCTCCAATGCATCACAGGCACAATCAACAGCCTCCTACTCTCTCTGTTTTTTTACTTCACAGTTGCATTTTACACGAGCCCCAGTGTCCCAGCTTGTTCCCCACCAGGGGCCAGGTCCCAAAACTATGCTGCAAGGAGCCTAAGCATGCCGTGTGGGAAAAGGTCAGGGGGGGAAGAAGTTGGCAGGAGGGACTAGAATCTGAGAAGATGCTCTGTCCTCCCATGTTCTGCCTCCTAGGATGATGTAGAAAAGCAAGTGCAGCAGCCAAACTTGGCCAACTGGATGGTCACAAAAAAAGCTGCTTTCTAGTGGGACTAGAGAGGGAAGGCTTTGAAAGAAATCATTCACTAAAATCTGCCTGAGGGTGGTGATCACCTCGTGGACATGCCTTTTAAGCTCTACAGAAAAGCTCTCCAAAGACAGAAGGGAAGTTTCACACTCGCAATGGGTTTGACTCCGATGTTAGAGGGGAAGTGGAGTGTTTTAGGCTCCCTCCCTTCCCTATATATCTGCTGTGACCACCTGCTGAAAAGAGCAAAGAGGTGGCATTACAATCAAATAACACGGAACACCTATTCCTACACAGCAGGAACCAAGCAATGTTCTGTCTTTACAGGCGGTGTGCTGAATATCCAACCTGCAGACTTCTGTGCTAATTACTGACATTTGCATTCAAGAGACATTTAGTTCTTTTCCATGGAGTAAAACATCTCTGGAGAGTGCCACGTCCTGAATCTATTACAGATGCTCAGGTACGGGTGAACAAAACAGGGCAAGCGCAAACTTGTCACTCAAGCATCTCCTGTTCAGCTCCCCTCACCTTTCCACCACTCTGACAAGTCTCTGCTCAACTCACCAGGGGAATAATGAAGCTCTGGGTGAGCTCCAGGAGATGACGCCTCAAAAGGGCACTCTGGACTTCAGACGGGCGTTTCCGCTGAATCCCCTGCAAGCACAAGCGGCGCGGTCACAAAGGTGCTGCTCTCTGTTACGCAGATTGACGCAGAATTTGCAAACGCCCCAGCTATAAGCAACCAGTCCAGAGTAGCCTGGAAAACTGAACCGCCCAAAATACATATTCCACTCTTTAGCTTACATTCCACTTACCACTCACATTTCACTACAGAGAATCTGGTTTTTCAAATTCTTTTTTTGATGTGGATTGTTCTCACTTAGCTTACCATTAGCGCCAGCATTTAATCCATAATATTAGGTGAAAAATTTTAAAACGGGCATGATAAACATGTCCAAGTATACTTGACTGAATCATTACACACTTTTGGAGACTTCTGTCTGTTTAAACCAAGCTGTTAGCACGGTTTTGCCATAATAACATAGAGGATGCAGGATAGAGTGGAAACTGCTTACCTTCAGTAGTCTTTTTATCAGGGTTTTGTCTTTGTGAAGAAATGTTTTATAAGAAGTATAGATTCCTAGAATGAAGAAGAACCCCAAAATCAGAAAAAACCAGAAGTTAAAAACAAAACTTTGCCCACGTATCTAAAGGAGGCTATAGGTTTTATATTATTATATAGCGCAGGGATAACAGAATTGAAATTCCTAGCACAAACACTGGCAGCTCTCTGTGTGTATAATTACAAAAATTATTAAAAAATAATTACAAAAACTATGAAATTGCTAATGCAGCCAATACTCACAGCAGAATTAAAGGACATTACCAGGGATCTACCCATCTGGGAGTAGCTCTGGGGAAAGGGCCCTGGGGGTCCTGGTGGACAAGCTCAATATGAGTGAGCAGTGAGCTGCGGCGGCAAGGAAAGCCAGTGGGATGCTGGGCTGCATCAACATGGGCATCACCAGCAGGGACAAAAAATCATTATCCCACTCTGTTTAGCGCTGGCCAGGCCACACCTGGAATACTGTGTGCAGTTTTGGTCCCTGCTACACAAGGAAGCTGTGGCCAGGCTGGAGAGGGGCCACCAAGGGCCACCAAGATGATCCAAGGGCTGGGAAGCTGCCACATGAGGACAGGCTGAGAGAACGGGGTTTGTTCAGCCTCAAGAGAAGAGGGCTCAGGAGAGACCTCATCACCACGTTCCAGTGTTTGAAGGGTGGCTACAGAAAAGATGGAGACTCCCTTTTCACAAGGAGTCCCATGGAAAAGAGGAGGGATGATGGGGACAAGTTACTGCTGGGGAGATTCTCATTGGACACAAGAGGAAAATTTTTCACCCTGAGAACAATCAGACATTGGAATAATCTCCCCAGGGAAGCGGTGGATTCCCCAACATTGGACACTTTCAAGATTCAGCTGGACAGGGAGCTGGGCCACCTTGTCTAGAGCGTGCTTTAGCCAAGAAAGGTTGGACCAATTGACCCTTGAGGTCCCTTCCAACCTGGGATTCCATGATTCTATGACACTGCACTACCTCAAGGACCTTCTTATGCTAAGCTTATGGTGAGATAACTTACTGGAGCCAGCTTATGGCCAGGCCCGAGCTGAACAGTTAGTTAAGTGACAGGTAGCTGTATCTAGGTAAGCAAGTTCCTTTGACTTCCAACGCATCTAAAAAGGAGGTATGATATATAAAATAAAATCAAGAAAATTAGAAGTTCTCCTGACACTAAAATAATTTGTTCGGTTGGCTTTTTCAATCTCAGAACAAAGATGTACAGTTTTTCTGTATTAAATACCACAGAGAACTGTGTGTGTGAGAAGATGGTAACACAAAAATGTCCGTTTGTTGAGATAGAAAGAATAACATATGCAATGTTCACGTGCCTACAAAGCCTGCAAAATCCCCCACCTGTAAGGGTAAATAAAATTAAACGATGTCTGACAAAAGGACTTACCTGGTTTTGTGTCTAGAGTTTTTAGTTTAGCGAGCTTCTTTACCTTAACTTGCTTGGGCAGGTCTCCTGTGGAAAGACATCAAATGACTAGTTCAGGCTCTGAATCTGCCCTCACAGCCACCGCATGCACACGAGACACTTTGCACTCGAGAACATCCAGTCCTACACTCATACATCTTCAATCACATCCTCCCTTAGCTCCACCCTCACGTAAGCCTTCTCGTCCGCTAACTTTCCCACTCAAATTTTCAAGCAGGAACATGTAAAGGAGGCACTGCAAAAAACCCCACTCATCAACCCAGAGGTTTCCTTGGCTTCATAGGTAATAATCAGAGTCTCTCTCTCCACCTCTCTGTTCTCCTCTGTGCAATTTTCTCACCCCTGCCCAGAAAGGACTTCTCCTTTTCTTAATGCTTCAGGAAAAAAACACAGCAAGTTACCCTCTCAACCACTCGTCTTCACCATTGTTTGCGCTCACCCTGCACATCAGCTGAGTCAGAGTCTAGACTTCCCTCTGGTTTCCCAGGAATTCTCACAGGAATGGAGATGTGTAAAACGATGGCTAGCACTGCAACTGTCAGCTCACTGCTAGCCTCTAACAAGGTCTATCAGCACAACAGGACTTGGGTTCCACTCTTACCTGACATTCTGAGCTCCCCGACACGAAGAATGTGTGGCCAGTGCTGGAGAGTTTTGATAAAGAAAGGGTTTGTGACTCCCACAACAATGTTTGGCCTAGAAAGAGGGGAAAAAATGCAGAACAATGCTAACCTCGGGGTTTCCTTCACGCAGACAGTGGCAAGTGGGTAGCAAGGGTCTACTGGCTACTTACGGAGCTTGCGTCCTGGTGGTGTATTCCTTAAATTCACTGTCATGGATAGTGAAATAGGGGCGGTAGTCACAGCAGTACCTCAGAGGAGCAAGGCAGCTGTAACAACAGACATAACAGTTGCCATCTAAACTTCCCAGAGGAGAAACGTGTGTTTACATCAGGTTTGTGTCCTAGGGCAGTGTGTTGTCCTGCCAGAGGTAACACTTTGGAGGAGTTCCAGGCCTTTTTTTTTTTTGCCAAAGCAGAGTTCAAAGCTGGGGAGACAAAGTTCCTCAGGGGTATGAACCAACAGGTCTCCCTTTTACTCTTCTCTACCATTGGTGGAATATGAGCAAGACTCTCTTGCTATGCTATTTGTCTTACATGCTATCAATGGCAAACTAAATCTAAAACAACTGACTCTGCAGAAGAGTGGGTCTGAAAGAGAAAAACTGCCAGAATTTAGTATTATTTCCCTATATCTCAGAATCTGAAGGCATTACCTAGTAAGTGCCAGAACCATTTCTGAAGAAACCGTAGGGGACGGTGCCATCACAACAACTGGTTCTCCCAGTAACATCAGCTCCCACAACATCTGGACGTGAATGAGCACGGGCTGGAAACACCTGTTAGAGAAAGGAAGAATGAGGTTAGAAATGCACTTCAGAAAAGACCAGACACACTTATTCTATGTAAGTCTACCCAGATGTGCATCTATCCAGGAATTTGAAATCTAGGTTGATTTTTAGTATCCCATAAGAGAATGCCGTGTGTCTTTGCACATGCCGTTGCTCAACCATTTTATACATGTTTAAAGGAAATGTAAAGCAACCTGCTGATCATATTGCTCTCAGTATGTGTTTTCATCTAAGCAAAGCTCTCTTTTGCCAAGAAAGGTTGGAGCAGGTGATCCTTGAGCTTCCTTCCAACTTGGTACTCTGTGATTCTATGATTCAAAGTAAAATGCACGTGGATTACAGCAGATTAAGGTCTATTAGAACAGCACTTATAATGCTAAAAAGTTTCGTTCAAACACAGTGTGTATGCTTCAGAGCTTAAGCTGATCACCAGCTGAGGTCGAGAAGAGAACCCCCCCTCTAACCAGGACACGGGGCGGTGTTAAGGGCAGTGCACCCAGGTTTAAACACTGCACAAGCTCTGCAAGCCCCATATTCTGAACGACAAAAGCAACAATTTTTGGTTCCTCATTTCACATCTTCATTATCCCTGTGATTTATAGGACACTCTGAGCGGGGAGAGGGCAAAGCAGATGGAGAGGAGAGGCTTACACGGACGGTGGCTCTCACCTGAAAAGATCCAGTTCATGAATACTGGGGAGAACCAGTGGTGCTGGCAACAGATTCTAAATGAAGAAGGAAAAAAAACCCAAACAAATCCAAAACTGTTAGTAAATGGAAGCATCCTGACTGAAATGCCATCTAAACTGACCACATCAATCACAAAGTAGCTCCCTCTACAATAAGCACAAAAAGAAGAGAACAAGGTTAACGCGGAGAGGTATGAGCCAGGAACAGATCTGGATTGAGCATTCAAGGTCCATATGAATTTCCTTTCCTACAAGACAATCAAGAATCCCTTCTTTGCAAGATTTGAAAGACTTCCCATGTCTGCTCCTTTATTTTCCAGAGTTTCCTCTGGCGGAAGACAGAGCTTAAGATACAGATAGAGACAATATGGGTTAGTAATATGGGTACCAAAATTTGTGAAAGATGACAACATTATTCAAAGGAGAGAAAAAGGGAAAAGAAGAAATGAACAAGAATCAAAATCAAAGCCAAATCAAAGCAGTAAAGATCCTCAGACAGCAAATGCTGCAAAGCAACCCAGAAGACGAAGGCAGGGTCTCATGGAGACCTACCTATGCATGAATTCCCAGGAAATGCAAGGTGAACAAAAACTGTGAGAACAATGCACATACACAACTTGAAGCACACAAGTTCTGTGCAGAGTGTCCTGTTTTGAAAGGCACAGACAGGAGAGGGTGCAGTGTGAACCAGATGGGTAGCTCAAACCACATTTATCCCAGGCCAAAGTGGTTTCAAAGAGGGTAAGGCTGAAAGAGTTCCAGCCTCCTCCACCCTCCTCCCTTAGCAGTCTGGATTCTGCTCATCACTGTCTTGTATCATGCCACACTTCATCTCACCTCTTGATTGAACTGCTTCACCGGGCTTGATCCTGGTTTATCCACCCTTGATGGGATTCTCACCTAGATCACAAACAAGAACGGACAGATTATCCAGGGAGACGGAAGCAGTTCGCATGCACACACACTTTGCTTTCTTGCCTAATGACCGTTCACGTAAGAAAGCTTCCTCAGTTATCAATTTTAATTGTACGGATGTTAGGAATAAAGGGGAAGAATCTAGAGTAAAGAGCAACTTTAACATCCAGAAGAAAAGGGAATACTTGTTTCACTTCCCACTTTGCCTCGGCCTGCTGCGGAGTACAGATCATCAGCAACGAGTACCTGAATGACAACTCCCATCACTGGAAGGTTCAGAGTCTGTCCTGGCACAGGAGGCGGCCACTGATCGATCTCGTTGCACACTGCAGGGACACAGGTAAAGAAAAAGTTTAATCTGAAGGACAATACAGCTAATCCAGCTGGTCCTATGAGTTCTGCCAGTTTAATTAGCGGTCATTCCTAGTTCACATGTCCCCCTGCCTAGGTGCAAACAAACACTATGTCAAACAACTGTGCAAGTTTAGGTCAGACACCAGACTTACGTCTGCATCACCGTTTCCAGTGCAGGACCAGCAGCACCATACTGTTGATAAATGATGATTAAGTCGAATAGTGCAATAAAGACCTAGACAGAGATGTAGCATTAGCAGTTTTTTCCTCTCTCTGGGAATACACGGGATGCAAAACTGACAGCATCATCTACTAAGGTTGTCAGACATTTCCCATTAATGAATCCTTTACAGCTGTTTATAATTTTGACAAGCCCACCACTTGGATGAAAGTTTTTCCCTGTTGGAATTTGTTCCAGACAGAACTAATTTGGAACATTTCAGCTGTCTTTCAGGAACCTTCTGACAAAACCTCTAAAAGATTTCAATCCGCAAACCCTCCCTCCCAGACCCCACTGCTCACCTGCCTCCAGGCACGGCTCCAGCTTGTCAAAGTATTCCGGAGCAATCAGCTGCAGCAACGACTGGAACAAGTTCACATATGGAAGGCGCGATACCAGCACCAGAGACTGAAAAAAGGTATATTTAGGAGTCAGAGACCTTCCAATACGATCATTTCTAGCACTGCATATACTTACACTGCTTACTAGAGGGCTACACTTAAAAACCAACATCAAGAACGTGAAATAGTTTAAAAGCAGCACTTTTCCTGGTGGAATTCTTGCTGGTGGAATTTTACTGGTGAAATTCTAGACGCTGAACCCTCAGGCTTTGGGAGACCCTGGGTTTCCACACAGGCAAGGAGTTTTTTGTTTAATGAATAAGCACAGCCGGCAGCTTCTACCAGGGAGCCATTGCAACTAAGAGGGATGAGATTGTGACCTAGCAAAAGACCAACTGGGGGAAAAACTAAAAAAAATTGCTGATAGGTTCAATGCTACCAATACAACCATATGAGATAGAGAAGTGCAAAGGAGAAGAACACTGAAACTGAATTTAGGTAGATAAACAAAATAAAGGAATTCTGGGGAAGAAGAAACAAAGTAACTTGAAATAACGCTAATTTGTTTCCAGCGATGCCTTTTTTTGGTTATTGTTTTGGTTTCCTTCTAGTGCTTCTTTGTGAAATATATCACTATTTTTTTACAACTTTTACAACTCAGCCCCACTGGGGGTTTTCACCACTATGCTGATTATTACAGAATCAGAGAGTGTCAGGGGTGGGAAGGGACCTCTGGAGACCATCCAGTCCAACCCCCTGCCAGAGCAGGGTCACCCCGAGCAGGCTGCACAGGAACGCGTCCAGGCGGGTTTGGAGTACCTCCAGAGAAGGAGACATTCTCTTCCTCTAATCATCCATGAATACATTAATTAGGATCCAGTGAAAATTTCTGCAATAGCCATTTAAACACCTCCTTTCCAACTCAAAACTCTGCCACTTGAAATAAAAAACCCCATCCGAGCGTGACAATGCACTTCACTGAGGAATTCAACGTGCCCAGTACTTCTGTAAGGCCTGTCACAGAGCCAGCACGCGAGCCTGGTACAAACACCTCTTCAGCAGGTCCCCGCGTTCTCCACTTTCTCTAATCCTCCCACTTTTTAAGTGATCAACCTACTGCTTTAGCGGTGATGAAGAAACTCTTTTCTGTATTGGCTTGTCTCTTTGGCGGAAACTCTGTGTCACTGCCGAGATGTGGAGAAGAGAAAGCAGAGCTGGTCGAGTAATTGCTAGGACAGAAGGGTGTCCCCATCTTCCAGTTGCCAGACTGACCTGCTATGAAGCATTGCTCTTTGAAGAGCAGATGATGAAAGTTCATTTGTTTGAGAGGATGCCATCTTATCTTTTGATGTTAAAAAAACGTTACTGAAAGAGTAATTCCATGGACCCATCGAGAAAAATGGATCTTGGGATCAAAGTTAAATATTTTCCTTCTCTAGAAGTCTGAAATTCCCCTCTCTTTCAGGCAGTGACCATAAATATCTGTCTGAAAAATACAAAGCACTTTGCATATTTATGCTGAAATAAACACGCAGTTTATTATTTTTTTTCCAGTGTCTGTGTCAAAGGAATTTATGCTAAGAGAGAAGCTGGTGAGGTACCAGCAGTGTCACTGCTGCTGGTTAGAAGCAATCAGCCCAGCAGGAAAACCATTCCCTCAGGGGTCCTAGGAAGAAGAAAGATTAAAGCAATAATAAGAGTAGGGTTAAGGTATAACTAGCACAGACTGCAATAACAAAGTATGTCCTCTCGCTATCTGTGACGCTAGAGTACATGCTGAAGCAAATGTTGGAGTGCTTCGGGATCTCATGATTCAGACAGCAGGTCACCGCTCATGTGATTAACACACCATGGCAACCGCATCCAGGTTTGTTTGGAATTACACCTTCCACATATTCCTGTTCTCCGCGACCTTTGCTGTTTCCTGCAGAAACACTGTGGGTGTCACGTAGGAAGTGGTGCTATTTTACAGCTATGGATAGGTGCCTTTTTACAGCTACGTACCAGTTGAGAGTAGCAAGCTATCTGGTTTCAGTACTCACCTTCTGAAAATAACCTCTCTTCATCGAGCTGTCCTTGACTTGCCTGAAGTATACATAACCGAAGTAATGAGCTGACTCCCGCTGCAGAGAGACCGACAACGCTGTTATTGAGAAACCGATCACCGCTATCACCAACCCCCCCAGGCGCTGACAGAACCGCACACCTCGCTCCTGCTATGATACAATTACAGCGCTCGCTCCCATTTACCAAGGTTATCCAGGCTCAGCTCTCTGGAAGAGTTTACCAAATCGGAAGATAGAGAAAAGACACAAACAACTAAATTCACAAAAAAATTACAGCCTCCAGGTAGCCCCTTTCACTAGACCCTTTCTGCAGTGCCTTCAGGGCCATCATCTAAAGGGTTAATTGAGGTTTCCACTAATACAACCAGCTGAGCCAACCCCTGAGCTCATCCTGGCACCCCCTGCTGCCACTGATGTGCTCTGGCTGTCAGTTCTCTTTGCCAGCTAGAGGATTTTGTTGAGGAAGGAATACATCATATTCCGAGAAGAGGAAATGCCCTCTACCATACCTATCGCATTCCTCTTCAGTCAGGCATTTAAGGCAGTACCAGTCAAACCTTGCTCAGGGTGAAGCACAGAGCTGAATGATGCTTCAGAGCATCCATGAAAACGAACAGATTTAATACAAATCCCCAGAGATCACTTCAAACAGGCTATGCCTTCTGAGTTCCCACAGACATCAAGGAGATAGGATAGTTATCAGTGCCGAACACAAAGACCATCCTTAATACCATTTTTTGAAGCTCCACAGGCCCCGCGGTTTAAGGCGCCTTTCTCTTCCCAAGTATTACTTTCCACAACTGCATCCAGTACTTTGGCAGTTCTACTTCCCTTCCTTCTTTAAAGCTAGGTGAATCTCTGTGAATCTTCTACCCATTGCTGCAAAGCAGTAAAAATGTATGCAAGCTGAAAAATCTCTAGACCAGAATTTAGGAAAAGAAATCCTCCTACTCTCCCCCAGACCAGCAATCCATTTCTGGATTGCATATTACAAAAGCGTATCACAAAAAGCTTGCAGAAGTGTTAAAAAGGCACATGCAGAGGAAGCATCATCTCAAAGGAGAAAGCAGAAGAGGACAAGTTGATCTGATGGCCATCTGCTCAATTAAAAGAAGCAACAGTGCTCAGCACATCCCTTCTCTGCATGAAATGTGCAGTTCACTGATGGAAAAACCACACTAACAGACACTCCTGATATTAGTGCTTGGGTATGGTTAGAGCAGCCCCCACACAGCAAGCCAAAGTGTGGATTCAGAACATGCCAATTATCCCGGCTGGTTTTATATACATAGATCCTGCAACAAATGAAAAGAACTGGCATCCCTCAACAAAAGAGGTAAACATCTAATTTACCACAGACAAGGACATGTCTTGCCTCATGGAAAGGTGCCCGGGTAGCCATGCACTCTGTTGGATCGCACCTGTGTGCCACCGTTTATCTTTTCACTGTAGCTAGACGTGACCACTGCTCTAATCTGGGGTCCCCCTGATTCAGTTCCATCTCTCAGAGTAGCTGGGATTCTCAACACAGCCCTCCAAGAGTATTAATGTGGAAGCGAGTCCCTGTGCTGAAAGCCTTCTCCTTCTCTAACTATTCCCATGGCCAGAGAAAATAAGTATTTTATGCGTAGAAAACAAATCAAAAGTATATTTGGCTTTTAACCCAGTAACACCACTCTTTGCTTAGCAGGTACAAGTAGCGCACCGAAATGCAACTGACCTGCAGCGTTAGGGGTGCTTCTCTATTGTACTCGCCGTCATCCTCGTAATGAGTGGTCCTCTGTCCCCCAGACTGACGAAGGCGGAAGCTAAATTGAGTATCCCCCAGGCCACCTGAGACAGAGAAGATCACAAACGCTCGGCAAGAAGTTTCAGTAAAGAGAAGGCTGGAAATTGGTTAAATCTGAAATGCTGACGTAAAGAGGGATGCTGATTTACAAGGAACTCCAAAACTGAAAATGAAGTGGAGAGTAACAGCATAAAGAAAGCCCAAAAACCCAGTGCAAGACAGGAAGAACACATGGCTGAACACAACTGGTATCCTTAAGCTAAACCTTGCCAGGCCATTGCTGGGAAACTTACAGCCATCGGCCAGTACCATCAATCCTGAGCAGCTACAGCCACCACTTCTTATCCACCGCACTGAAAAACCTACAGACAGCCTTAATCCGGCAGCACACAACCACCGAGTGTTCGCTAAGCTCTGAGAAACTAGTGAAAGTACAGCCTTACAGGGCCGTACAGGGCAAAGCTATAGAAAACTAACAGTCAGGAACCAGTGTTCAAGAAACAGGTGCTGGATGAATTAGCATGCTTATTTCTTATTGCCACTTTTCTGATTTATAAATACAAGCCTTGGGAATACTTCTGCTGCGAAAGCACCCTCTCCCATCTATTTCTCTTCACTGAGCACTTCACTCACAAACACAGAAATGCTGACAGTCGGCAGCTGCAAACCCCAGGGAACTTATCCTTCGTGACTATTTTTTGTATTTTATTGGCACGGGTGAAGCATGAGTGTGCACAAGCTCATAAAGAAATCGTCCTGTCACCCACTAGATCACAGATTCTACATCCAGAGAGCAATCAAAATGACAAGAAGCCTCTTTGTTCAGACCTCAGGGCTGGGTGCTGCCTGATGTCAGAGCTCTGGAAGATACAGCCCATCAGTCTCCGCTGCATTAGCGGCGATGACTCACTCTCTCCATCAGGAACCCATTTCTTTCATAACGGCAAGGAACCACCCCGCAGGCTGCAGGCAGGGCCGGCAGACGCTACCTACCTGAGTAGGAGTCTGGGAAGGACAAGTAGCAGATACTCGTTTTCTGCAAGAAACAAAAACACACAGTAAGAAAACCTCCATCACCACTGCTCAGTATCTTTAACACCAGGGAAAGAAAGAAAGAAAAAAAATAGTTCTTACCTCTTTCTCTGTTAGTCTGAAGTCATACGGATACACCAACTGCAAAAGAGACAAGAGCCAATAAGTCAATCACTCTGTTTCCCCACGACTTCTACATAGATCTACACACGTTGCTTCATACAGTAAGTACCTTTTTTTTCCCAAAGTCCTACAAGAAGGCACATCTATCCGTTCAAAATCTGACTGTCAATAGCCCACTGCACTGAACCCATCGCAGAATCTGTATTTATTCTAGCAGATTTGGAGACAGAACAAACGGCTTATATTTTACTTGGATTTTAACTTCAGAGTTGATAGCTTGGTGACATTAGGTTTTAACTTGAGAGCTGATAGCTTGGCGACATTAGATTTTAACTTGAGAGTTGATAGCTTGGTGATCAAACAGTCCTATCACCCCATTGCCAACTTCTCTGTACGGATTCCTGATGCGCAAACATCTGTTTTCTCTGAAGCAGGTAGGAGAGGACTCTTCCAACGCTGCTTGAAATTATGTTAAGATATACTTAGTCTCCAAGCTCCAAGTCTATTAAATTTTGCACCTAAATACAAGTTTACAAATTGCCCAGAATGTCCTATATAGAAAAGTTTTGGACTTTGTGTATTTCTAACTGTTGTTTGGAGGAGGGTCACTTTTTTTTAATTATTTTTTAAATCTTGCTAAAAAGTCACTTACAACTCACTAAACCCACCAAATATTCTGAAGGAGCGAGGAAGGCTGGCATCGCGAGCTGCTGAGACGTAAAAATGGATTTCACGGCAATGAAATGAGAAGACAGACAGTAGGAAGGGACTAAGAACGGCTTTACAAATGAAGGCTGGCACAGAGAGCGTTACCACCCGGGGCTGGGGAACCACCTTTGCAGCAGCATTCTGCAAAGATACAGGCAGGGCAAGACCACTGTCCTCCAGGGCAGAGGAAAGGATGTAGCCGTAATCAAGAGTGAGACAATGACAGCCTGGACAAAGGTTCCAGCTGTAGGAAGAGATGAGCAAACAACATATTCTGTGTGCATTAAACAATACACGTCTGGTGTTAGGCACAGACTTGGGGATATATCCCAGCCTCCAGGGTGAAAAGGTTTATTTAACAGCCCTGAGCTGTCAGCTAGAGATGCTGTTCACAGTGACCAAAAGGCAGAAAACGGGCAGCAGGAGAAGTCTGAGAGGATTCGGAGCTCTGCTTTAGCCTCCCTGTTTTGATCTGTTGTTAGAAAGACAAGCCAAGGTTTATTTTGTACAGAAAGAGGTGGGTCTGGCACAGGCTCGAAGATTCATGCTTTGTCAGCATACCGGTGACAGCTGAATTGTGCTACACCCAATTTATCATCCAGCCTTTCAGATAAGAGAGATCGTCAAGAATTTTACAGCTTCTAGTTAAAGGCTCTGGCTTTGCAGCTGAACTCTGCAAATGCTGATAACACCGTTTCTAAGCCAATAAAAGCCAACTCAAGGCAAGGCTCCTCAGGGCAGGGCCGAGGGCAGAACCGCGAGCAAGACCCGCTGCAGGAACGCTCGCACCGAGAGTGAGAAATGGCACAGCTACAGCAATAACGAGTTTCACAGGCCACCGGGCAGAGGACAGAAACCAAAGCACTCACAAATCCGCAGAAGCGATCTATCCAGCCTGTACAGCACTCACTGACCAGGAAATGCAGAAATTGCAGGTGGCTTTAAACAAGCGGATGAGACTGAACCTAGCAGCGAATGACTTGGAAAATGGAGATGTGCTCCTCGGCCTGGTGCAGCTCCCGGGCAGTAACTCTGCTCCGGGTCGGCGTGCGAGTCATCCCCTGCTCACATCAGGAGCGCTCTTCAGGGCTCGGCTCTCCTTACAAGCCTATAAATAGCCCGGGTGGCAGCACGCCAGAGCGCTGGAAGTTCACCCAGCGAGCTTGCTGTGCTCCAGCAATTCCCCGCTGACTCCTTGGCAAGGTCATCTCATCAGCTCCAGAGAGCGAGCCAAATTAACAACTAAAAATTATGCTGATCAGCCTCCGGTTAAAGCTCCTCTGAAAGATGAAAGCCGCAAAAAAACACAGGAGCGAAGTTATCGCGTACAAGCTGCAGCGACGAAGGCAGGACAGGCGAGCGGAGGCTTTTTGGAGAGCGGAGCATGAAGGGCTGCGTTACACCTACACTGCAGGAGCAGACACGCTTCTCCGCTTGCTGCATTTTTGCATTAGGCGACTGAATAAATTACTGCGGCTATGACTAATTTAACGACCATACAAACATTTGTTTTGTTAACTCCCATGTAATGATGGACAGACCAGGAACAGAGACCTGGACACCTGACGCTGATTCATCGAGAAGCTCGGGAATTTCACGGCATTGTACCCTCTGCGGTGCTTGCTGATCACCTAAACTTCGGTTCAAGAGTCAAGACAGACTTTTAATTCTCCTGCTGCCTTTTCTGGAGGGTCTTTCTGCAGGTAAATCAGATCAGAAGTGGATACTGACGGCTCCCAGCTGCTTTTGGGTCAAAGTCGAAGATATGCTAAGCATGTGTTTTGCTTGGAGATGTGTGCTCAGCATCTTGGGGGAAAAAAAGGAAAAAAAAAAAAAAGAAAAAAACAGGCACAAATGCTTCTGTCTGAGCACAGAAACACTGATGGATCCGAAAATTCAGATATCATGTTTTTGAGAGATAAGCCTTATCTTCTGCATCTTTGCTTCCCCTTCAGTTTAACACTCTGACACTCTTCTGTGTTCGGGGTGGGCAGGAAATCACTAAATATTTACAAGATTAAAACCCCGATCTAAAACAATAAGTCGCTAGAACTTTTCAAAAGCAAAAAGACAGTAAACAAAAAGGACCTTTTTATTTGTAAAAGTCCCTGGATATCTCAGAAGTAGCCCAAAAGGGCTTAAATTATGTCATAACTTGTGACATAGCGCTTTCTCCCATCAATACCGACTTAACAAGTGTGGAGGTGACACATGTTGTTGAAAACTGATCCTTGCACTAAAGCTTTGCTGTTGGTGTCGGCGAGGGTGCCAAGTGCTCTGCTGCTGTCATGGCAACACGGAGAACAGCCCAGAAAATGACTCCTGGTGACTCTGAAGTCACCCAGCTTCACAAAGTGCCTGTGTCTGGGAAAGCTCGGGGAGGGAGGAGCCCGTGCCGTTGTGAAAAGGGAGATTTCAGAGCCACGGGGATGGATTTCCAGCATTTCTATGACAGCGGCACCAGAGCAGTCGGAGTCGGACGGCAAAGGGCTGGCGGGGAGGGCTGCTCCTGCAGGACACGGACTGCCAGCCGGAGAGATCGTCCCAGAAATGCATCCTCTCTCCTGGGTATTTTTGCCATCTGCAGTTATTGTTTGAAGAAATGTAAATTGGTGGATGAGTCAGAAACAGTAATTATACCCAATTTCTGCATTAACCTATCTTTTCCTTTGTAACACCTTTTCTGCCGTATATTTAAACAGCAGCAGAGTTGGGACTCGCTGAATTTCAGGCTGATGGTACATCCGCACCGGGAGATGGCTGCACAGAACACAGGCCTTGCAATACTCAGAAACCTGAGCAGACCCTAAACAAGCTCTTGGCTGCGGAGCCGTATCCGCAGAGCTGCCCCATTCCAGGGGTAACGCTGCCTTTCTATGCAGTGTCGCTGAAGGACAGACAACACAGCAAGCAGGCTTCAACGACGTGGCTTCCATGTAGATTTGGGCAGCAAGGGAAGAAAAGAGATGTTTCATCTGGAAAGAATCCTATACTCAAGAAAAAGTAACCCCCAGGACAGGATGGCAAGGTCTCGGCACAGAAACCCTGGCTGAGACAGGGCTGCTCCTGAAGCAGAACTGCAGGAGTCTTCCTAAGGTTGGGCTGGGGATGTCTCTACCTTCACCCGCTGATTTACAGATGTGATGCAAAAGTACGGTGCAACCTCCAGAACGGGAGGTTTCCCTTCCTTCTGACTCAGTTTGCTGCGAGCATGTGAGGTAGCACAAGTTTACTCCAAGTATTTGTAGCCCGTCACTGTGTAATCCTCGGGTGCGCAAACAGCCTCTGTGCATAAATCACTCTTTAGAGGGATATACGTACATCCACAAAGCCACAGAGAACTCTGGCAAGATCTAATCTCAGGCAGCTACCCTGGCCTGGTAATGCCGATGGCAAACCTCCCGTGCAGACTCAGCCAGGACCGAAGTCCCACAGGGCTGGGTGCCACAGACGCATTTTTTTTTGACCCAGAAACTTGCAGTCGAGAGCCCAAACCATAAAACTCCCTCTTCTCGGCTGGAGAAATCAGTCTGCTTGGAGACAAGCCGCAGGATCCAGACCCAATCTAAAACAACTAAGGCAACAGATGGAAATAGGCAATAAGCAGGAAGATAATGACACCATTTGATTACTGGCAATAGTGACATTTACACTTTTTCAGAATTTTGAAATAATTCTACTTGGAATTACCCTGTAAGACAGTAACAGCTTGAGCTTTTTTATTTTCCCAACCCCATCAAGAATGGAACGTGGGATCTTTATCACACAGCTTCTCCTCTGTTTGGCTTCCATTCCGGGCGTCTTACCCAGCGCAGGCGCCTGTTTCTTGCCCAGACCCTTCGCTCAGAGACAGAAATCCACAACCAAAGGAAAAGTGATGGCAGGGTTGTGCCATCGCTCAGGCCAGATGCTGAGCTGTTCCCAGTCTCCTTGGTCATTTATGCCACATGAGAAACATTTTCCCCATCAATACTCACGTAGGCAAAGGAGGAAAGGAAAAAAAGAAGAAAAATACCTTTCCGGGGATTAACAAACCATATTACTGCATACTCTGATCACAAAGTCCCCTCCTTATAACGCCAGACAGGTAATAAAACCGGTAAGAAAGCACCTTTGTAGCTATATATTAAAACACACCTATGAAGCATTAAATTGCAAATGCTAATTATTATCCCAGTATTCATATCCTTTCCAGGGTATACCAGGTCTGGTTTTGCAGGAAGGAGTATCGAGCATGTGAAACTTAGGTCTAGAGCACATTGTGCTTTATTTATTTTCAGGCTTCATGGAAAGAAACAGTCAATTATTTAAGAAAACAGAGCAGCAACAGGCCAACTTGATCTCTACCACTTTCCATTCCCTTCAGAAGCTTCGAAACGACTTTAAAAAAGGAAAGTCTCAATCCTCTGAAAAACAGCGTTAACCTCCTTACACAAAAGCAAAGTGAGGAGTTGTTCCCACAATTACACAACAAATATCGAGGAATTTGAGATAATGCCTTAGGGTTAGCATAATCCCAACATATCTGGTCCCCTTATGTTGCATTTTCTTAGAACTCCGACCAGCTCTTGCCTTCGGTCCTGTTAAAAGCCTCGGGTATCCAGCTCCCTTCAAATCCTCTTTCAGAAGCAAACAGCGCAATCTTCCAGGGAACAGGGAAAAACCATTCCAGCCCTTGCACTCCCAGTTCATCCTCTCTGGCCCCCAAGCAACCCCCACGGGCATGTCAGATCTCCTGGGAAGCCTCTGACACCGCCGACAGAGCCGCCTCAGCCTCTGCTCCACTGCACCCCATTATCTCCCCATCGCTCCCCCACTTCCCACCCAGATCCCAACTCATACCCTGTCACTGTCCTGGACACCCATCTCAGCCCCTCCTTGGCGCCTGCTGAACCCACACATCAGACTTGTATTTCTGAGCGAGAGTCACCTCTACGCCCTGCTCCCAGTGGAGCCCCTCTGCTGGGAGGACAGGCTGAGAGAGCTGGGGGGGTTCAGCCTGGAGAAGAGAAGGCTCCGGGGAGACCTCGGAGCCCCTTCCAGTCCCTCAAGGGGCTCCAGGAAAGCTGGGGAGGGACTCTGGATCAGGGAGGGGAGTGACAGGATGAGGGGTGATGGTTTTAAACTGAAAGAGGGGAGACTTAGATGAGATCTGAGGGAGAAATTCTTTGCTGTGAGGGTGGTGAGCCCCTGGCCCAGGTTGCCCAGAGAAGCTGTGGCTGCCCCATCCCTGGAGGGGTTCAAGGCCAGGTTGTGGACGGGGCTTGGAGCAGCCTGGTCTAGTTGAAGATGTCCCTGCTCATGGCAAGGAGTTGGACTCGATGGCCTTTAAACGTCCCTTCAACCCAAACCCTCCTGTGATTCTATTCACACGCACATCAGCATCCTGGGCTGCCCTGGCTCCTCTTGGCCTTGCACACCCAGGCGCAGCCCTGCCCTGTCCCCGAG